>JASSKH010000021.1:4978610-5237410 GCA_031763025.1 Macrocystis pyrifera | reverse complement strand
CCCACCCACCCGTAGGATCTCATCTTCGCCATGCCTGCTCCCTTCTACGGGAAAAGGGATCAGCACCACCACCACCACCACCACCACAACGAAGAGGGCTCAGAGAAGATGGCCGATTCGTGTCGATTCCAGCTGATGGCGGTGGTGGTGACGGTGGTGGTGGTGGTGGTGGCGGCGGCGGCGGCGGCGGCGACATTAGCGACCCATTCAGAGGTGGACCCAACCGGCGAAATCTGGGAAAGGAAGAAGACACCGGGGGAGATTTGTCGGCGAGTCTGCTGGAAGGTTCCTCGATGAAGCTGTCCGCCTTGTCGTATGTGCTGCGGAGGACGCTCGGCCTGCGCGGCTATGTCGCCGGCGCTCTGCTTCCGTGGGGGGGGGGGCGAGGGCGGGGACGGCAAGGGGGGGGTGCGCGGGTGGCCATGGGGTGGGGGTGGAGGCAGGGGCGACGAGTGGGTGCTGCCTGCCAAGGAGGTGAATAGGGACAGGGTACCAAGTGCTATTCATACTACTACAAAAAAAAACACTTTTTTGTGATGCGTGAATACCTGATATCTCTTAGCTGCGAAGCTGATATGTTCACTGAGTCGTCCGATAATCAACTATTAATACTATGATTGCCATCCGATACCCATTTTTTCGGATCACCAGCATCCTATCGAACTCGGCCATCATCCGATACCCATCGCTAAATCGTTCGAATTCCCATTTTCTGTCTTGTCGGTATCCTATCGAACTCGATTATCATCCGATATCCGTCGCTGAATCGTCCGAATATCGATTGCTATGATACGATAAACGCAATGCAGGCTTCGATACCTGGAAGCACGCCTCTGCCATGGCGCTGCCTGTCACCCCTCACCGGGAGGTCAGAGGCGGTGTTACTGTCTGTAACCTGCTTGGAAGACCTTAAAACACTCAAGGTAGGTCATCGGTTTGTGTTATCCATCTGTATTGAAGGTGGGAGTGGGGGGGAAGGGCATTTGTGGGGTGGTGTGTGGTGTTGAGGTTTGTGGCAGTGCTGTTTTTTTTTTTTTTTTTTTGGGGGGGGGGGGGAGGAGGGGGGGTGGTAGCATAGTGGTGTGTAGTTATTGTTGCTGTTTTTTTTTGTTTTTTTGTTGTTGTCGTCGTCGCTCTATTCATCGGCACTATTATTACGGGGGTCCATAGTTGATAGGACCTATGGTATACATAAAAACCTATATATTTAACTATTTTTACCAACAAAAATTTGGTCCCGTTAACTATGGACCCCCCCGTAGTAACACGTCGCCACACTTTCCCCACGGTCGCAAGTCGCAAAGACAGGCTGAACAATTCTGGTAACGCACGCAATAAAATGTACCTAAAACACGTACACCGTATGATAGCACCCCCTCCCTCCTCCTCCCCCCCCCCCCACTCTCAATAGTTTACTGAACATCGACAGCTTGCTGAGCATCAAAATCATGCTGCACATCAGTGGCTTGTTGAGCATCAATAGTCTACTGAACGTCAGTAGTCTACTGAACATCAGTAGTCTACTGAACACCAGTAGTCTACTGAACATCAATAGTCTACTGAACATCAGTAGTCTACTGAACATCAAGAGTCTACTGAATGTCAAGAGTCTACTGAACATTAATAGTTTACTGAACATCGCCCCTCCCTCACACCCGCTCCGCCAACCATTGTCACCGTCGTCGACAAGGCTCTGCTGCGGGCGTTCCAAGAAACCGGAGGCGTTTATGACCCTTACCTCGTGCTATCAGGCGCAGCATTGACGCCGTCCCCTGACTTACAGCGAGAGATTTCCTCAGCGGTTGCGGGTTTCAGCGCAGGCGGTGGCGGAGGCGGTGGCGGAGGCGGTGGCGGTGGGGATGGGAGTATCTTGTGCGGAGCGATTTCGCTTGGAGGCGGGAGGGTAGGGTAGGGGGGGGGAAGGTCGACAAGCGGGGTACTCCTTCGGTAAGAGTCAGGAAGGGGGGGGAGGGGGGACAGAGGAATGGGAGGGGGAAGGGAGGAGGAGGGGGAGAGGGGAGCTGGACGGACAAGGGGTGGGGGGGGGGGGGGGTTCTCGTTTGTTGATCTCCTTAGCATTTTGTCCATTGACCAAAGCATCCCTTTCGAGACAGGCCACTGGAGCGGGGGACGGGGGAGGGGGTACTCGATATCATGCATTGCCGTAGTCGTGTGACCATTGACCCTCCGCGCATCCCTACAATGCCTGGTCGGAGCACGTCGAGTTTTCACCGACCAGGCAGACATTGCTTGCGGCAAGCATGAAGCTCCGTGAGGTGTTCGGCGAGTCGCAGGAAGGGTGAGCTGCATCCTACTAAGCGCACCGCTTGTCAGGCGGACTTGCATATGGACGACAGCTTCAACGAGTTAATTTTTTTGCCGGTGTAGCCACTTCCAGAGACAGAAGGGGGAGTTGTGATGTAGCGTGGCGTACGTGCGCGTTCGGGGCTATTGTGGGCCTGCCGATGATTTAGTGGTCGTTTTTTGTGCGTGTTCCTTATGTGCACACCTGTGGGGTCGATGATTTGACTGGGGCCTGTGTATTTGAATCTGTGTCTGTCTGTCTTGTTTTATTCGTGGGAGTGTTTGTGGGTGACCTCGATTTGTTTCTGTCATGTGAGCGAACAGGACTCCCCCCCCCTCCTCCTCTCCTCCTCCTCCTCCTCCTCCTCCTCCTCCTCCTCCTCCTCCTCCTCCTCCTCCTCCTCCTCCTCCTCCTCCTCCTCCTCCTCCTCCTCCTCCTCCTCCTCCTCCTCCTCCTCCTCCTCCTCTTCCTCCTCCTCCTCCTCTTCCTCCTCCTCCATCCTCACTCCCTCGCCCCCCATTTCCTCCTCCCCTTATCTAAGCCGCCTTCTCTGCCGTTCCGCCGCGCTTGCTAAAACAAACAGCAACAACAATGGCCACGACGAAAACAACAACACCAACAGAATGATCTACAAGAGCACTTTCAACAGTTTCGCCATCATCCACAATAACAACATCATCGACATCATCAACAACAGCACTTTCGACTTCATCAACAAACAACAATTTCAACTTCATCAGCAACAGCAACCACCAACACCACTCCCCCCCTCCCCCCCCCCCCCCCCCCCCCCCCCCCCCTCCCCCCCCCCCCCACCTCCCATCGTCACTATGACCACCCCCCCTCCCGCCCGCTCCCCCTCTGCCCACCAGGAACGGAAGAGAGACACTGGGCTGAGTTGCTGGATAGGCTGTCCCCCGTTGCCGTCATCGCCGTCAGCGGGGCTCGCGTCGGGTTTCCACTGGAGGAGGCAGATAGTGGGGCGGGTGGAGGGGGAGGGAGGACGGGCGATACGGAAGGGGAGAGGGCTGCGCGCCGAGCTTGCGGACGTGCTCAGGCATGTCGAGCAGTGTTGGGAATTGACAAAACTAGGGGAAAAAAAATGTGCTCCTAAATTGACGAACCAATCAAATCTCGCCGAAAAATTCCCTAATCAGGATAACAATGGTGAAAGCAGCGTGTGGATGGATGGGGGTGGGGATGTTCGGGGGATGGTTGAATGTGTTCGGCCTAGCAATGGAATGTTGCTTTTACACACGGAATAATCCCTCCCTCCTCCCCCCCCCCCGACTTATCGCCTCTCCTTATTGCTTGATGCCCCCCCCCCCCCACCTCGCGGCAAGAAGAAAAAAGTTGTAGAAATGACATTGTGGGAGAAGGTTAAATTTGCAAGAAGGAACGGGAATTGTTGGCGGGGCAGATGAGGAAAATAGACGAATGCTACATGAGTTTAGTACGCTTGGAAAGTAGCGAGAAAACGATCGCTATTCTCGGAGATCAGATGGTGGCCACCAAATGCGAAACAGGGAGGGGACAAGACAGGCGACAGTGTTTGTAATATAATGCACGGAAAAAACGTCATGGGCGTCCCAAAAGTTGGAGGTTATCTCTATTAGGAGTGGGAACGGTGCTCCGTCTCGAACATAATGCTAGTACGCGGTCAATGGTCAAATTACTAAGGCAAGCACCGAATGAGAACTCCTCCCCATACGACTCCGATCATGCATGACACGAATATCCCCCCCCCCCTCCTCGCCCCCCCGCCCCTGCCCCCCCAATTTTGTCTTTTTTTTCTGCAGGCAACGACCTCTTTTATCCGGATGCCCGCTGCTGACGCAGCCCACTCTCTCTGGCTTGCGAAGCTTGCGCCGGTTGCACTCGCGAGTTGGTCGAGACCGAAGTTCTCTGTGTCGGTCATCACGAACGACAGGCCGGGGTCCTTACGGAGGTTGCTGTTGTCCCTACACAGATCCAAGCTCTTCGGAGATGAGGTAAGGATTGGAGGCCAGGGGGGGGGGTGTACTCGATAGGAGAGATGTGCTCGATCTCATGCACGGCCGTAGTCGTATGACCATAGACCCTCGCATCCCTACAGTGCCGGGACGGAGCGTGTCGGGTTTTCACCGACCAGGCAGACATTGCTTGCACCAAGCGCGAAGCGAAACGTGAGGTGTTGGGCGAGTCGCATGAAGGGTGAGCTGCATCCTACTAAGAACCGCTTGTGAGGCGGACTTGCATATGGATGACAGCTTCAATGAATTGTTTTATTTTCCGGTGTGGCCACTTCCAGAGACAGCAATGGGAGTACTATGTAACTGCCTCTTGGGTGCCTTACCTTGAACACAACGTGATACGATCAATTCCCTTGTGCAGAGTAAAGGTTCTTTACTTCGCACAATGATCTAACTCGACGACCAGCTATGGGCGACCGCCAAAAAAAAAAAAAAAAAAAAACGGTACCCTGGATGTCTAGCTCACGTAGTGAGCGGCATGTTTCACAGTGTCGTTGCCAACCGACGCCAACCCAACCCATATATAATATATGGGGGGAGGCCTCGGGGGGGGGGGGGGGGGGGGGGGGGGGGGGGGGGGGGGGGGGGGGGGGGGGGGGGGGGGGGGGGCGTACTTGTTCGTTGCTTCCCTTAGTCGTTTGACTATTGACCACGCGTCCCTTTCGAGACAAGGCACGGTTCCTACTCCTATTAGAGACTACCGCCAAAATTTCGGCGCTCACGACGTATTTTCCCATGGGGTAGGGGTTGGTTGTAATGGTGTTGCTGTAGCTGTTGTCGCCAGGCGGTGATGTGGTGGTGGTGGTGGTAGGGGGGATGTACTCGATATAATGCATGGCTGCAGTCGTATGACCATACTGTAAACCCTCGCATCCCTACAATGCCGGGACGGAGTACATCGGAGGGGGAGGGGGGGAGAGTACTCATTTGTTGCTTGCCATGGTCGTTTGACCATTGACCACGCATCCCTTTCCAGACAGAGACACCTCCAACATTTGGGCGCTGTTTACGTTGTTTCCATATATTACATATAAACGTTCTGCTGCTCTTATCCCCTTCCTGTTCGGCTGCCTGTGGCCACCATCTGTCTCCTAGGATAGCGATCATTTTCTCGCTACTATCTAGTGTATCAAACTCCTCCATGCCACATTCGTCTGTTTCCCTCATCTCCTCGTCCAACACATCCCGTTCCTCCTCGTACATTTCACATTCTCCTACTATGATTGCCACACGGGGGCACATCTGTGCATGTACGGGGGAGGGGGGGGGGGGGGTGTACTCATTACTCATTAGCGGAGGGATGCAGTATAGGTCCACAAATACTAAGAATCTACAGTAATATGAACATTGTGCTCACTCTTTGCGACTCTCTAAGCACATGGCGTTGAGAAATCGTGCTCGGCGGCGAGCGCCACACTAAAATCCTGTCTGGTATAAAATAGCCTGTGCCCAAGGTTTTTCAAAGACGGTGCTACATCAAGGTTTTTTGGTGTTTTTATGATCGCGTCAACGATCGAGCGTCTGAGAGCGTAGAGCACAAACTACCGTAGTTGTGTTTATTATCGTCTTGCAGCTCTGTGTAGGATTATTGCGTTCTGACCAGTATATGTACCATTAAACAATAACGATGGAGCTGGGAGCAAGTACAGACCATGAATCCCCCCCCCCCCCCCCCCCCCCCGCCTTTTTTCCCACAGCGGCGGTACGAGAATACTATCTCAGCCGTTTCTTTGAAAGCAGTATTTTTGAGGGCGCAGAACACAACTGTTTGGTGTTTATCGTTGGCCTCGACCTTAGCAAAAGGCTTTTCGTGGATCGGACGGACAGAAGATCAGACAGATCATGATCTAGGTGATCTGGTCCCTCGCCTGCCCGTTGTGAGAGCTTGCGCAGGATCTGCCTTATAGGGCAGATCTAACCCAGTAGGAAACATGTGCTTACGGTAGATCATGCAGGCTGTACGGCTCCCTCGTACCCGGCAACTCGACCTACAGCAGTAGGCCCTACTCTGCAGATCAGGGATATATCTGCTCTGAAACATCTAGATCATGAAGTGGGAATGGAGGAGCTGTCAGCAATATGTCAGTGATCTGTCAGTGATCCGTCAGTGATCTGCCAGCGATCTGTCGGTGGTCTGCCAGCGATCTGTCAGTGATCTGTCAGCGATCTTGAGCGATCTGTCAGTAATCTGTCAGTGATCTGTCAACCATCTTTCAGCGATCCTTCACATATCTGCCAGTGATTTGCCAGTGATCTGTCAGCGATCTTGAGCGATTTGTCAGTGATCTGTCAGCGATCTGTTAGCGATCTGTTAGCGATCTGTCAGTGATCTGTCAACGATCCGTCAGCGATCCGTCAGCGATCTGTCAGTGATCTGTCAGCGATCTGTCAGTAATCTGCCCGAGGTGGAGAAACGTTTCGGACCGCAGGCGTAGCGACCAACCTTCCAGTGTTTGCACGTTTGCACGCTGTGGTGTAAAAACAAAGCAGTTGCATGCTGGGTGCAGATCTTCCGGACCACTACCAGGTATGATAGTTGTTCCGTCCCCTATCCCAGAAGGTTTGACACTCCGACAAGGTCATCAATTCCCACTTCACCAGCTAGATCATTCGAGGGGGCAGATATATCCCCGATCTCGTACGTATGATCTAGCTCATGTTGCCGGGTGGGACGTACAATCTGCATGATCTACTGTAACACCTGTTTCTTGGATCTGCCCTGTAAGGCAGATCGTGCGCAACACCTCACAGCGGCAGATCAGGATCTAGATTATCTATGCGATCTAGATCATGACTTATCTTATATGTCCGCAGCGTGGAAGATTTGGCTACTTTCTATAGCCGACGCTGTGATCGTACAAAGGGTGCAAGGCTGCGCTCCGAGGGTGGCTGTACGCCGCCCGCTGCGCTCGCTCGAGGAGGCGGATAGAACACAGTGCAAAGCAGACAGAGGGCAGAGGACGCTCGCGATTTCGTGAAGTGGGCGACTTGCAGACGCAAGGCCAAGAGCTCAGTGGTGAAGGAAAACTATGCCGAGACTTCTCGTGATATTATACGCACAAGGTTGTTCGAAAAAATGGTCGTGAAATGCCGACGTACAGCAGTAGTAGCAGTGCTTCTTGAATCAGTCTCTACGGCCAATCCTGAACAACAATCTTTCCAAATCGGCATACGTGAAAGGACTCGAGGATCGATCCTGAAGAATTGTTTTCCCCCCTCGACAAAAGCAAGGGCGGAGCGGGTCCTCAGATGCGATAGAATTGCCGAGGGTGTCCTGCGAAGGGGGGAGACATCTGTAAGAACGTCTACTCTGGGGTTACCCGGGTACATGCCCCGGGTATGGCCAAAACAATCAGGTTAAGTACCCGGGTACCCAAGAGTACACACTCGGGGGCTACCCGGGTACATATCCGGGTATATATATACTCTGCAGTTACCCAGGTACATACCCGAGTATGACCAAAACAGCCAGGTTTAGTACCCGGGTACCGAAGAGTTTATTCTCTTGGCTTACCCGGGTACATATCCGAGTATGACCAAAACCACTAGGTTCCCAAGAGGGTACCCAAGAGTATATACTCTGGAGTTACCCAGGTATATACCCGAGTACGACCAAAGCAACCAGGATTAGTATCCGGGGGCCGAAGAGAATATTCTCTTGGGTTACCCGGGTACGTACCGGAGTATGGCCAAAAAAATCAGATTTAGTACCCTAGTACCCAAGAGTATGTACTCTGAGGCTACCCGGGTACATACCTGAGTATATATACTCCGGAGTTACCCCGATATATACCCGATTGTGACCGAAACAGCCAGGTTTAGTACCCTAGTACCGAAGAGTATGTTCCCTGGGTTACCCGGGTACATACATACCGGAGTACGACCAAAACAAGCATGTTTAGACCCCGGGTACCCAACAATACATGCTCTGGGGTACCCGAGTATATATATATACTCTGGAGTTACCCAGGTACATACCCGAGTACGATCAAAACAGCCAGGTTTAGTACCCGGGTACCGAAAAGTTTATTCTGTTGGGGTTACCCGGGTACATACCCGAGTAT
Source organism: Macrocystis pyrifera (assembly GCA_031763025.1). Taxonomy (NCBI): domain Eukaryota; class Phaeophyceae; order Laminariales; family Laminariaceae; genus Macrocystis; species Macrocystis pyrifera. The sequence continues at coordinate 5,229,029 of JASSKH010000021.1, read as the reverse complement.
GACAAAACAAGCATGTTTAGTACCCGGGTACCCAAGAGCATCGAGTATGACCAAAACAAGCATGTTTAGTACCCGGGTACCCAAGAGCATATGTTCTGGGGTTACAAGGGCACATACCCAAGTATAGATATGCTCTGTAGCTACCCAGATATAGGACCGAAACATCCAGGGTTTAGTGTTTGGATACCAAAGAGTATATTCTCTTGGGTTACCCGGGTACATACCCGAGTATGACCAAAATAACCATGTTTAGTGCCCGGGTACCCAAGGGTATGATATGTACTCTGAGGTTACCCGGGTACATACCCGATTATTTACATACTCTGGAGTTAGCCAGATATATACCCGATTATGACCAAATCAACCAAGTTTAGTACCCGGGTACCGAAGAGAGTATTGTCTGGGGTTACCTCCCGAGTATGACCGAAATAATCATGTTTAGTTCCTAGGTACCCAAGGGTATATACTGCGGGGCTACCCGGGTACATACCCGAGTATGTATATACTCTCGAGTTACCCAGATGCATACGCGAGTACGACCAAAACAACCAGGTTTAGTACTCGGGTACCCAAGAGTACATTCCCTTCCAAACAAACCCTTGTTGATCGTCCTCTGTAAACGTTTTCTTTATTTTGCTTTGCTTGGCGGGGTGAGAGGTACCCGTGGATACCCGGGCGAACACTCGAGTATCGCCAAAACAACCAAGTGCAATACCCCGGTACCCAAGAGTGTCTCCCCTCCGACTAAACATACTCTTTTCGATCGTCTTTTTTTTGTCGCTTATTTCCCCCTCTCAAGCCTTCACCCTTTTCCCACTGCAGTCGCTTTCCTAGACTAACTTCAAGTATTTCTGTACCAAAACGTGGTGCAGTGCCGAAAGGGTAGGGTTTATTTGCACGTGTTTTTGTGCGTTGCTTGGCGTGTGACAGGTGGCCGTGGATTTCTACGTGGAAAGTTCGGCAGACGACGAAACCCTCGCAGTGACCGAGGCGTTTTCCTCCGTTTGGGGGGACAGGGGACAGGTTCAGACGCACTTCCGGGTGCTCAAGGGAGGCCTGATCCGGGCCGTTACCGAGTCGTTCTTTCCTTCTCACAGGTGAGAACAGCCCGGGAGGGTCATGTATGAAGTTGCGTTGGTGGTGGTTGGTGGTGGGTTGGTGACGGGGGAGGAGGGGAGGGTGTATCGATATGATGCGTGGCCGTAGTCGTATGACCATAGACCCTCGCATCCCTAAAATGCCGGGACGGAGGACGTCGGGTTTTCGCTGACCAGGTAGGCATTGCTTGCACGGCGGGGGGGAGGGAGGGGAGGGCGTAATCATTTGTTGCATGCCGTCGCCATTTGTCCATTGACCGTGCATGCCTTTTCGAGACGGAGCAACGTGTGGGGCGGGGCATTGTTGTTGACATTGTTGCTGTTGCTGTTGTTGTTGTTGTTGTTGTTGTTGTTGTTGTTGTTGCTGTTGCTATTGTTGTTTTTATTCCTTCTTCTTGATGTCTGGTATATGTGTGTTTATGCTGTCGTTTTTGCTGTTCTTTTTCTTTTGTTGAGTATTGCGAGTGTCGGTGCTGTTGATGTTTGTGTCGACGCTGTTGAGGGATCGATGGAGGTGGACCCAGTTTTTCAAGAAGAAAAAAGCGGAGGTTCTTCACCGGAGCATCTCTTTACTAGTAGTACTATCAATAAATGGCAAGTAAAAAAACTGATGTTGAGAAAAACGAAGGTGCAATGGGTTGATGAGCAATCCCATGGCCTTGGTTTAGACATACAAAAAAATCATTTTTTTTTTTTTTTTCTTCGAAACAAAATATGGCATTTCCGACGATTTTGGGTTATGATAAGGGGCTCCTCCGTCAATCAGAAAAAAAAATGTTAGCCAAAAAGTGCTATCGTACATAGCCCCGTCGTACCACGCATCGGCGGTGATGGTAGTTGTGTGGGGGTGGAGGTGGTGGAGGTGGTCGTGAATTTGTGTTGGGAGGGTTGTGGTGTTTGTGGTGGTGGTGGTGATGGTCGTTCTCGTGTTCGGGGAGATGGCAATTATGGTCGTAATGTGTTGGTGGTAGTCGTGGCGGTCACGGTGGCGGTGATGGTGTGGTTGGTGTTGGTATGGTTGTGGTCGGCGTGTTTTTGGTTGCGTCGTTTTTTTTTTAAACTAGGCGCCGCTTCCGTTTTTCATACGGGTTGTCCCCGTCGTGCGGATTCGTCTCCCAAGACAGACGCCAAGTTCCTCCCTTCCTTCTTTCCTTCCTTCCTTCCTCCCTTGGATGTTTTATCAGCTGCGGAAACGGACTTCATATCTTGTTACACAGAACCCATTTGGTGGAAGCAGATATTACGGGGGACCATAGTAAATAGGACCAAATATTGTTAGTAAAAATAGGTAAATATATAGGTTTTTATGTATATTTTAGGTCCTATTAACTATGGACCCCCGTAACAGTACACCATGAATCGATGTTGACCTCTGGAATTTCAGGGAACGCACGAGGTTCACGTAAAATACAATGGTAACTACCGTGATACCTAGTGGTTGATTAATCGTTTGGTTCGGGCCATGGGAGTTATCAATGATGCTTTTGTTGTCTGGTTGAGGGTATGCGTTTTTTTATAGTTGCGCTTATTTTAGTTGTGTCGGACCTCGGACAACTCGTCGATTCCTGCTCGATGACCTGAATTGTTCAGGACAAGATAAGCTTCCGAAGTGTATGATCTGTAGCTCATGATGCCGGGTATGAGGCGTATGGCCTGCACGCGATGTGTCAATAGCACGTGTTTCCTGCGTTGGACCTGTTGTACTACACAGATAGATCCTGCACAAGCTCTCACGACGACTAGTGAGGAACTGTAGATGATCTGTACAGCAGATAGATAGATCATGATCTGTCCGTCCGTCCGAGGTGGATGGTTGTTGGGTTCAGGGGAGATAAATCCGCTGGGGTCTGGCCTAGCAGCCGGGGGCAGCTTGGTGTAGAACACGCTGTCATCGTGTAGTCTTCTGTTTGCGTCGTGTCTCTGCTGTCAGGCATCAGACACACGCAGCTGTAGACACCGAGACAGATAGATCATTTATTCCGTCTAGGGTCCAGTATGTGCGGGTGTGGTACGGCGGGTGTTGCGCAAAGAAGAGCCGTGTCCGGCAGGTCCCACCCGGCAACCAAGTGTGTGCGACAGCCGTGTCAGACAGATTCCGCCTGCTAGTAGATCGTACAGGTCGTGTCTAAGTGTACCAGGGATCTATCTGCGTCGAATGATCTAGATCGTGGCATGGGGATCTGATCTGCTCGATGTGTGATACATTTATTACCGGGGACTATAGTAAGTAAGACCAAATATTGTTGGTAAAAACAGGGAAATATATCGGTTTTTTTGTGTGTACCGCAGGTTCTATTTACTATGGTCCCCCGTAATAGTGCATACCTCGACTATCCCTTTTTTCTTGACGCATAATTAGACGCGAGTCGACGAGGGAAGAAAGGGCTGGAGTCTTCTCGCGATAAACAAATTCCAGGCACGAAGCGTCGTATTGCGGAGGAGGGAGAAGAGCCTGCTATGCGACCCCCGGATCTGAGTTGCGACTAGCAGGAGGAGAGAGCAAAAGAAGGGCGGAGAGGAATAAATGGGATTGTAAAAAGTAAAAAACACACACACACACACACACACACACACACACACACGCGTTCCGTCTACAAGGCGATGTCGCAGGGATCTATCTGTCTGTCCCGAAATACCTAAATCGTGAGTTGTGGACTTGAGCTGCTCGGTGCGTGACACCTTGTACCTCGATTACCGGTTTTCCTGTTTTTCGTAGTGGCGCAGGCGCGCGATGTCGCGGGGATCTATCTGTTCCAAAAGAGATGCACAGATCATGAGCTGTGGATTTGATCTACCCGATCTGTGACACGTTTTCCTCGATTGCCGGTTGTCCTGTTTTGTTTTTTTTGTTTTGTTTTTTTTTGTTTTTCCCGTCGAACAGGCACCACCACGCATTTCTTCTGGAAGACGACGTCGAGATATCCCCCCACTTTTACGCCTGGGCTAAGTGGGCCACTCTCACCTACCAGTACGGGGAAGAGTCTGATTTCATGAGGGACATGTACGGCGTCAGTCTCTACACCCCGAGGTGAGTCGAGTTTCGATTGGCCGGACTGTGGTTAGTGGGTCGTTTTGATTGGCGAGATTGCGATCTGTAGGACCTTTGATTGGTCGAAGGTTGGTTTTGATGTTGGGGTTGTGATATCAAGTTTTTTTTTTTTTCCGCCTCTTGTTTTTTCAATCCTTCCGGCGGATTGGTAAAAATAAAGCTTGAGCTCACCACACTCGCACGTTCAAGATTCGTGTCGTGTGTCGATTAAAGTCGCTTTTCTTGGTGGAGAAGAGGTTTGATTTCATGAGGGACACGTAATTGGTCAGCCCCCACACCCCGAGATGCGTCGCTTTTTGATTGGTCGAATTTGTATGTTGGGTTGTTTTGATTGGCTGGGTTGTTTGTAGTGCTTTTGTTATTGGTGAGGTTGTGCTCCCGAGCCGTTTTGACTGGTGGGGTTGTTCGTAAGTTGGGGTGTGATTGGTGGAGAAGAAGCGAAGCTCTTGAGGGTAATGCATGGTGTCAGCCTCCACTCTCTGAGGTCCGTTTGCGTTCTGGTCGGGGAAGTTTGCGCCCGGGCGCGTTGTTCTGTCTGCACGTTTGCGTTTGTTCTATCTGTTGGTTGGTTGATTTGACTTGGTTTTATGTCGTGTTGTGTGCGGTTCTTTACTGTAGTTTTTTGTTCGCCGGTTGGTTTCTGTTCGCTTTGTTCGTGTCTTGTTTGTTCTGCTTTTTTTGTTTTTGTTTGATTCATTCGTTTGTTGTTTGTGTTTTTTATTTCCTCCTTTATTCATTGTTTGTATTACGGGGGACCATAGTGAATAGGGCCTACGGTAGACACTAAAACCTGTATATTTCCCTGTTTTTTACTAACATTATTGGGTCCTATTTACTATGGCCCCCCGTAATAGACTACGTACCAGGTATTTTGGTTTACTGCAGCCAGTGTGATATTGTTCACTGCAGCAGTACCAGTTATAATTATGTTTTGTTTACTATTAATACTACAGTACGAGATTGTCTCCTGCAGCATGATATTGTTTACCGCAGCAGCATGATATTTTGCCAGGTATGATTGCCCTTCCAGCATGTCCAGGTCCAACCTTCGATCGCTCGGCGACAGCAAGAAGAACAAAAAAACGAAGGAGATTTAAGAATATGTGTATTCCAAGATATCGTTCTTTTCTGGATGCTGCTGTCGCATAGTCCCCATTTAACATTATCATCAGAGTCCGTGCCTCAATGTGACTCTCTGCGCGTGCCTCCAGCCTAAAAGCTCTCCTGCTTATCGTGGTCATTTCTTTGTTGTCTGTGGTCAGGGTCGATGAGATCTCGGAGAAACGCGCGAGATACGACTCCAACGAGCTCATCGCAGCTAAGACCAAGGGGATCAAGTACTCACCCTACCTTCACCAGGTCCCTTGCAGGTCCGATACACGCCTTGCAATAATTGTTTGGTGGTGGTGGTAGTGGTGTTGTTTGTGTTGTTTCTGTCTCGTGCGGTTGTTGGTATTGCGGGGGGCCATAGTAAATAGGACCAAATAATGTTAGTAAAAATAGGTAAATATACAGGTTTTAGTGTCTACCGTAGGTCCTATTTACTATGATCCCCCGTAGTATAGCGTTCGTTATTACGGCGTTATCGGTAGTGTTGTGATGACAGATGACAGGAATATCCCTGTCGTTTTGTGGTGTATGCATCTCATTTGTCGGCAGTTCATCGCCGTAGTATTTGCCTCGTTTGATGAAGCTCCTGTGTTTGTTTCGTTTGTCCGTGCTTTCGTTTGCGCGCCCCATTTTCCCGCTCTTTTCATCGTTCTCGCCCTAAAAACTAGCATCGACGTTGTTTCTTGTCTCCTTTTTGTTTTTTTGAACGCTTCCCCCCGATTTTCGGCTCTCTTTTTCAGCTGGGGGGCCGTGTTCTTCCCCGAGACCTGGATAGAGTACCGGCTATACCTGGCCGCCAGGCTGAGGGAGGACCACATATCGGTCAACATAAAGAGATCGAGGACTAACCAGTGAGTATAGTAGTACGCGAGACTGCTCAACTCCTCCAACTACTCTGATTTAGGCATGGAAGTCTTTTTTCTGGGACAAAACTTTTTGGGATTTAAGAGTTGCACCCACGGTTTTTTGTAAGAGGATTTCTCGGATTTAGTACGTACCAGGTATGGGATTTGTTTTTGCAATATACGTGTTGGAACGGGTTAGCCAACCACTTTAGGAGCGCACCCACGATGAATGCTGTTACGGGGGGCCACAGTAAATGGGACTAATGGTACACACAAAAACCTATATATTCCACTCTTTTTACTTTTACGGGGGTCCCGTAGTTAATAGGACCTACGGTATACATAAAAACCTATATATAATTTACCTATTTTTAGTAACAACACTTGGTCCTATTTACTATGGTTCCCCGTAATCACAATATTTGGTCCTATTTACTATGGTCCCCCGTAATAATGCTCGGAAATAGTGTGGGAATGCATGCTACGGTGGAGGTGCGCCATTTGAGTTCATGGGGCTCCTCCTCTCTTCCGGAGCTCCGCGCCTCGCCCCGAAACCGGCTTGACCCCCTTTTAGGACCGCAGTTTCGTTCTGGAGACACACGACTCAAAACTATGAAGGGGAGGGACTCTGCAGCACCGAAGGGGAGACACCGAACATAAAAGTGCAACCCGAAGAATGATACCAGGCAGGGCCTTGGGGCCCATCTTAACGGGGAACACTAAATTTCGTTTAATCAGATGCAAATTAAATTAGAAAAAAAAAAAAAAAAAAATCAAGTCAAATTGAGAGAACCGAAAGTCCTCGATAAAGATGGGCCCTTAAAATTAAATTAGAAAAAAAAAAAAAAAATCAAGTCAAATTGAAAGAGCCGAAAGTCCCCGTTAAGATGGGCCCTTAAAGTGTACAAGAAAGTCTTTTGGCGGAACAGCAACAGGTATCCTTGTGGGGACGAACCAGCGGATTTTTTTAAAATATTTTTATAAAAGTAATTTGTTCCCAAAGGGGATAAGGAGCGCCGTCGATCGGATTTGTTTTTAGCCGAAAGAGCACCCACGATTTTGGGGGATATGTTGCTTCGGAAACAATGTGGGATAGTCTTTGCCGTTTCAAGGAGGTTCCAGCGATCAGGGGGGGTGGGCCGCCCGCCGTCAAGGACCGCCTACTCCGAGAACCAGCTGAGTTGTTGGCGCGACGAAAACAAACCCTGAGCGGCAGTGTTGAAGCACATGTAGACTATCACGGGGGTGCTTGTGAAAATAATTTTTTGTTTGTGGCTTTCTTGCGGTCTTTTTTTGTTCGACATTAAAACGACCCTGGCCATTGGAACCTTCCTTAAGAATTACAACCCAACCCAATGATAATTAAGTCACGATGCGGCGTTTCGGCCCACTTTTTTTTTTTTTCCCCCCACGACCATGTGAAAGGTCCTATTAATACTGTTTTTTTGGGTCGGGTGCAATTTTGTCTACGGAAACAGGCCACAAGAAACCCCGACAAAATTGGTCTCAATTGTTTTTCGCACACTCCAAATGTATATACCGGTGCATGGGGTACACCTCTCTGTCCCTAACTATAAGAGCCGTATTGATTAAATGTTATTACGGGGGACCATAGTAAATAGGACCAAAATTTCTTAGTAAAAATAGGTAAATATATAGGTTTTTATGTATACCATAGGTCCTATTACCTACGGTCCCCCGTAATACAGCAGTAGGTACCTGGTAGTTATTTTGGGAGAGAGAGGTAGGGTTTAGTGTGGAGAGCTCGCAGGTGAACGAGGGGCACGGTTCCTTCGAAATCCACAAGTTCTTGGGCGCTCCTCCAGAGGTGAACATGTCGGTTATTTCACACCACAGCAGTAGCGCGGATGATCCTACAGAAGTGAAAATCAGGACCCCTCGTGTGCGCACGGAAACCCCTGTATATATTCCGGTAAGTTTACTCTTTTGTCGTGTTTGGTCCCGACTGCTGTGTTCCCCCGTCCTTCGGTTCTCTCTCTCTCTTGTTCGTGCGCCAATGCCGCAGCCCTGATTGTGGGGGCTTGGGAGGGAAGTTACTCGGGCCCCCGCTAGGAGGCATGGGCTATTATCGATCCAGACCGTACAGACCAGGAAGCTATCTACCCTGAAAAAAGTTCGGTAGCTGATGAAGTGGGAATAGTAGATATTACGGGGGACAGTAGTAAATAGGACCAAATATTGTGATTAATAGTAAAAAAGGTAAATATATGGGTTTTTGTGTGTATCGCAGGTCCTATTTAATGTGGTCCCCCGTAATAGATGATCTGTTAGACTTGCGTCATGGGATTATTTTCGCGAGCGCATGCGGTTTGCTGATTCACACGCCACCCAGAAAAAGCTCTTTACACGGTAAGAAGCCGGGTCGAGGCGGCCGAATCCGAAGCCTCGTATTTGCAGGTGCGAACGACCGAGGAGTAAAATATCTCCAAAAGCAGTTGTGTCAAGACTGCTGACTTGTTTTTTTTGTTCAGAACCTCCCAGCGCTGACTTATACAAGGTGAAAACGGATTGGCCGTTGTAATGTCCTGCGGCGCGAGGTCCTATCGACAAGGACCCTATGAGCGACAGGAAGTCTTCGTCGAACTACACGAAGCGCATAGCAAGGGTCTACCATGCACCATGACCTCAATTTCTTGACGCAGGTTAGCACGGGGAAGGGGCGGCAGCGCAGAGGTCGGCGAGAGAAGAGGGGGGGGTAGGATCGCTCCCCTCCCGTGGAGTATTTCCAGCAATATTGTACCACGCGATCCGGTAGGAATGTGCTTGCTCTCTCGCAACCCCACCCTCCCTCTCCTCTCGATTTCAGAACGCCTGCGTGTGGCCCCTTCATCTCCAAAAACGAACGATGAGAGTGGCCGAAGCACCCATAGCACCCATAACGTGAACAGGCGCCTCGCCCCTGCCGCCCTTCCCCCACTCAACCCCTCCGCGACACCCACACGCAAACCCAACCCGCTCAGCCCGCCCTACCTTCGCTCCCACCCCCAACCCAGCCACCCCCCCAACCTCCACCCTACCCCTCTCCTCTACACCCTCCCCCACCCCATCCGACCCGGCCCGACCCCTCACCGCCCGAACCCAAACCGACCTCACCCCACTCCCCCCAACCCGACCCGGTCCGACCCCCCATTCCACTCCGCCCCACCCCACGCCACTCCAACATCGCCTGATTTGAAATTGTGCATGGTGCTAGTTGGAACACGTCGTGGAAAAGGTTCTACATCGAGATGGCGTATCAGGCGCAGTACTACATGCTCTACCCGAACTTCTTCAACCAGACTTCGTTCTCCACCAACTGGCTGGAGGTGCGTTTTCGAGTTTTGTGCACGGTTGGCCGGAACCCCAACCCTCCGCTTCCCCTTCCCTTGTGCCATGGGGACGTCAAAAATTAAATGAATGGACATTGTAGCGCGCCATGAGGCGCAACGAATAGAGAGGTTGTTGTTGACACCTGGTGGGGTTTACTATTACGGGGGACCATAGCAAATAGGACCTACGGTACACACAAACACCTACATATTTACCTAATTTTACGATCAATATCCGGTCCTATTCACTGTTGTCCCCCGCAATATAATGCATTGCTCGCTATCTCCACGAGGATGCTTTTACGCCCACATCGTGCAAGGGAGGGGGGGGGGGCTCCCGGCCACCTCTATGCCGGCCCTGTATCAGAGGGGGGATATAAAAGTCCAGAACCCACGACGGACCCGAAAGCCATGAATCCCCGTATGTTTACACGCCATTTTTTGTTGTTGTTGTTGTTGTTGTTCCATCCTTGTTACAGTCTTGGCCCTTCTTTTGCTCTTTCCCCCTTCTATTAATAGTCGTAACTCAGATCCGGGGGTCGCAAAGCAGACTCTTCTCCCTCCTTCCTCCCCTCTACGGCTCTCGCCCTGCTTTTTTTTTTGCCTAAAGGACTCCAGCCCTCTCTCCCGTCGTCGACTCGGATTGAAGTGCCCTATTCGGCCCCGATTACTATTACGGGGGACCATAGTAAATAGGACCTACGGTACACACAAAACACTGTATGTTTACCTAATTTTGCTATCAACATTTGGTCATATTTACTGTGGTCCCCCGTAGTATGTACCCCCGTGAAAATTGAAAGAAGCCAGGATACTAACCCAGGACTACGTGTTTCGTTTGAGAAGGTTTGTGGTCCACATGAACTCCTTCAGTATGACAGCTCACAAATGTATCGTTCTGCTCGGAAATCTCGTTTTTTTGTTTTTTGTTTTCATGTGGCTGTTGCGCGAGCGCCCGCACTGTATGCCGGATAGTTTATAGCGCGTATTTGTCAGATTGTCGGTGTACGTAGTATCTGCTGCTGTAACTAGGGAGCAACCCACCCGTCGAATGTATGAATTGTGTGAGCGAACCAACCACCAACTATTCACCAATCTACTGTTGCCAATCTACTGCTGTACGTGTAAATCGTACTGTTTGTGTGAGGGTATGAGCAACCCTCCCGTGTTTTGTATGAGCTGTATGAGCAATACGCCCGTCTACTGCTGCAATAGCAATGCGCAGCCCACAATTGTTTAAACCGTAGACAAACCACCATTGATACTATACTTGAAGAAACAATTAGGAGCATTCCACTGTCATCAGCCTATTTTCAAGCACGAGTTTCAGCGATCCGTCAGTCTACTGTATGATATGCATGACCAATACGCCCATATGCAGTGTACGGTGTATGAACACCCCATCAGTCTTCTGTGTATTCTGTATGAACCACCCACCATTAGTCCAGAAACATTCAGGAGCCTACGTACTTTTTTGAACAAAACGTTTGAGCAATCCGTCAGTCTATTATATGAACTGTGATCGCAGTCCGCCCACCTCTTCTGTAGGAAGGTCACTGAACAATCCATCAGTCTTCTGTGTGAACTTCATGAGCAGTCTGGGTCCACTTCCTGCTGTATGAAGTTCATGAGCAAAATCAACTCGCCGCGCTTCCGTCGATCGAAGCAGGTAGGGGAGCACATCACGGTGGACGAGAGGTCGTCGAAGAGCAAGGAAACGAGTGGCGGGGCGGCACAAGGCGCGGGCATCCCGATTGTCGCCCCCCCGAGTCGCCCCTCCACATCAAAGGTGCGGTTAGTCAGCTATCCAACCTAGCAAACGACCGACCGACCGACCAACCAACGAACCAATGACAGCAGGACCGGTAGCTGAAATCATCGTACTGTTTGTTAAGTCAGGTCGTGTCAGTAGCAGATGCAAGGCTCCATTGCGGACGAGGAACGACGCGAGGTGAAATCAGACAACGTTTTGTCTAGCTGAAACAAAAACGAAAGGCCCACAAGCCTCGACCAGCACTATGAAATCGGTACATGTCTGTTCGTCATACCAGGTACCAGGTATGTACCAGGTGCAGTAGTGCCGGTCCCTCTATATCTAGTGCCGGTTGTTTATGCACTAACCAACAATACTGTCACTATAGCGGCAACCAACCGGCACTAGTTACTCCGCACACTACCACGCTGGATAGTATCATACCAGGTACCAGTATGCGCAAAGCGGTTTCACCGGCACTACAACGGGCAACCGGCACTATAATAACTACCATTACTGCACATGTTAGTTGTATTACTACATCAGTATACTGTGCTTCAAGTATGTATATTTGTTTGTCTTTCGCTCGGTTTTGGTCCATCCCCCTCTCCCTTCAAAGGCGGGTGGTATTCGGGTAGGCGAGAGAAAAGACGAACCTCTCTTGTGTGAGCGTGAACACAAACGCATTTGTAGGCAAAGGGAGGGAGCTGCCTGCTGTTACCGAGTCTCGAAAGCCGCCGCTCTGCGAAGTGTGTCGACGAAATCTCGCTCTCCGTCTATGCTCCTCTCTCTACGTCTCTCTCTCTCCCCCTCCCCTCCCATCAACCGTAGCGGCGTAGGCCATGTGTACACATTAGGTAAGATAACCCAAGGTAGGAAAGACGCGGGGCTAACAACATACCTTTTCTTTCTAAATGCACAGAAGGCCTAAGACACAGTATGGAGAAAAGGGTTGTGGGAAAAGCTGTGGGAACTAGGGATCAAAGGAAGAATGGAGAAAATGATGAAAAATATGACGGAATTTGCGCGAAGTGCTGTGGTGCTGGACGGCGAAATATCGAAGCATGTTGATATTTTACAAAGGAGGCGCACGGGGACGTACGTTATCACCTTATCTGTTCAAGATATATGTATATTACCGACTTGGTAAGAGCAGTCGAAGCAGCAAAGCAGGGAGTCACTGTGGGGGAAGATACGGTGTCGGGATTAATGTTTGTGGATGACTTCGTGGGGATACTCGTATCAGAAACACCCGAAGGATTGCAGAAACGAGTGGAGAAGGCGCTAGATTGCACTAGGAAATGGAGAGCGGCGGCGAAAGTCAAGAAGTGCGCAGTAAGTAGTGGTTTGTTACGAAGATAAGGCGAACCCGGTAAACTTCAGTTGGAAGTGGGGAGAAGATGAATTGCCGATCGTAGACCAGTATACGTACTATGGCGTAGAGACCTAAAAAACTGCTCTCGGGATACACGCATAGCGAAAGTAAAAGGGAAGGGTTAAACACACGTAGGCAAGATGGATACGATCCTAACAGACTCGCACCTTGGCACTAGGATCAAGAAATGTATCCTGATGAATGTATTAGCACCAAAGCTAGAATATGCAGGAGAAGTATGGGAAGGGAACGCGAAACTCGTAGGTGGAAACAGTACAAATGACGGCAGCTAAAAACCACTACAGTAAGATGCTCAAGTACGACGAGTAAAACAGTAGTAAGAGCAGAACTGGGAATGTACCCACTCAAGACAAATAGAGACATGAGAAAGTTGAAATGGCAATATGAAGTAAGGAACATGTCAAAAAGAGATTACCAGCCATAGTTGACAGAGCTGTATGGGAGAAAGTAACACAAGGGCGAGCTGAAATAAGGTGGGATAGCGTAGTTGAGTTAAGTATGGAAGGATATAGGGGGAAACCAAGAAGAAATATATGTCCGCAGAGAAGCTTGGGAGGTACAAGGCAGAAATAGAAAAAATGATAAAATCAAGGGAATTGCTAGCTCTAAGAAACCAGGTTAAATCGGAGAAACGCTTGGAGATATACGGGGGAATAAGCGAAGGGATAGAAATGAAACGTATTTGCACGGCCGAATGGACTTCGCGAAAACCCTGAATTTGCTATTTCGTGTAGGGGACCTGGACCTGCCAGAAGAATAAGAGGTATACCAGAAGCCGGGAGGAGGAGAAAGTAGATGCACAGACGTGCCCGTGTGGCAAAGGAATAGAGTAGAACTCACATAGTAGGAGAATGTGAAATGTTCAAGGAGGAACGAGATGTATCAGAAGAGATGAGGGAAACAGACGAATGTGACACGCAGGAGTTTGGTACACTATATAGCAGCGAGAAAACGAGATATATGGTGGCCACAGGCGGCGAAACAGGACGGGGATAGGAATAGCAAAACGTTTCTATCTAATATATGGAAGCAACGTCTTGAGCGACCAAATGTTGGGAGTGTCTTTATCAGGGGTAGGAACGGTGCTCCGTCTCGAAAGGGATGCGTGTGGTCAATGGTCAAATGACTATGGCGAGCAATAAATGAGTACGCCCCCCATCTCCTGTTTATTATATACCTGGTATATTTATGGGTTGGGTTGGCGACGCTGTAAAACACGCCTCCCACTACGTGCGCTAGGTAGCCTGGGTACCGTTTTTTTTTTTCTGGTGGTCACCACCGCTGGCGGTCGAGCTAGATCATTTTTGCGCGGGGAGAGCTTTCATTCCGCACAAGGGGGATGTTCGTATCACGTAGTGTGTATATACGGTAAGGCACCCACGAGGCAGCTACATAGTGAACCCATTGCTGTCTCTGGACGTGGTCACGCCAGAAATTTAATCATTTCATTGACGCTGTCATCCATATGCGTCCAAAGCGACTTTTAGTAGGATGCAGCTCACCCTTCTTGCGACTCGCCGAACACCTCACGGCGCTTCGGGCTTGGTGCAAGCAATGTCTGCCAGGTCGGTGAAAACCCAACGTGCTCCGTCCCGGCATTGTAGGGATACGAGGGTCTATTGTCACACGACTACGGTCATGCATGGTAGTGAGTACAGCCCCCCCCCCCCCCCCCCCTTCTCTCTCTCACACACATATGAGGTTCGTGACAGGTGACAGTCCGATACCCCCCCCCCCCCCCCCCCACACACACACATGTTGCGGCTCCGGTTAGGCCAACAAAGCCAGACTCCCTATCCTTCCTCCCGCCGCCCCTTCCCCAGCGAGCACGACACACCTGGTACCTTTTACGTATAGTTTGCAAGTCGACGAGGGAGGAAAGTGCTGGCCCCTTCTCTCGATTAAAATGAAGGCAGGCACCGTAGTGGGGAGGGAGAAGGAGAGCCTGCTGCTGTGTCACCCCGGGTCTGAGCTACGACTAGGAAGGCGAGAAGAAGGAAAGGCGAAGACAACTAATGGTGTGAAAAAGACTGTAACATATCCCAACTCAATACCCCCCTCCCAACCCTCCTCTTCCGCCACACGCGTGACCCTGTCCCTCCTCTGCTTTCTTCCTTCCTGTCTTCCCCCACTTTGCTCCTTTTCGAAAGGGTGCGTGGTTAATTTTCAAATATCTAATGCAAGCAACAAATGAGTACCCCCCCCCTCACTCCCACCTCGCTCCCGCCTCCCGCCCTCCATCCCTCCTTCCTCCTTCCCCCCCCTCCTCCCGACCGTGCCGGTGCTTGCCGTCACCCTTCGTCGCGCCGAAACGGCTTCCAGGGAGACAAGAAGCACCTCCCGAAAGATTACACAGTGCCATTGATGGTGAGCAAAAGGTGTCCGTCCTGCAAATCTCCAGTGTTACGGCAGTTATCACGAGCGAGTGCGAGTTTTCTGACGTGACCGCGCCAAAAACAGAGATCCCTTTCTAAATCGCCGTAACACCCGACCGCGTTACGCACACAAGTTGTCGACAATTACAAATATGCGGTTATGCGAGTCCCTGGCGAAAGCCATACTATCGTTTTCGTACGGTGCTGATTCCGTATACTCAAGAGTTGACCACCTTCCCACAGGGAGCTCAGTCTTCCCAACTTCTTGCCTTCTACTTGAAAGTTGAACCCTATCCCTGACCCCATAGCAAAGCCCTGACCCTGTGTAGCCCGAAACCAAGCCCGGAAGGTTGAAACTTCCTAGGCCAATGAGGTAGAGGTACAAAAAAAAAAAACGTCAGACGTTTCCTGCCTAACAGGTTGGATTCTCTATTCTCGAGCCTTTCAATGCCAACCCGTCTTGCAACTTGCAGCCACGTCTGGGCAACATACTGCTTGGAACATGATTGGAATACGGTGCTCGGTAGTTGATTGTTAACGCTCCTCAGGACAAGAAGGTGGAAATTTTGGTTTCAGCGGTCGAAGAGTGCTCGTATCTACTGCTGGAGAAAAACTACGCACATCGTCTCGTGAAATAATACCTACGGGGTACTGTAGTACCGTAAATCACACGCGTGATAAGATAGCACACGCCCTCCGACGAACGAGGAAACCGATTTTCTCGTACAACTGGGACGGTGTACATACACGCCGAGCGACACGTCTGTTCAAAATTTCTCGACGGCATATTTCCGAATCCACCACTTTTCGGGGCGTATGCCCCCCCCCGGCCTCCCCATGCTTACAGTAGTAGAAAATCGGCCATGAACTCGTTCCAGCGTGTTTATCGTCTTGCGTGTTTTGCGGTAGCGATCGGCTGATGCACATTAACTCAAGACATTAGTAAACTGTTTTCACCCGCCCATACCCTGCATAAAAGGAACATGTATCCTCCATGGGAACATATGAAACTCGTACGTAGTACGTGCGATCGAAATATCACACACAGCTCTCAGAGGTGAGTTTCGTCGAAATTATTCTTGATCTCACAGCTGGTGTTTTTCTTTGGGTTTTACAGTAGTAAAGAATCCCGTTGGCTGTGGGAAGTAATGTTTTGAGGTGCAGTATTATGAATCTGAAGTATACACCGTGACATATACCCGTGGCTAACTTCGAACACCACCGCCGTTTATGGAAACCCGTCGATGCACCCGTCCTAAACACCCTTCCGTTCTCGTTCAAGTCTGTAGGCTCGGGTGTATGGGAAAATTTCGCTTATTTGTCAGTGAATACTGCAAAAAAAACTCAGTTCTAATTCAATTTTTCAGACTAGATTTTTGGAAGAAGTTCAGAGATCAGTCACTAGTATGGGGTTTTCGACGTTGCCTGGGAGTTTCAGGCTGATGGTGAGGGTTCACTGTCACCCCCTTTCCTGAACAAAACTGGAACAACTTTGAAGCCAGTGTACCGTGTCTGACCGGTGATTTCTCGCACAGCCTCGAGTCTGGACATAGTCCCGCCCCCTATTGCTGTATGCGACCCCCCCCCCCCCCCCCCCCCCCGCCTCCCACACCCTCGGTTGATCACGCTATAATTGATTCGACCTGTAGTGCCTCAAAACTTCGAAGCTTGAAGCATGAAGCCTGAAGCTAGCAGCTTGAAGCTAGACGGTAGCGGGTCAGTTTAAGAACGGCCTTGGCACGTTTCGGGGACACTGTTTCCTTGATTACAGAGAGTCTTTGCTTTTTTTAGTCGCCAATGGGCTAAGACCAGCTGATTCTACCATCTGCAGGCAGCAGAATTTCGACGGCTAAGAAATCTCCAGTCTCGAAATCTTGATGCGCGGAGCTGAAAGGCTCGAAGCTTGACGCCAAAGCCTACACAATGTTTTTTGAACTGTTGAAATTTCATTAAAATATTGTACTAAGAGATAGAAATAGAAATAGAAATCAAGAGCGGTCGATGCTACGGTATGCGACACCCCCTGCCTTGCTGCCTTGCTGCATACGCGGCCTGGCCCAGGAAAGGGATGGCGAGCGAGATCCGTTGAACTTTGAACATTCGACCCGTTAAACATTCAACATTAGCGTTGATACCCCCCCCCCCCCCCCCACCCCCCCCCCCCCCCCCCCCCCCCCCCCCCCCCCCCCCCCCCCCCCCCCCCCCCCCCCCCCCCCCCCCCCCCCCCCCCCCCCCCCCCCCCCCCCCCCCCCCCCCCCCCCCCCCCCCCCCCCTCTTCCCCCAACGCGCCCCGCTCCGCCCCTCCCCCACTGAACTTTCGCGCCGATCTCTCCCTCGACCGCCTCAAACCTGTGCTATGGTGTTTTTCAGAAAGAAACCGCCAGCCTGGTCGACCCATTGCCGGGGGGCAGATTACCCCCGCTCAATGCACTCCCTCGCATGGACATCCTCAATCGCGCAGTGAAGGGGAAGTAGAAAGTATTGTTGATACCTACTAGTAGAAAGTGAAGGGGAAGTAGAAAGTATTGTTGATACCTACTAGTAGAAAGTGCTGACTGGCACATAGTAGATAGTGTCGTTGGTCGTTGTAGGAAGCCCTGCTGGTAGTGGAAAGTACTGCTGGTAGTGATGAATACTGCTAGTATTGATATTAATAGTAGAAAATATTGCTGGTGGTTGTAGAAGTTGCACGACTGGTTGCTGAAAGTACTTCTGGTTGTAGTAGGAAGTACTGATGGTAATACAAGTACTGCTGGTAGTAGCCACTACTTCTGGTAGTAGGCACTACTTCTGGTAGTGTTGTACCCTGGTAGGCTGTAGGCTGTAAGGACCTACTTAGCCGCTGCAGCTTGCTTGCCGTCAAGGCGTACTACGTATACCATTCCCTGTGCGTTGTTGGACTTGGCCAGGATGGCTCTCGCTTGGCTATCGAGGGCCAGTAGAAAATGCTGCTACTGCTACGGTAGGCTGTTGGTGCCATTTGTACTTCGCTTGCTATTCGTACTTAATATCTGTAGCTGCTGATGTGGTAACAAGGAAGGGAGATTCACGGGAGCTCGGCAACTATGGTTGACGGATGAGAGCATCAGCTCAACACTGCTGTTTCCTCGAAACAATTGTTGACTAGGATGACGGCTATACGGGGCGTTTGGCACACCTTCTCGCAGCACCAGCAGCAGCAGCCTACTTCCGACCCTTTTTGCGCACGGCGTGCTTCCGAGAGAAACGTTTTGGGCCCGTGCATCAGTATATATTTGCGCGCGGGCTTTTATATGGCGAGTCTTTCCGATCGAGCAGCAAGCGTTTGGGACCTTGCACGGCGTCAAGAACCTCTGACGTGTCTTTGCGCTGCTGCTGTGCTGCTTTGCGGGTGATGTTGTCTGTCTGATAAGTACTTCGATATACTATCGAAAAGGAATCAACCCTGCCATAAAACGCCAAAGAACATATCGCAAACTCCACAGGGTCAAGACCTTGCAGCCAGGAGCGACCTTGCACGGCCGTTTGCGAGCGGCGGGCAACGACCTCATTAACACCGTTAGCTAATCCCGCTGAGCGAGCCATGCTTTTACAACGTGATCTCTTTTTTGTTGCGATCGATGCGCTGCTGCCAATTTGCGATAGATTTCGCTGCTCGTACCGACTCTGGCACAAGCGATTGTCTACAAGCGATTGTCCCGCGCGTGGGACTGGGCCGCGTAGCTCAAGGCGCGGGGCTCCGTTGAATCCGAAAGATGGCCCAGACTGCTTGTATGTGTGCCCGCTATCGATTCGCGCAGTATTCACGTCAACGCCGGGGGTGGGACCAGATTTTACGAGGATTGGAGTTTCATTTTGAGGGGGGACAGACAGACAAGTTTCGAATTTCCGCTATAGAAGCCCTAAGTAAACCTAGGGAATAGTTCCACGCAAGCATACCAACACACAGTATTGTTGCAGGGAGTGCGTTAACAAGGGTGTAGTGGTAGTGGTGAGTAGTAACAGTATAGTAGTCAACCCATGGTACCGCGTGCATGTAGTAGTGTAGTATTCACCACAGAAAGAGTAGTACTCAGTTCCTGCTGACTATTATCACTCTTTCCTTCGCATGTTCGAGCAATAATACGCTAACCCATATGGCTCACGTTCCCGCCAAGAACAGCTATACGTGTGTTACCTGTGGACTTTTGTTTGTTTAGAAAGGATAGACCACTGAGCTACTCAGTCAGCGCTGACTTAGTAGCTCAGTGGTCTGTCCTTTATAAACGAAGGAAAGAAGTAGCTTTGGGCTCGATACGGCCTCCCGCCGTTAACATCCTCCGGGGTTGATGAAGCGCCTGGTTTTTCCTTCATATTATCCCCCTCCCTAGTCGTGCGTTCTTTTACTCAAGTGGTTCACTCCACTTTCGACTCTGAGCATTTAGGTTAAACCACTGAGCTACTCAGTCAGCGCTGACTGAGTAGCTCAGTGGTCTATCCTTTGTGAACTAACAGTCCCCCTGACGACTCAGATGATGATGGTGCAGCGACCTCAGAAATGATGCTCGCCCAGTCCCAAACGGCGATGATGGTCAGCGAATCCAGACGTGATTATCTGGCAGTCCTAAACGAGATGGAGATGCCCACCGATCCCAGAGGCGGTGCTGCAGCAGCCCTAAAACGAATGATGCCTAGGGACCCCAGAAGCGATGTTCCAGTAACTCTAGACGATTGATGATGCGGTGGTTCCAAAATATGTTACCCCCCTAAACTAATATATCTGAATGGTACTGTGCCCCGGTCGAGGAACGACACTTCAGCGACCCCCCGTTGCTGTTGTTGGTGCGGCGGTTCCAAAACCTCCGCCAGTGCTTCAGCGATTCCGAAACGTGCCATTTCGGCAATCTCAAGCGCTTTAGTTTGCAGTGATCTTGATACGTATTCCCGGCGACCCCACGTTGGTGAATGAGCGACCCCTCGTTGGTGACCAAGCGCTCCCTGTTGTGTATTCCATATTTTTAACTGTGAAGGCCGTGTCGAAATCGTCGTCGAAGTTAACAACTGATTCATTTCCGGTGTCGCCGGAGCGGGTTCGGGCACCCACTACAGCTGCCGTGTGTCAACTGCCCATCTGTAAGCGTGAAAACCCTTGCGTGTAGCACCCGGCGTCGTGCGTGGTTGTCTTAGGCATTGTGCATCATCACTTCTGCACAGCACTGCTTCGTGATTAGATTCCTTCTGGCCGGCGGCATGATGTTTTTTCCCGTGGTCGTTGGCAGTCACGTCGTAGCCGCTCCTGTGGCGTCCCGCCTTTTCGGAGCTACGATAAATAATAGAACGGGCATCAAGTGTTGCTGATGTTGCAGGCGTAACCGTTCCACAACCAGAAATCCTACCCGTCTCAATCCCCGACAGCTCGTCCAGGTAGAGGTGACGTAATACAGCCACAACCTTCGGAAGATCGCAGCTTGGGTCCTTCCAGATCATCAGCTTGACAACCCGGTACTCCTCCGTCAAATCATAGACAACGATGTCGATGAAGTGTATTGCCGTGATACGATCTTAGTCAATAAGTTGAGCGGTCGCATGCGTTCGTTGATGCAGTTGTCGGGGTCTTGTCCCGGCGTCATGCTCGTAGTCGCAAGTGCCTCCGGTGTACCCCGTATCGTCTCGGTGGTGATCGTCCAGTATTTCGGCCCAACCCTCCTTCACCGCCTTTTGTCCGGGCCGCCGGTTCCGCGTGCGCCGTCTGCGTGCTTCGTCACTAGCGGAGCCGCCGGTGTTTCGGTGATTACGTAGAAGATAGAAAAATAGATGCTGGTTGGCTCGGTCATATGCGGCTTGGCATTGATCCAGAGACTCGTGTAGTGAAGTCGTGGCCTCCGACGCTGTGACGCTGCCCTGGCTTGCCCCTCCAGTAGTACGTGAAAACCTATGGACGGGCGATTCTCAGCGTGAAGCAGGCCGCTTTGTATCAATCGTCAACCTAATCGGGGTTCGTTCCGCTGAAAGTCTTGATTACCCGTTGTTTGTGTACGAGAAGCTGTCGGACGCGGCTACGTGTTGCGCGCGTGGTCTACACCATGATCGTCGACGAAGAGCGGTAGATATATTACACCATCACACCAAAATACACCCACACACAGAAGCACAGTACCTGATTGTAAAAGGCTCCAATACATACCAGGCGGTCCAATACCTTCACGTCAGAGGTCCCGCCACATAAACCACACAGGAGTAAGTCGTACCTTTTTTGTCACTCTCTACCCTCTTATATATAACGAGGAGCATCTAAGCATCAAACCCCGGGGTCGTATCTTAGCATCACGACTGCCTTGCAAGGCGAGCCATACCCACATCCCAGAAGACTCAGCAGGCATACCAAATAGTGCCTAGACACATACTACGAAACCCCAGAATATGTATCAAACCGTTAGATATCTCCAGACCAGTATCGAGTACAGCGTATCACAAACGGTTCCCTTACTCTGTGCGAGATACGACAGGTCTCGAACGGCTACAATCACATACTGCCAGACAACACGACAAGTCCCAGATTATACCATACATATTTACCGAAAAGGCAATCCCAAATTCCAACACGAAGAAGAGTTGCCAAAGTAAGACGGCAATCCCTGCTTCCATCACCATGAGTAATTGCCAAGGTAAAAGGGCAATCCCAATTCAAAATCTGTCCACCTCAATCCTAATACCATATATGTCCATCTCAATTCCAGTATACAGCGAGACAGTAGCAACGGCGAGGGAAAAATCCACCAAAGGTGGGTATGCTGGTCAAACCTTCCAACGAAATCAATAACACCGCCTTCTCAGAGTACCGTCCATTAACATCGCCCCCCTCTTGCATACTCCATAAAAGCAGAACATCTCTGATATAGAACAACTGAAATCGAACTGCATTAGCCCCCCTGCTAAGCACTCCCCTCGGAAGCATATCCAGAAGAGAAGAAACTACTGCTTCTGAAATAAAAAGTACTTTACGTGTCAGTGATGGGTTCGCTTGTACGTCGTGCGCAATTACCAATAGCCAAAGTGTACGACGTGGTTCATCATGACCATCGGCATACTCTACGGACGTATTAATCTTGCTCAACGTATTGGTACGTCCCCAACACATTCTCCATTCCCCTAAGAACTCCTGAAGTCGTAAGTCAATTCTTCAAGTACCTCCCAGAAACTTTCCATGCATGTCGAAATTCCTACTCGTATCCCACAAAACCAAATGCCCCAAAATCCCCGGAAAAACAAATCAGTGAATTAAATCACCACAGGTTCATCACAAAGTCACGGCCAAAACGAAACGTCTCAGCATGCAACGCTTTGATGAGAAAATCGGCACGCGGCTCTGCCGATCGTACGTGTGACTCTCAAAATCCCCGTTAGATACATGCCCCAGACATCTACATCCTAGAGGAAAACGATAAACAGACATCAGCGCACAAAATTACTCCACTAGAGACAGACCTCCGGTCAGTAGCCTTGCGTAAATGGTCCACGTCCACCTATGATCTCACTCTAACTGAACTCCACTATCTGCGATAGAAAGTCTCCGTGGTGTGACCGAGTACCGCTACTATGCTCCCTCCTGCTCTGTAGATGACAAAGCACTCATCGTAAAATGTTGTGATATCATTATGACTCCAAAATACCTCAACCACAAAATAAAAAACCAAATCAAGTCCAAATCCACAAACCAGAAACATCAGCGATCAATGATAAATAAGTACCATATAGACAACAGAACGTCGTCGTCGTATGCATGCACTTGAGTACAAAACTGCTCGACCATCCAGCATTATAATTCCAGAACTATCTTCTACTCGAAACAAATATTTTCGCCTCGATATACCGGGTGAGGTATAGTCTTCGATCACA
Organism: Macrocystis pyrifera; assembly: GCA_031763025.1. Lineage (NCBI taxonomy): Eukaryota > Phaeophyceae > Laminariales > Laminariaceae > Macrocystis > Macrocystis pyrifera. The sequence goes on along the minus strand of JASSKH010000021.1, from coordinate 5,206,221 downwards.
CCGCAGGTAATGACAAATGATCTGCCATATCCAACACGTACGAGTCTAATCGCAGCATTCTGCGGTTGCTACTATTCGTATTCTGACATCGTACTACAGGAGTCGTAGTACAGAAGTCAAAATGCCGAGTATGAATTACCCGTATGTGTATAATTTTAACTCGTGCATACGATGCAAACATGCTATATCATGAAACAAGCGCCGAAACATATTCCATCTCGTCTATTCCCACTACAACTAATGACACAACAACATTGAATCTACTCTGTATTCAATTCTTACTGAACGACCCACAACCCCATCTCTCAACCTTCGTCTTCTGCTCGCTTCCTCACGGATGCGACGCTTGTCTTCCGCCGCGGCTCCACGTTGCGGCGGCATGGACTACATCTCGTAAACCCGCAGGGGACATGGGGCAGTTGTATCAAGTGAGTAGCTTCAGCGTCAGAAACGAAGCCAACTCGTGCCAGAAACCAAGCGTAATCGATAGATAACGAAATACATCAAATCCGTCCTCATGATTCTTCACTCAAAACAATAGTGACAAGACAACGTCAGTGCCGATTTCTATTAATAGTTGGTCTTCGTCATATTTCATTGGGTAATCGGCAACGCCCGTTTGACTTTTTTAACTCGCGGCCTGGGCAGACACAGCAGTAAGGAATCGGGTAGCAGACGTGGTACGGTACGGTTCCATCATACCCTCTGGATCATATACGAGTGCGTAGGCAGCAGCTGCGGTGGAACTGTTTCTGTCATATAGAGCATACCAGGTGTACCCCAACTTCTGCAATGCTGCACACTCCATGCAAGAACATACTAGCCAAACACAAAGAAAAATACAAACAAAACGGGTCCAATCCATCAACACTAATGTGGGCGACACTGGAAAATTACAACATGCCTGTTTCCCAGGGTCGAACGGGAAATTTCGCTCCCCGCTGCTGTTGCTAGTCCCCATCCCCTCGGCCTGCTTCCCAGGGTCAAACGGGAATTTTCTCTCCCCGCTGCTGCTGCTGCTGCTGCTGCTGTTGGTCCCCGTCCCCTCGTGCTCCTCGCCGTGCCCCCCCCAAACGGCGTCAGGTCCATCCTCCCGGCCACTCGGTGCCAGCCTCGCTCCTATCAGTTTTCCGGGGTCGAAGGGGTACGTTGACGTCCCCTTCTGGTTCGAGCTCGCCTGCTGCGACGATCGGGTCACGGCCGGTTCCGGCTCCATACTCTCGCCGCTGGTGTTGCTTGGCGTGTAAACGAAACGCGCAGCCCCGTCGTTTCCGAGCTCCACCTCGTCCTGTGCACGCACCTCGGACAAAGCAGCACCAAGCTCCACCACATCACGCTTAACACCACCGAGCTCCACCACGTCGGACACAGCAGCACCAAGCTCCACCACCTCAGGCTTAGCATCACCGAGCCCCACCACGCCGGACACAGCGATGCCAAGCTACATCACGTCGGACACAGCAACACCAAGCTCCACCACGTCGGAGACAGCAACACCAAGGTCCACCACGTCGAACACAGCAACCCTAAGGCCCACCACCTCCTGCTGCTGTACAGACGTTGCACGCGGCTCTTCAGCATCACTGACTCGTCCATTGGAGGCTCGCGTCGGCAACTCCACATCACATCGGTCGAGTAGCTCGTCACCGACCTCTTCGCTGTCGGCTCCACTCGCGGCTGCTGGAGCGCCGGCATTCCAGCTTGCGGCGTACTGTAGGAGTTCGGCGCGTAGACGGCAGTGGGCTGGGCAGTGCCACACTGCCTGGCCATGTGACCATGGAATATGTACGCATCGCGCACACTGTTAGGTGCACGGTAAATCACGTCCCTATGCCCTCGCGTGCCACAACGCGAGCAGATGTAGAATCCGTATATTGACGCTCCTGCAGGCGGAGGGGGCTGAGGCTGATACCACACGCGATCGGTGTTGTTAGCCACACCAGTGCACCACTCCGAAGAGGCAGGTGGCCGCTGCTGCCGCTGCTGATAGCTCTGGCCTCCACCCCAGGGCTGCTGGTGTTGCCCATCAAAGTAATAATGTCCCTGCTGCGGCTAGCCGGTACATCCACACTGCCGTTGCTGTTGCCGCTGCTGCCCGGCACTCCCACATTGTCGCTGCTACTGCTGCTGCTGAGGCCGCTGCTGAGGCTGCTGTTGCTGCCCTTCACAATACTACCGCTGCTGCTGCTGAGGCTGAGGCTGCTGCTGCTGCCCTGCGCCTCCATACTGCCGCTGATGCTGTTGCTGATGATAATCTTGGCTCCCACCCCAGTGTTGCTGCTGTTGTCCACCAAAACAATATTGCCGCTGCTCCGGCCGTCCGTCACCGCCATACTACCGTTGCCGCTGCGCCTCCATACCAAGCTGGTCCTCCGTTTGCGGCATACCACCACAGACGCCCTTCTACCAGTAGTAGTGCTCTCCTCGAACACCGTATAACCCTTCAGCGTCCTTCGGGCCCGGAGACACGATATCGTGTTTGTGTACGAGAAGCTGTCGGACGCGTCTACGTGTTGCACGCGTGGTCTACACCATGGTCGTCGAGGAAGAGCGGTAGATACATTACGCCACCACACCGAAATACACCCACACACAGAAGCACAGTACCAGATTCAAAAAGGCTCCAATACATACCAGGCGGGCCAATACCTTCACGTCAGAGGTCCCGGCACATAAACCACACAGAGGTGAGCCGTACCTTTTGACACGCTCTACCCTCTCATATATAACGAGGAGTATCTTAGCATCAAACCCCGGGTCGTATCTTAGCATCACGACTGCCTCGCAACGCGAGCCATTCCCATATCCCAGAAGACTCAGCAGGCATACCAAATAATGCCTACGACACATAGTACGAAACCCCAGACTATATACCGTCAGATATCCCCAGACCAGTATCGAGTACAGCGTATCACCAACACCCTCGAAACGTTGAAAATACTGCTATTTACGCTGACATTACCCATTTTGTTGTATATCCTTCGAATTGTCATGTTATTATTATTCTCTCCGACGTCGGGGGGGGGGGAGTCTCCTGGCGTGGTACGAGAGCCGCGGCACCGGCCGCTGACTCTCGTTGCCTTATCGTACTGCCAGTACCCAGGCGTTCCCCCCCCCCCCCCCCCCAGCCGACTGGCCGGGGCTCTAACAAACGCAGTCTCGGGCGACCGAGACCCCCAATGGTAGAAAACCATTGACATACCCCGCTCTCCTGGTGAGAGCCCCGAATCGCTACCAGTTAATCGCAGACAATAATACGAGTATAGTACGGTGTGGCCAACACCTTGTGGCCGCTCCGTTCCACCCACCTTCGAAAGAAGAAAGGGGCGGGTGGGCGGGAGAAACCACAACAGTAGACCTAGCCTCTAGGCCTATCAATCGGCAGCGAGCAGTGCCGTGCTCTGCTTGTGCACCTATCACGAGAAGCTAGGCGGGGGCGCGGGACGAGTGTGGCCGTTCTTCTCTTCTCTCTGCCTCTGGGCAACTTCAGCTATTAGTTTCCGTCGGTAGAGCCCATGACTATAAATGATTAAATTCGTCGGTTGTGAACAAAACATGCATCTCTCGTGAACGTAGAGATACTCCGCTTTGTTGTATATCCTTCGAATTGTCATGTTATTATTATTCTCTCCGACGTCGGGGGGGGGGAGTCTCCTGGCGTGGTACGAGAGCCGCGGCACTGGCCGCTGACTCTCGTTGCCTTATCGTACTGCCAGTACCCAGGCGTTCCCCCCCCCCCCAGCCGACTGGCCGGGGCTCTAACAAACGCAGTCTCGGGCGACCGAGACCCCCAATGGTAGAAAACCATTGACATACCCCCCATACCGCGGTCGCGTCGATACTACGGTGTTTGGCCCCAGACAGTACCCTGGCCTGGCTGCCTCTGCCCTATGTTATCCGTCTCTGCTAGTTTACGAGATACGATACCCGCGTCCTCTGGGTTATTGCGGGTGTACGTCTTGGAAGACTCTGGGGACTTCCATCTACCTTCTCTCTGAATCACCCTCTGCGGTACTTCCCCCCCCGCCGCTAGAGTAGTGGTTGCGCCGATACGCAATGAGTGGAGGCCGACTTCGCTGGGATCGTCTCCTGCTTCGGCAACCACTTCGCGGAGTGCCCCGAGGGCCTCCGTGTACCCCCACACTCTGACCTCATTACCGTACCGATACGACGACAGGGGGGCGCTTTCCGGCAACGTCGGATATCCCGACAGCAACTCCACCATAAGAGCGACGGCACCGCCGCCTGCTCCTACCCCGGAACGCGCCCCGAAGGCGTCGTCCCGTGTGCGCACGATAACCGATCCTTGCTGAGCCTGGTCGCCTTTATGGCCTCGAAATAGAACCTCGATGCTGGTAGCCTGGTGCCACTGCGCCGAGTTCAACCGCCGTCCCCCCGCGAACAACGCTATGTCCCCCCTCGTCAAGCAATGCACGGGGTGTATTACCCCGGACGAGGAGGCGAAAATTTCGTCAGACCTCGCCATGAAAAAATAGCCCAACGCTAGCGACAGCCAGAGCACTCGGCCGCCCGGGCCCCACGACAGGGCCAGGCCCTGTCCTTCTAACAACGTGACCCACGATATAGGGCGCCGAATTCTTTTCGGGGTACCGGCGACAACGTGCGACCGTGACACCCCTTTTAAAGCGCGTTTGACAAGCGGCGACGACGTGGGCAACTCCATCTGCACATTCACGCGGTGAAAGTGCAACACAGCTGATAATTTACTGGCTATAGTGCCGGCTTGATTGCCCTCCGACGCGCACCACGCTACGAACTCAAGTAACGCCTGAATCTTATCGGAATTGGAGGCTGACGTGTCGAAATACGGAGCCTCCCTTATCAACCCCCGAAAAGCGGTCCAAGACCGGAAACCTGACGTGTAAGCTCGGTGAGACGACGGCGCAACCGACTGGCGGATGAGCTGCTGCCAGCACTCCTGAGCATAGCGCGACGCCCGTTGGCCCCAAGACCTGGTCCCCCAACGGACGCCGGCCCCGGACGTGCAAGCTGTGCATCTCGCGCTGCTGCTTCCGTACGCCCTACGATCGGCCTCGCCCCTGCTGAGGGGCGAGGCCCGTCCCCCTATTCGTCAGCCCTGGCCGCCGCCGAGCGAGTGAAAGCCCCCCCGCTCGACGCCCCGTTGCCACTGCCGCTACCGCTGCCGCCGCCGCTGCCGCTGCCGCCGCTGCCGCCGCTGCCGGAACCACCGCCGCTACCGCTGCCGCTGCTACTGCCGCCGCTGCCGCCGCCGCTGCTTCCGTTACTCGCGCCGCCGCCCCCCGCCCCCCCTTTTCCTTTTCCTTTGGCCCTCTTGGCCGGGGGTTCCCCGGATGCCGCGCCGCTGGCTGCGACGCCGCTGTCGGCCGATCCCCCGCCGGTAGCCGCCTTGCGCTTGTTGCCGCTGCTCGTCTTGCGGGCGGGGCCGACGTGGGTGAACACGCAGGCGTCACCGAAGCGACACTTGCTGGTCTTCCCCCATTGCCGGCATTCACCGGCCCCGACCCCGGCCATCATGGCGGAAGTGCGGCGAGGTTGCTGGACTTCGGCGTTGATCAGACCGCCGAGGGCCACGTATCCGGAAAGGCGGGGCCAACGGGGCCCCGGGATGGCGGGGAAGGACTCCAGCGGCGGGGGGTAGGCCCACGCGTGGCCGCAGGAGTCGGAGATGCAACGCAGGTCGAGCGCGAAGGTCTCGAGGTCCTTTGTCACCAGAGCCGCCCGCCTGGCCCGGTTTGCCGGGCGGTCGGCGACCGCAAAGTGCTCCATCACGTGATCGTTGAGGATCGTCGCCCCCGCGCTGAAGGCTCGGGCGAGCGCCTCCAAGCGGGCGCGCGCCACCTGGAGATCCGCACCCCCTTGTGGGAGTCCGCGGGACGCGATGGTGACGATCGCGTGCCCCAAAATGCTCAGGTGTTGCGCCAGTGGGAGGGTGATGCCGGCCCCGCCGCGCGGTGTCAAGGCCAGAAAGTTGAGGTCGTTCAGCTCTTCCAGCATGCCATGGACGCCGGCCGATATGTTGACCGAGGCCCCCACGTACCCCTGCACGGCCGCCCGCTGCATCGATGCCGGGCGGCCGCCGCATAGTATCTGCCAAAGTCGGGTCGCGGGGTTGCCCCACGAGGCCACCGCGCGGTTGGTCATTATTTTCTCTACCTGTCTGCCCCGAGCGGTAAACGGGTTGCCGGCGCTGCCGTCCCCGTACATATCCGCCCCGACCGCAAGCCCGCCCGGCCCGTCGTTGGCCACATGGCCGAGTGCAGCCGATGGAGCGCCGTTGGCTCCTGTCCCGCCCAGGGCGAGCCCGCCCACTTGTCCGGAGAATGCGCCGGCGCCTCCGGTGCCGCCCGCATATGCCCCGTAGCCGAGCCCCCCCCCACCGGACCCACTACGAGCCCGCCCGCCTGGCCGAGGTGGACGCTGGCGGCTCCGGTACCGGCCAGAGCACCACCGTAGGTCGCCCTTCCAGCTGGGCCCGCGGTGGCCTCGATACCGCTGGAGACGCTCCCGTAGCCCCGCCCTCCCGGTCCTACGGCGAACTGGCCTCCTTGTCCGAGAGGAGGGCCGGCAGCTCCGGCGCCGCCCAGAATCCCGCCGTAGCCCCCCGGGCCTGCTTGTCCGAGAGGAGCTCCGGCAGCTCCGGCGCCGCCCGGAGTACCGCCGTAGTCCCTCGCTCGCCCCGGGCCTACGGCGAGCCTGCTTTGTGCGGCGTTGAGGGACCCGCGCAGGCCCGCGCGGCCGCCCGCGGCTCCGTCGACGGGTTGGTCGGCGATGCTGGAGTCTGGGGGGAGGACCCCGGCAGCGGGGCTCCCGAAGAGCTGTCCGGTCGGCGGTCCGAGTAGGGCGGTGCTGGGGGAATGGTCCCGTGGGGCGGCCCTGGCAGCGGAGCTACCGGGCTGCTGTCCGGGCCCGCTGGCGTCGCCTCCCCTTCCCCCGTGGGCGGAGCGACGCGAGGCCTCAATGGCCTCGTCCGATCGCTGGATGGCCGCCTGGAGCTGGGCGACTTCGTTCGCCACCTCCTGCTTGAAAGTGGCAAAGTCAGAACCACAACAGTAGACCTAGCCTCTAGGCCTATCAATCGGCAGCGAGCAGTGCCGTGCTCTGCTTGTGCACCTATCACGAGAAGCTAGGCGGGGGCGCGGGACGAGTGTGGCCGTTCTTCTCTTCTCTCTGCCTCTGGGCAACTTCAGCTATTAGTTTCCGTCGGTAGAGCCCATGACTATAAATGATTAAATTCGTCGGTTGTGAACAAAACATGCATCTCTCGTGAACGTAGAGATACTCCGCATTCCTGCAGACGGTGTGTTCCCCACGTACGTACCTACGTAGCAGCAGCGAAGTGACCGCAATCTTGTTGAAGACCTCCGTGACTCTATCTTAGGCGCGGTCGTTCCGACTGTACCAGCAGCAGCGCAGCGGCAGTGATACTGGTAGTAGCCTCGAACCAGTCCGTCACGTACGCACGAAGATATTCGATTCTGAAGTATCGCAGCGGGTTTCGTTCTTCCGACGAAACGTACTCGAAAAATGATCTACCCGCCACGTACTCGAAACGAGCGTTTCAAGCGTTCCGAAGTGTTTCAGCATTACTCACGTTCCAATGATCACGCCCCAACTGCGCTGCATAGTAGCAGTGGTGAATGATGGTACTCGTAGTTCACAGTACATTGGAGTACTACAGTAGTAGTAATTCGCAGCAGTAGCTTCAGATGGAGATGATCGTGACAGCCGTGTGCCGTCCTTTGCAATAGCGGCTCCCGATAGCGATCCTCGTGGCAGCTTGGTAGTGATAGTTCTTCTTGTTCGCCGTCGTTCTTCACACAGCAGCTCAAGACGGTGATGATCGTAGCAGCTACGTGGAGAACCTCACAGCCGTCGCAGCAGCCTGGGTCTCAGACGTTGTCATTACTCGATGATGTTGATGGCTCGCAGCGCTGCATCGCTGACGGAAATCAAGGCTCATAACCTCTTCGCGGGATGTCTGAATTGGGCGTGTAACACGCGACTCCTGAATACGTCAGGCAGCCGCAGAGGCAAGCACTGTCAGCAAGGGTCAACCGACTGGTTGCTGCGTATACTTCAGCCCCGAAGCGCGTATTTACGTATTGTGAAAGAATGGCGATCAAGGCCAGAGTGCTGATTATCGATCTTGTCCAAGACGACCGGAGGAGGAGGAGCAGAGAAGAGAAGACGCGAGAGAGAGTGCGCTATGCACGGTTGATCGATACGAGAGCTCAATACCCCTAAGATGCGGCGCAACACCAAAACTGGAACGAACTCGGGTGAAACCGGGGTGATTCTACAGCACATAGGAAACCGTAGGAACCGTAGCGAATCTGATAGTAGTACCGCTTTGTTTTCACGATTCTTAGATGCGTCGGGGTACTTTATCTGGATCCAGACGGCGAAAGGTCGAGGAATACTGCATACGTACAAGGACTCGAGATGCCAGTTGCGTACATGTCGGCTGGTTGCTTGATTTGTTGCTCTGTTTCACTTGCCGACACGAGAAGACAACCGCGTGTGTAACAGAGACGAACATGAGACAATTTGGTTTGAGTCAGACGGTGTCCTCCTCCTCCTCCTCCTGCTCCTGCTCCTTCATCCTGTTGCCGTGCTCGGTTTTGTCGCGCATTCAAATAATTGCCCCTGGCATTGATCGTAGGGGATGGCATTGATCGTAGGGGATGGGGGGGGGGTGACCACATTGAGCGAGAAAAACCGTACCGCTTCGTACATATTTATGTGTCTAAAACAAAGGGACAGAACAAATTCATGAAGGAGTTCTTTACGCGGGGTATACCGTAGCAACCCTCGGCGCTTTAGATTTTGTTACGATGCATTGGTACTGTTAGGGCTGTGAGTTGGCAAGACTTAAGTAGCTGACCAAACATAAGTCGGAGTAATAGTCAGACGTGAAACAGAGGTGCCGACTATCTGACTCATTGGGTTTCCTTTGGTGAACGCATAGTAAAAGAACATTTTAAACGCGGGATACACCTTCTCGACGTGAATCGCTGCGGGCTGCGGATGCCTTCATACCCTGTGACCTGTGACGCTGCAGCGCACGGCGGCAGATCCACACGCACACACATGGCCGGACAACCCACCTCCCTCGACGGTGCCGACGGCGTAACGCTTTGTCTTTCGTATGATAATAACGTATAATAGATGGTTTACGACTTGCCGTCGTCATCGACCGACGCGCACGTATCGCGCAAGGTCGGGAGACATGAACCCCCTTTCCGGCCCCCGAGATAGCGACCTAAACAATGGGTAGTAGCTTTGGGTGTTATCGAGCGTCTACGAGCAGCATGCGCCCAGCAGCACAGGTAGTGTTTCCGCCTTGCCGTACTACCCCTTGCTGTGTGCCTCGGACATCAGGGACCGTTGCTGTTGTCGTCACTTTTTACCGTATTTTTTTCTCTCCGACAACATCATGGAGGGATCCACGCTGCTCCGGTGGTCTATTTATTAGGGGTCAACCTCGAACAGTACTAGTGTTGGTGTAAGGGGTTCGATTTTCCGTATAGTGTTTATTTCTCAAATGAAACCAACTGTCGAGAGTGCCTGTTATAGCGTGAGTTGGCGCAACTCGACGCGAGTCGACGAGGGAAGAAAGCGTTGCACTCTTCCCGCGATAAAATTTCAAATTGCGTACCTCAGTTGAGAGGGGGGAGAAGGGTCTACTACGTAACCTTGGATCTGAGTAACGATTGGGAGGGCGCAAGAGCAAGATTGGTTACGTATAACGGCCTGAATTCCCGATGTCAATAATATTTATGACGACGGAATCCCTGACCCAGCCATGTACCCGTCTATGTATGTATATACGTGTAGAGTTACTACTGCTATGACTGCACAATGTTGTGTACGTGTAGAGTTAATATACTCCTACGACGACTACTGGTATGATGTACCAGGGTACCTGGTAATAATATTAAACTATGCCTGGTACTCTTTAGTCACCTACTGTATATACGTACTGCTGCTTGCTGTACAAGTACTACAAACAGTGTTGCCCATTATGATGTCTGAACCGAATAACAAACTGCCGCCGCTGGATAACTAGCAACTGCTGCTGCTTCTGTCGTGATGTTGTTGTTGTTGCTGCTTGTTGCTAATATTACACGTCCGTCCTGATGTATTGATGTTTCTTGTTCTTGTCCTTGGTGCTTGAGCGTTGTTTTTGTTTGCTGTGTGGTATCCCAACAACGTTCATTGAAAATGCCTGGTGATGCGTCCCAGTCTACATACATACGCGCATATCTAGAAAGCTAATGATAGAGGCCTTTTCGGCCAACGGAAACGCGGATGCCGTACGTATCGTCCCTCATAGCCCAGAGTACCGCCCTCTCGGCTGTGGTGGCTGGTCACTGGTGGACATAGCTCGCTCTGTTAACATTCATAGAAAATCTGTGCAATGTCTCCGACGCACGTGTTTTATGTTTCATTATTTTGACCCAATACGAATACTTTGTACATACTGCTGTACGTAATCCAACACCTACAACCAGCAGGTGTGATTATTATAAATATAATCGTTTGCCCTTAGACAATGTATCGTGCATGTTCCATTCCGACTTGAATCGAATATCTCCTATTATACTGTAATACACGCGACAGCAGTTATTATTAGTAATCTCCTATTTTGGCTCAAAGGCTCGCGGCTTCTCGTGCTGTCAACGTTGAGCACAGTTTGCTCTGAAAGGCTAATTTATCATATACACCGGTAGAATTTAGAGTGGCGTTCCTGCTGAGCACAAATGCTTAGCTGTAGATTCTTGTATGAACAAAAAAAAACAGCCTGAAATTATTACGGTACCGCAGTATTATGTTACTGTAGTATTGCAGTCTCTCTTCCATCACTTTCGTTTCAATAAAAATATTAGGCGGCTTAGGAAGTAAAAATATAATGGGAAGAGCACATCTTGAGACGGAGGAGGAAGCAAGGGTAACAATAGAGTATTGTAGATAAAGCATAGCGGGAAGAAGGCATAGAAGGTAGCTAAACCTCAGCATAGGTTTCCTTTATTTCCGTCGTTGTCTTATTTCAGGAATGTTTTGAGTGATCAACGTGGAAGCTCAATGATCACGCCGCACATTGTCGGAAGGCAACCATAATAATAATGATAATAATAAATGTGTCACTTTCCCTTCTTCTTGAAGGCTCCTACATGCACCTTTCTCCCTCGGCAAACCCTCGTTTACCCTATTCTTACTATACCTACTATACTTAGCACACCTAATAATACCCACTATACCTACTATACCTACTATTCCTACTATTGTACGTACACGTCGTCAATGTTCCACCCCCACGTCATTGGTAGCACAGCTCCGGTTACTTCCCTCCTTCCCCTAACAGCCCCTCAGTGCCAGTTTGTACCGGTGTGCTCGGCGTGAGATCGCGACCTGGGTGGCCACGGAGATTACCTGGGAAAGCCGTTATTTGCAGACGCCTTTACTCGCCCAGGGACAATCCGTTTGTCCCTCCGACGACGCTTGCCGCCATTGGGTCGACTAACTCGCTGCCTTCCGTTCCGAGGCGACAAAACAATTACACGGCGAGGGTGGTGAGTATATAGCTGCGCTCGTCGAAGGAACCTTGTCCCGGCTGAGCTTAGTGGCTGCGCTGCGCGCCTCAGATTTGGGAGCAGCCAACCTGTTTCAGTTAGCGATGCCTGCACGCATGTAACCCACGGTTTGTGGGTCTGCATACGTGACGTCGAGAAATTTGGCTTTGGTGCGATACTCCGATACGGTAGCATCTCGGAGGCCTCCCGTCTCGATCACAAAGTAGTTTCGAAGATCTCTGTCGGCGTTGAAGGGAGCTCAGCTTTCCACCTAGTGGTGGATCGGCGTGCGTTTAAAGGTTCGGGAGATCGTACGTACGAGGGGTTGATGTTTGTTGACCCGCGCGCCCGACCGATGGCATAATCGCGCATGCCGCGTGTTTGCGTCCGTAGCATCGCAACAGGGCACCTCGTCGCCAAGAACTCCTCTATCCCCAGGAAGTGCTGTCCCGCGGACTTGAACTCCGACGCTAAGATGACACCGGACGAGTCGACAGGTCTCGCTCTGACTAAGGCGGTGGCCCCTGGTCCCGCTTGGCTTATTTGCCGGGCCTAGGCAAAATCTCTCGTCTCCTTCTCTCCGTGCGGGTCTCCCGTTCCCCGCCGGGGTGTTGTCTCGAGGTGTTCTTAAGAATCAATGTACCTTTCATATAGTGACCAATTCGCCAGTTTCTCCCACATGTTCTGGGCATTGCTGGAGCTTCTCTTCCGGCGTCGTGTGCTGACAACACTTCCAAACTCGACCGCTCGGAGGCACCTTCTTCCCTTGCTCGGAGGGCTCTGTCCCGCCAGCTTCCTGGCACGATGATAGCCATGGCTTCCTTCGAAACTTCATGCACGTCGCGCAGGGGCTCCTCCAAACTCGGCGGAAAAGGTCAAAAAGGGGGAACCCGCTCCAGATTGTCTCCGCTATAGCCCCCGAGAAGTCACCAAGAACCTCAGATACCGTCGCCACCATGCTCCGACGGATGCTGACACTCTCCGTGCTTCACCCTACGACAGCCCAAATCATCCAACCCCCGTGGACAGGCTCACCTGCGCACGTTGGCGGGGAAGCAACGGCAATTGGCTCGTCGTGCACCCATCCTCGGGAGAGAAGGTAGTTTTTTTTCAACATCCATATCGCGCTGTTGTCTACCTTTTGGCATACGGGCAGGGTCAACTCCAGGTCCATCACCCGCTCGAAGTATGATGTTCGCTGGACGATGGAGCCGGTGGCAATCAATATACCTGACTGATTGTCTGGCATGCGCTGCAGCCTCCGTGCGAGTTGTCGCGCTCCATCGTTTTCGACGATCTCCATCGCCCTCTCCACCGCGTTTGCGTCGGTACCGACGGGCACTCCAACCACCTTCACATCACCCCGGCTCGCAACACGGACGTCAGTATCTCCAAGAAGAAACGAATGCGTGGGTATGTTCGTTCGCCCTCGGGGGCAAGGCGACCGTTTTCCTGGCGTTCATGGCGATGCCGATGTTGGCCAGTTCGCGCTGAAGGTAAGGCACAACCTTCACAGTATATGTCCGCTGCGACTTCCATCTTTCCGGTACTGATGTCGTTCAAGTAGGCGAACGCCTCGACACCTCTCGGTTCGAACTCCTCGCGGCACCGGCGAGAGAGGCATGCAGAACAACGCCGGTCCCATGGCGTCCCCTTTTTGCACTGTTGCACTCCACTTGAGCAGACTATCTTTCGTCTCTCTCCTGACTCCAGCTGGGAGAAGACGGGGGCAGAGCTCTCGCCGTAACACTCACTGGTAGCGACACACGATGTGAGTACCGGCACGGAAGTAGCTGCTCCGTGAGCACGGCCGTCCGTTTGACAGCGTCGAAGCCGTTGGAGCAGGTTGTGAGGAGCAGCCAGGATTTTTCCGTGTGGTACACTCGGGCGCGTGATGCTACCGGCTCCACCCCCCCGTCGTACTCATATTCCAAACTATCTCGCCTCGCAGTTGATCTCTTCCAGTCGCGGCCGACACTACAATATAGTCCCGGCTGCAGGCAGGCGTCTCGACGTTGTTCCTACTCATGCGGGGCGGCCTGTTTCGCCCAAGGTAGTGAGGTTGGATTGCAGGAAGAACTGCCAGAACTCCGGCGGAAAGACGATTGGATGGTCGATAATAAATTCCAGAATGTTTCACTACGAGTGACAAACGCCTCGCGCCCGAAGCCAGTCCACAAACGTCTCGCGCCCGAGGCCAGTCCTACTGATGAGGCGTTCTACGATAGAGGTTCACCGTAAATTTAATGAGACTCCTACGTACCCTCACGGTCTAATGTAGAATTCATCTGGGACAAACATATGAATACGGCTGATTCTACAAACATCTCATACGTGCACGTACGCATTATGCCCAACAATGTAGAGCACAAGTTATGTACTCATCCTTCAACTGGCGCCCGGTAAGGACGTCGTGGCGGCCCAGAAAGATTTTCCCAAAAAATTGAGACCTCTAGCGTAGAACGCCTCTGCTTGACTGTAAGTGCGAAAAGCGCCGGCCGTCGCTTCCTGCGCCAGACAGCGCGTGCCGAGAGTTATGTCCTCGACGGTGACTTGAGGGTCGAACGTTTCCTCCGGACGCCACTTGGGGCCGCCCCCTTCCTTCAAATCAGAGGCACTTGCTGCTACCCTGCAGCCCCGGAGACAGAGGTCGGATCGTCGGTAGGAAATTCCGCGTTCACCTTCTCCCCCGTTTCCTCGCTGTCGGGTGCTCGCCGTTCCGCGAGGAGGCTGCGCGCTGCCACAGCCACACCCTCCGGGTGGCGGCATGCTGATAATGCCTCCTTGAACTTCACTTCGTCCGTCGCTTCGTGGGCTGGGTCACTATGCCTTGCCAATGCCCGACGGGTGTATCCTATCGGCCACGGGAACAAATTGTGATATTACCGCGTTCAACAAACGTAATCCTCTCACACCGCTTCACTCGTCCGTCTTGTGAATGCAACAAAGCCGGCAGGGTATGCCAAAATTAATGGCCCTCAAGAGCGAGTTCGACGTCTCCGATGTTCTAGTCTGATGATCATGTCCCAGGGCCTGGTTGAGGAGGCCAAGCACGAGGGTACACAGCTTGGCATGGGCAGTAGCCAACCGTAGCTGGACTTTAACTACGGTGATGAAGCATTGTTCGAGATCGCCAAGGAGAACGTCACCGAGTGGGCCTGCCACTCCCAACGTATCTTCTAGTCTGATGATCATGTCCCAGGGCCTGGTTGAGGAGGCCAAGCACGAGGGTACACAGCTTGGCATGGGCAGTAGCCAACCGTAGCTGGACTTTAACTACGGTGATGAAGCATTGTTCGAGATCGCCAAGGAGAACGTCACCGAGTGGGCCTGCCACTCCCAACGTATCTTGGAGATAGCAGAGCCCATGAAGCTGCCGACCCTCGCTATCGTCGGGTATTCCCCAGAGTCCCACTGCAATAGCGAGAAGCCCAGGGTCGGCCTGAACTGCCGCCTCTAGGGTATCCCGTCTCTGCCCCCCTCTCCTACCAGAATTTAACACGCGTCTCGCACGCATAACATGCCGGCATTGACACGGTAGCCCCACCGCTCATTGTCCCCGAGCCACTGTCGCCCGACAACCCCCGCAAGTCGTGCCTTCTTGATTGCTGCCCGTAGATGCTCGAACTCGCCCTCTGTTCCCAGATGCTGCACCTCTTCCTTCGCCTCCTCCGCGCTCCCTGCTAGGCTCGCGCTCCCCATCGTTGCCCCTCCTCTGGACAGGGTCCGGTGGCGGCTTGCTGCCCGCGGGCCGAAGGATTCACTCCGGCTCGTGGCGGCCCCTCTTCCAGTATTGGTCGCTCGCGTCCGCCTCCCCGATCCGCGTGGTCGGCCTCGTTTGTCTCTTGTAGCCGGCGCCCCCCCTTTCGCGCCAGTAGGCATAGCCGTGGTCGCTCCAGGTGTTTCCGAGGCGGCACTTGGCTGTATCAAGGGAACTCCCCGAGCGTCCCGGTGGCGTGACGTTCCTGCCCCCGGTGATCTGGGAGTTCTTCGTTGCTCGACCAGCAGCATCTCCGGACTCCATACTTTCCCTTGCCTGCGGTTGGCTCTCCGACGCCGAAGCTTCTCCTTCCGGTGTCCCTACACTCGCTGCCGGGAACGGAGGCAGCGCGACACCTGTACGCCAAGCGCCTTGAATCCCGAAGAACCACTTATTAATAATCAGGTGTTCCCCCCCCCCCCCCAGAATCGAGGCCCACGAGGTACTCCTAGACGTAAGGTCGATAGTGGAGCCTGCGGTTAGGTATCCGAAGCAAGACGTCCTGTGGTCGAATCTCGAACGCAATGACCAATGTACGGGAATAGCTAACCGTTACTCCCCATTCCCTTGCGCGTGGGAAACCGAGGTACAACCCAGAGTGATGCTGAACAGGGAGCATAAGAGCAACAAACAACGAGCAGGTTGAGCTGCTCCCGTGGGCTGTCAACATCATCATCTCGAACGTGTTGTGTGAGCCAGTCGTCACGTAACTGGCTGGGTTCAGCCGGGGGAAACCTTGCCCAAGAAGTCCGGCGAACTGCGGAGTACTTCCCATTGCCCGTCACCTGCCCCCCGATTGGGGCTTGGGCAAGCCCTGAGCCAGCTCCGCCGGATGGGTAGGTCGGCTTCTTTCCGGCCACTCAGAGTGGTACGTGATGCAGAGCTGCGGGTCAACATGATCGTTCGCTAAGCGTTTCGAGCGGTCCCGCATGCAGTGAGCGTGCACAAATCTTCCGTGGGGAGGACGTAACGGATACAGGCGCTTGGGCGTCCTCTGTATCTCTGGAGGAGAAGTCTAGATAGTCATCACAGGTTGTACATGGACGTCCGGTGTCCGTCACCCTTCCACCTTGGCCACCGTCGGACGAAGAAGGTTCTCTTCAAACTGACCTAAGGCATCGCCTTCTGATCATGCTGTCTCTTCTTCCCGCACTGGCTGCTCGTCAAATTCTCCAGGATCGTCTCGGCCGGCCTCATCGCCCTCTTGGGACTGCTTCACCCTCTCCCTCGTAGCTTGGTGTAGACGTTGCCGCCACGAGTGCTGCATGGACGGAGCTGGGTGTTGTCCAGGGGGGCCCTACTTGCCCCGCTGGCGTAGCATTCCTGTTCCCCGCGGCCTGACGGTTCTCTTTGGTACCCCCAGCAGTGTCTTCCTTATAGATCTGCTCCTTTATTAACCGCTCGCTCTCCAGCTCCGGGCCCGCCCCCTCCAGCGCATCTGCCACCGCCGTCGGAAAAGGAGGTAGCGCATCACCTGCCTCCAACGCATTTCGGGCCCCGAGTTTCCTCCTAGTCAGGCGTTCCGCCCATTCAACGTATCCTCCGATTTCAGAGTCAGAGCAAGATATTCCGTGGTCGGATGACGCACTCAGCGGAACGCTCACGGTAATCGGCGGAGGTCGCTTCCCATTCCCTCGTGCGGGGGGAACCAAGGTAAGCCCCATGAGTCATGCCCAGGGCCTCACTGAACAGAGAACGCTGCAGGAAGGTTGGGGTCCTGCCATGGGTCCTCACCATGTGCTCGAATGTGTAGTGAGAGCCAGTCGTCATATAAATGGCCGGTACCATCCGGCAGGTGTTCTCCTCAAGAAGCTCGGCGAACTACAGGGCGCCTCCCACCACCGATCACCTTTCCCCCGGCCGTGGTCTGGGCAGATCCTCAGCCCGCTCTGCCGGATGGGAAGGCCGGGTTCTTACCGGCCATTCAGAGCGACACACATCGCATGGCCGCGGGTCTGTGTGCCCCCACGCGAGGCGTTCCACACGGCCCAGGATGCAGCCGGCGCTCACAAACTGTCCGTGAGCGCAAGCAATGGTTGTCCACAGATGGTCGACCTCCGAATTCCCACCTGAATTCTCTAGAGCCCCATCACAATCTGATACAGAGAGCTCCTAGCGTGGTGACCCTGTCCTCCGTGGTCTGACGACTCTCTGTGGAACCCAGAGCAGCGATTCCCTGTTCAAGCTGCCCCCTTGCTAACCGGTCGTTCCTCCGCGTCGGGTCCGTTCCCTCCGGCGTGGCCGCCACCGCCGTCGGAAAGGGAGGCAGCGCGTCACCTGCCTCCAACGCGCGTTGAACGCCGAGGGTTTACTTCGTCAGTTGTTCCTCTAATTCGGCGTCAAGGCGCGCCAAATTCTCTTGGGCATGAGATCCAACGTAGAGCCTGCGATCTTGGAGTCGGAGTAAGATGTCCTGGGGTCGGATGCCCGATGCGGCGAGCAGCATACGGTTGTGGGCGGCAACCGCCTCCCGTTCTTTCGTACGGCAGAAATCGAGGTAGGCCTCTTGAGGTAGATCCAGCGCATCACTGAAAAGGGAGCACACGGCGCGAACGAAGAGGTTGGGCTCCTCCCCAGGGCACTCACCATGAGCAAACGCGTTGTGAACCTAGGTCATCACGTAACTGGCTGACTCCGTGCCGAGGTTACCCCGCTGAAGAAGGGTGACAAACTGCAAGAATAGATCTCCGACAACGTGCAGTGCATATTTTATTTTCCAATATTTTGAACCAATACGAATACTATACTTACAACTGTACGTACTCGTACAACAATAGTGCTATAGTATCACATTGGCCCCTTATCTTTAGGCCCAAACGCGGGGAGAAGGGCTTCCTAATATAGTGATGAAAAATACAAATGTAGCATCGATGGAAAGCCTATCATCAACCGCACAGACATCTTCCATTCACGAAGTAGTTATTGAGATAAACGCACTACAGCAGTGGGTGCTTTGGGCTCATTTTGGGCCTATTTACTATCGATAGGGCTTCCGTGATAGATACGAATGTCAGTTCATATCGGAGTCCAATAATGTGTACCTGGTACCAGGTGCATTCGGGAAAGTATTACAGCAGCAGCATTAATAGTACCAAAAGCTCCCCGTCGTTGGGGCGACATTGCTGTACGGTAACCACGCCTGAAAAATAGGAAAACAGCGTGCCGAACTGCTGCTTGTGACTCTGCTTCATCCGAACAGCAAGAATCAGAACATACATAAAACGTATATCAAATTGCTGATAAGTGATTCCACAAACACAAGTGCTACACCAGGTAAGGCGGTCTCAGATAACCCACATACAACACACACCACGTCGTATCGTACGTAGGATCATCATTTCGTGTACCAGGTATATACGTACCAAGTATAAAATAGATATACTGTATAAGCAATATTGTTGCCCTGTGCTCTCAGCGCTCCTCAGTGTTTCTTAGACTTTTTTTTTGCGTTGTTCGTACTAGCGCGAGATGAGCTTCACATCACGGGACGAAACTGCCTCATCGTGATCCCCGACCCCGACTGTGTCGGGGGCGGCCTCGGGCGTGCTTGCGCCGTGCCCTGGCTGCCGGCTGGCCGGGAGTGAGTACGTCAGCTGTGAGTTGGACCAGTTGAGTGGTCGATACTTGATTTACAACAGTCTCGTGGCCGAAGAATTTGACTGACGGCCTACCTTTGCCCCGTCAGGCCTACGTTTGGCCCGTCAAACCGTCATTTAAAGTATAATAGTTCTCACCGTTGGGATGTCCTTGACAGCTGTGGCCGGATGTGCTGTGAAAAGTTTTTTTGTAAAAACGTCAGCTGTGAGTTTGGAGTATTAATGGTTGAGTGGGACATGCTTGACTTATCACAGTCTCGTGGCCAAAGAGTTTGGTTGACGGCCTACCTTTGGCCCGTCAAGCCTTCTTCTGAAGTATAATTGTTCTGAGCATTGGGATGTCCTTGACGGCTGCCCGTCAAGGGACAAATGTGCCGTCAACCGACATCTATGCTCGCTCGTGACAGTAAAAATATTCTGTTTTCGATGCCAGCACCGAGATTGGACCTCTTCTCCTTTGGCCGAAACGGGACAGGCCGCATCCTCCGCGACTTTTGACAGCTCATGGCGGCAAGAGTGTGGGGAATATGGGCTGGGGTGGCGGATGTTATGCTCCGCCGTTGCGCGTGCGTTGAGGGTTGGGCATTCCAGAAAAGAGTGTCGAAATTCCGATTCGGGCTATTTGTTATGACTCAAGCATTCTGAAATAAATTTTCACAGGTAGACCTCTATCGTGCAAAATTCAATACATCCCAAATTATGATACGACCACTCCGTCAGATGTCCGGTTCTTATTCCCCCTTGTACCTCTTATGGAAACCCTCCGACGTTTAATGAATCAGGCTAACCCGAACTCTGATGGCCCCGCTCCAATCTCTGCGATGCTATCTACTACTCACAACCAAACAATCACACCGATTTGTTGCAACCTGGTTCCCCCCTCTCTTGAGCGACAGGGCGGGCAGGTGGGAAAGTCGATCAATTGCCTAGGCACACTAAACTCGAGATTTGCTACGAGCTCTCGTGGTTGCTGCAGCTGCCGTCTAAGCCCAAGTAGCTCTATTGACTAAACGCTTTTGGCTGTCGTCTGATCTCGCTTCTGTTCGTAGAGTCCAAGCCTGGATGCCCTGATCACCACGTGGTCTGATGAGTTTCTTTATAGTCGTTGTATTAGAGGACAGAGGAGGGGAGAGAGAGAGGAGCCTAGCTCGTAGCTCGGAGCAGAGAACGGAGTGCTCAAACTCTCCTCATGAACACACGGCATAATTCATAATAACGCCTGCGAAGATATACGCAACCCTCTACAACTTGTAACCGTCGCTTCTGGAACGATCCAAACGAACACCCTCCCTGGCTCTTCACAGCAGTGACGAGACCGAAAAGACATTCAAGACTTGCTAGGACCCAAGAACAGCCAACGACAATCCCGCAGGAGGAAACCCGGCCACCGGGTCAAACCTCCCTGTATAACACATATACTCCAAACCATTGCAATTGAATCAACGGCCGCATCTCAAACGATGACCATGGCCAGAAAATAAAATGCCAAGCGGTGCCCTACTCCCCCATGCCCGTCAAAGTAGCGCAGGGTTGGCGACCCGACAAATTATTCCTCGCATCACTCAAACATGGTATTCATCGAAAAATGCTCATACCCCCTTACTCACCCTCCAAAGGCAGATTCAACAAGAACCTACGGTGAGACTTAAAAGGGGTCGCAGCAAGGGATTTCGTCAAAATATCCGCGTGCTGCTCTTCCAAAGCTACGAACTGAATGTCGATCAACTTAGCACGAAGTAGCTCTCTGACAAAATGAAAACGCACGTCGATATGCATACTCCGAGCAGAACTAAGAGGGTTCTCAGCCAAAGCTATGGCCCCCTGGTTATCCTCGAACACCCGGACACATGATCCGCTTAGCTCTGGACAGATAAACGACAACACCGCGCCCGTAAACAAAGCTTCCTTCACCCCTTCACCCATGGCGACATACTCTGCTTCTGCTGTCGACAACGTAACACATCTCTGCATGCTACTTGCCCAACTGACGGCCGCACCCTCTAGGGTAATTGCCGTCCCCGATACCGAGCACCTATCGTTCGACTTATCCGCATAATCAGCATCACTATACGCAGTCAAATCCAAACCCGAGCCCCGTACAAAAGTCAATCCCATAAACCTGGTCCCGTGGAAGTAAGCCATAATCTTCAAAACTGCCTTCCAGTGCCTCTCCGTTGGGTTGTGGGAGTGGCGCGCCACAGCACGTACAGCGTTCGAGATGTCCGGCCTCGTCATGGTCGACAGCCACATCAAGCTGCCCACAGCCTCCCTGTACGGCCAGTCTCCTCCAAGTTCGCCCTCCTCTGTTAGACCTAGTTCCACAACGGGGGTCGCGGGGATATCAGAGGATGAGTTAACACCAAAACGATTCAGCATGCTCTCAATGAACGCCTTCTGCGTAATCTCCAATGTCCCCAGTTCCCAGTCGCGTTTGAAAGCACAACCAGTGTACCAAGTCAGTTCGCCGAGGTTATTCGTGGGAAATTTCGTAGCTAGCGCGGCATGGAAATCTCTGCATGTCTCATCCGATCCTGCGATCACGATGTCATCTACATGAACGGCCATGATCAGTTCTACCTTGCCGTCCACAACCATGCGAAACACACACGGGTCAGACCTACACTGCTCCATTCCGTACTTTACCACGGTCTCTACCAATAATCCGGCCCACTGCCGCCCGCTCTGCTTTAGACCATACAGTGATCTGTTTAGGCCGACCATATTTCCTGACATTCATGGCCTCGTGCCACGCCGCTTTGTATTGAGAACGCTCTACTTCTGCTACGGACTGTGGGGGCGGTTCTACGTCTTCCGGGAAACCACTCGGCATGCACACGCTCAACTCCCCTTGGTTCTCCACTTCAGGTCCTCCGGCCATCAAAGCCACTGCGTCCTCCGTCGTCCAGGACGTACGGTCCAGCATACTCTCAGGCTTCGTCCACGACTCGTACGCTGCCGCAAGCAGCGCGTCTGCGGCTCCTTCATCCATCCTTTCCTGGTGCACAGCAGGTTTACCCTCCAGGCGTTGGCTCTGACCCCGGGTCCGGCCCCGTACTGTCGGAGGGAGCCGGCCCCAGCTGCTGAGCTCGTGTGCGGTCCTCCCCGACAGGACCGCGGGGGGATCCTCACCGTTCCCTTGGACGGTGTCGGAGGCTAATGCTGAGTTCGGGTCGCTTCCTACCCTCCCTGCCGGGACCGAGGAGGTGTCCACGGCGCCCCCTTGAGACGAATCCATCGTCTTGGCTGTTTCGGCCCTCCCTGCCGGGACCGAGGAGGCGTCCACGGCGCCCCCTTGAGACGAACCCATCGTCTCGGGTGTTTCGCCGCCGGCCTCGCCGCCGGCAGGTGCCTGCTGTGCGCGCTCCAGCATAAACGCGTCCAGGTCAAAACCCCACGTGACGTCGAGGTCGTTAAAGTGAGCCAGACCGTCGTCCAGCTCATCCACCACCCCCCGACCACCTCGACCCGACGTGCTCATGTCGTCTGCCTCTGACCCCCCCTTTTCCGTAGACAGGGAGTCATTCGCCTCGGCAGGTACAGGTGGTGCAGGTGACACGCGTTGCCAGGTGACATTGCGCGTAATTAGCACAGTGCGTTTCTTTGTCAGCACTGAGTCTCGGGGGTTGTTTGTTGCAGGGCCAAGGTAAAAGCACTCTTGTGCTTTCGCCTGTGACTTGTTTTCCCTCTTCACTTTGCAGTAGCCAGGCTTGAGGAAGGGCAGTAGTACTACCGGGGGGGGGGCTACCACGCCACGTCTCATGCGGCGACTTGCTCTGCGGGTTAGCTGTTGTTGCTGTGCGGTTCAAGGCGTCACACGCCCAGTGGGACGCTTCCGCCCACAACGACGTCGTGGCCGGGAGTTTCGCGCCAGGAAAAAGCTCTTCTTTCGATGAGGGGCAGACATCAGCAGCGTGCCCCAGCCCGTTGCATCGACTGCATCGGTCCGTGGACGTGGGACAGGCATCGGCAGAGTGCCCGCATCCCTGGCATCGACTGCATAGCTTCGCCGTGCACTCGCTCCTCCAATGGCCCTTCTTGCCGCACCTATGACACTTGCCCACTGGAGTAAATCCGCTGGCGGCTTTGGCGCTGCTGCCATTGGCACCAGCAGCCGCGGCCGAGCCACCACAGTCCTCGTTGGTGCCTCTACCGCGTCGTCCGTGACCGTCGTCCACCTTTTTTTCTGCCATTTCCTCCACCTTTCCCGCGACCACCGCTACCGCCGGCGGCGGCGGCGTACATCGCATGGCCTGGGTGGCCAGCGTTGGACCCCTTCTTCCTGTTTCCAGAAAGTCGGTAATGCCGTTCTCGAACAGTCTTGATGATGTTATCTCGGCCGATGTTGTCACGTGATGCCAGGTTCCGAGCCTCCACCTCGTATTCAGCGCCAGGGTATGCACCCCATCCTCCTGTCCTCCCATACTGGTCTGGCTGACCCCTCGGTGGGCCAACCTCGACAGGCAACGCAGTTCCTCCGCGTCCAGCTGTTCCCAAATCTGGTGAGGCGCCCTCACGCAAATTTGTCTCTTCTTGTTTTACTGCAATATCCCTTGCCA
This sequence comes from Macrocystis pyrifera, assembly GCA_031763025.1. Taxonomy (NCBI): domain Eukaryota; class Phaeophyceae; order Laminariales; family Laminariaceae; genus Macrocystis; species Macrocystis pyrifera. The sequence goes on along the minus strand of JASSKH010000021.1, from coordinate 5,182,733 downwards.
TGCCTACAGCAGCAGCAGGGATCTCTCTCACAGCATTGGGTACTGCCCCGTGTGGGCTCTCCCCTACAGCAGCGCTACCCTTAGCGCTGCCTAACTCCGATCGACCAATGCCTGCTTCAACAGCAGCAGTAGTCTCTCGTACTTCAGCACTGGGTACTGCCCGTCTTGGGCTTTCCCCTACAGCAATGGTTCCTACCTCTGCTGGACTTTCTCCTACAGCAACGCTGCCTTCAGCGCTGCCTGGCTCCGATCGACCGTTGTTCCTCATGAACTCGGCCATCATTTCCCTCATGGCGTTCAGCATCGACGCCGCGCTGTTCTCCATCGCCAGCTTGACCTCGCGTCGCAGCGTTTCAACGTCACTCCGAGAATCGTGCTCTTGTTGAGCCGATCCCTTCGGGGCATCGTGGGCTTCTTGTACCAGACCTCAAACGTTCAAGTTACACTAGTGTGTTCGTAGAGTCCAAGCCTGGATGCCCTGGCCACCACGTGGTCTGATGAGTTTCTTTATAGTCGTTGTATTAGAGGACAGAGGAGGGGGGAGAGAGAGAGGAGCCTAGCTCGTAGCTCGGAGCAGAGAACGGAGCAGAGAACGGAGTGCTCAAACTCTCCTCATGAACACACGGCATAATTCATAATAACGCCTGCGAATATATACGCAACCCTCTACAACTTGTAACTGTCGCTGCTGGAACGATCCCAACGAACAGCCTCATCAGACGATTCTGCCAGCTTCTTCGAATTCCAAACCACCTCCACAAACTCCACCTCCCTACGGCAAGTTACATTTTGTTATGGCTCAATAACTCTGGATTAAATTTTCACATGTCGACCTGTATCGTGCAAAATTCAATACATCTCAAGTATGATACGAACGACCACTCCGTCAGATGTCCCGTTCTTATTCCCCCTTCTACCTCTTATGGAAACCCTCCTACGTTTAATGAATGAGACTATCCCGAACTCTGATGGCCCCGCTCTAATCTCTGCGAGGCTATCTACCACTCACACCATAAAGCAGCCTAACCACTTAAAACGTATTTTTAATGCTATCACGATTATTTTTCTACGTTTGTGCGAGAGCAATAGAAACGGAGTTTGCCCCTTTTTTTCTTTTCTTTTTCGGAGAGCTCCTCCCCCTGCCCCCTTCACATACGTCATGAAAGCCCGTGACTTCCACCTTCCTGCACGCTGAATTTGCAACTCCGAGATTCCTTGGGACGCTAGCTGGCCGGTCTCCCCAATTCTTCTGGAATGCAACGCGAACTGCATGGGGTCTCTACCGATGCTACCAACCATAAATTTCAACGCCGCGACCGCTTCTGTCCTAGTAAACACTTTCCACCGCAGCGGGGTGCTCCTAACCGTCAAAGGCGCTTCCGCGGGTAGCAGTGAGTATACATCCAGCAGTTGCAACAGAGCTTCGAACGCTCCCATCGACGCTCCCCCCGGTCTCCTTCTCCGGCACGAGGCGCGGTCGCGTGATGGTGCACCTTGCCCTTTCTTGGTCACACTTAGACGCCAGAAACTTTACCTGCACTGCTGAAGCGATCGATCTGTGCTCAAGAGCAACCTGCACTCCTTCGTGAAAGAAAGAAATGCAGTTCCGCGTCAGACAAAACTCGGGATGTACCTGCCCACTAGCGTACGCCTACAACTCCGACGCTCGGCACCAAAGAAAATACGACATGCCGAGTCCTAGCCACATGACGTTAACCCCCGTCTTCCATACTCACGACTGCCTGTCGCCCTTCCGCGAGCATAGCCCACGTCAAGGGCAATCTAACTTGTTTTTTCTTGGTAGACATGCCGCGCGCCCTGTCTATCTCCTTTCCCACTGCGACGATCATGCAGTGCGACAAAGGTAGCTCCCAGCCTGAGAACATGTTGCGGGACAAGTGAACCGCTGCTAGGTACCCTCTGACGGTAGATTGCTGGTTATTATACACAAAACAACGAGACGTCATGAATTCGAGCAGTTCGGTCAGCGCTTCATTGAGATCGTCGACAGTATGCAACCACGGCCCTTTACCCTGCGCTTTTTTCTCTTTTACCTAGGTGTTTCATTTCGCTAAGTAGCATTTCTGAATACTCTTCCCGACTGAACCAAGCGCGAGCGTTTCGACCAATCTGGCCACCTCCTCCTTGTTGCATCCTTTGCTGTCCCCTGTTCCTGTGATAGCGTGCGAGTACATTCTGTATGCCATGAGTTGAGCGAGACCTGCATCATAGAAGGCGCGCGAGTCAACCGAGTTCTTCTGCTTGGTTCATCATGAGTATCCATAAAACATCGTCGTGTTTTGTGAGGATGTTCTTTGTCTGGAGTACAATATCAAAAATCCCCGAACCCCGCGGCCCAATGGGTTGTTCGTGCCAGTCGCTGGAGTGGGTTAACTCCCTGAACTTGTTTGCTAACATCTCCCTAGGCCACCGTGAAATCCCGTCCGCTAACGTGTTCTGCACGCCTGGAAAAAACAATTGCAGTGTGGTTCCATCCGCCTGCGAGTTCAAGGTGCCCCAGCATTCTCATGAGTAAGCACGCCCCTTTGTCTGTTGCCCCACCGCTTCGAGACACCCACGATACGGCCACCATGTTATCACCTCGCATCCAAATCGGGTCACCTGCCGCGTTTGACCTGTTTCCTACCAATTCAAGCATGACCCACGCGGTCACAACCATTCCCAACAGTAACTTTATGAGTTTGATTGTGATGGTACGTGCCTCCTGAAGATCGCCTTTTCTTTTAAGTTCAGCAGTCATCTCTGTCGGCAAATCGTATCTCCAAAATACTTTCTTCTCAACGCAGAATCCTCCCACCGCCTCGAAGCTTGCGTCAGACAGATAGTGCCTTTTGTCGGGAAGTTTTATCGCCGTGTAGCTGGGCGCGCTAAGCACCGCTCCCTCGAGTAGTAGCTCGTCATCTATCGCCCACTTCCAAAAGAGGAGGTCCGCGTGAAACTCTCTGCCATGCTCTACCATGCTACTCTGGTTTTTTCTAGCGCTTGCGTCGTCCAATCCGGTCAGTCGCAACAGCCTCCATACGAAATACCTGCCCGCTTGCACTACGTAGGTGAGGTTCCACAACTTCCCCACCACGCTGAGAACGTCCCTCGAAGCCACTCACCTCCTGCTCAAGGGCTACTGGTCAAGCAGCAACCTTTTTATATATTTGGCCTCTTCTCGCGGGAACGAGACACGTATTGAGTGCGAGTTGATAGTGAAGACTAACGCGTCAATCGTGGAGTCCCAGTCCGTACTCTTTTTCGGGGCTAATATGGGCGATACTCCCTCCTCTCCCGGTCCAAATAAGCGCACGTGATCCGAGTCAAGGACGGCCGATGCGATCAAGGCGGTCCTGTCGCCGTCTGAATGCTGTACTCTGATTAGGAGATAGTCGTCTACGTACACGGTTGTGAAACATGGGTCGAAAGTCTCTCCCTCGCTGTGTGCTCTGATTCTTGCGTCTAGTGGAATCGGCGTGGGTGTACCTTGTTCTCATCGATCTACCACCTTAACATGGGCCATCATTTCGTTTCCTTCGTCTAAGAGCTGGTTCGACTTCAGAGTGGGGTTGCAGTGCGCGTGTTCGGCTGCGGCCAACATGACGCCCCAGAAACCCGGCGATCCCGACCATCCAGAGGTTAATCAAAAATGAATCACAACCAGATCTCCTACTGCGTAGCAAAAGTTGTGAGCTTGGTCGGGGCCTACCCGCACGTTCATGAGTTCACTAACCATTTTTGACGTCTTACATCTTCGCCGATTTTTTCCCAGACTGCTGGCAAATGCTCGTTGACACTGGGGTGGTTTCCGTGCTGTCATGCACGCTCGAGATCTACGCCCGTCGCTGCTGCGTGCACCGGTCCGCCCCCTGTGACTATCGTGACTAGCTCGTCGTAATGCACGCTCGAGATCTACGCCCGTCGCTGCTGCGTGCACCGGTCCGCCCCCTGTGACTATCGTGACTAGCTCGTCGACTGCCCCGAACCCTTTCAAGTCTCCGAAGTATCGTTGTATGTGTACGGGGTCTATTGGCGGTGCAACCAGAGATCTTCCTATTGCTCGAGCTACGTCTCCCACGACGCCTGGCTTCTCTCGTATCATGGTTGTGCAAATGTTGGCGAGCGTGTACAGCTCAGTGCTTCTCTTTCTCGGGCGTCAAGATCGCTTTTTCCGAGTTTTTTTCCCTGCGTGCCATTGTCGTACCGTGCTGTCTGATCGTTTCCGACTGCGCGACTCCCCATTAGGAAGCCGTGATCGTGCTGACCCGCTACGCTCCCGCACGTCGATCGAAACGAGCGCGGAATCATCTGACTGTTGCAAGGGTGGATGGACGTGCCCTTGTTCTCTCTGTCAAACTACTCGTATGTGTGTCGTCTGTGTTGCTTTGGAGATTTCTGTGTACTGAACGGGTGGATGGCCCTTCTGATTTGAGCCTTCCGCGGTATCGATACTGTATCGATTCGGGTGAAAGTTCGGTAACCTGGCCCTCTGCTCAATCAAGCTGTTACGTGCTGTAGTGTGAGCCTTCCGCGTCGCCGGTACCGTCTCAGTTTCGGTCGGACGGGGGTAATCTGACCCTCTGCTCACACCAAGCCTGCTCTACTGAACCTTCCGCAACCTCGGTACTGTTCCGATTCGCAAAGAAGTGGGGTAATCTGGCCCTCTGTTCAGGCTGAAAGTATCTTTTATCAAGTATTCCCTTCTTCTGGATGATCGCTGGTATGTACGTCGCGAGACTCGCAATCTGATTCATGAGGTGATATGTCTTGATGCATTTGCACATGCGAAAGGACCATGCCGTTTGAGCTGAAAGCATCACCAACTGTACCTCCTGCGCACGCTGACCATAGGGGTCCCCGTGCATGCATAAAGCGGCGGGGGGTGGTTCGTGCGAGGCTGGGTGGAACGATTTTGCCGACAATAGGGATCCACGTGCGTGCGTAATGTGGCGGAGTGCGGGAGGGTGGGTGTGTCGGACATGCGAGGGTGGATGGGACGAATGGTCTGGCTCTGGCTGCTGCTCTGTGCTCCTGCATGAATCATATTATCTTCTTGCCGTACGATCTATTGCCGGGGCTGTCTTTATCGATCTGCTGCTTGATTCACTGTTTTTGTTTCTCGGTACTTGATTCACACTGTGAAGCAGGGCCAGCGATACCGACCCGAGAGTGGGAGCGTGGAAAATTCCCACGGACCTCATGGCGTCTGCGAAGATTGTCCATTCTTCTCTCGCCCCTGCCCCCCCTTCGGTCGGCCCTGCCAGGTGGCAGAGCCCGTATTGTCAGCTGCTGCCGGTCCCCCGGCCCGCTGCGCCCCCGGCGGACGCCCCGCCCCCCGCCCGCCGGGTACGTAGTTTCTGCTAAAGCGTGCGACGCTCGGCGACCGAGAGGCTCCCGCCCCTCCTCCTGCCGCCCCACCCCCGACTGTAGCGGTCGCCTGATACTGCGGCGGCTGATGACGCAGCGGCGGTGGTGGTGGCAGTGCTTGCAGCTGCTTATGCTGCTGCACGGCGACCGGCGGAGCTGTGCCGGCGGCTAGGAGGTGGGGAGAACGCACAGTTTACCCACAGGTACACGTCGCCGCTCCAGTATGCGAGCCTTGAACGTGAACCCACCTCCTCCTCCGGCGCCTGCCCGGCCTTGCATGTGAACAGTCCGCTGCCCTCCCGTGCTGTGAGCTCGCTTCCTCTTAGAGCCTGCTTTTTCGGGCGCCTGCTTCCAGAACATCTGACGCTCCGCGAGGCTGTTTCCCGCGCCTTCCTCCACCAGCTCCCTCCTCCGCGTGAAAGCTAGCGTGGCCATGGGGATGCCTGTGCCGGACGGGGGAGCTGCGTATTGATGCTTCCGGTGCAGGACGCCCCCCTGCTTTGCGAGGTCGATCATCCCCACCTTTAGACCGCCGTTCATGGCTGTGAGAAGCACCTGGCGAACCTTGTCCTTGTGCTCCAAGAGTGTTTTGTAGTGGCGCCGCAAAGAGACCTCCACCGTCTTTTGGAGTTGTTCCAGCTCCTCTCATAAGGTGCGAACCCAGTTATTGCACACCGCCTGCGCTTCCATGCCGTATTCCAGGGTTGCCAACAACCCCGCAACGAACGTGGCGAAGTGTACCTCGGCTGGCATACCCACCAACTCCTGCCCGGCTGGCAGAGGAGGATAAAAATCTTCTACGGCGAATTCGGACGACGCCCTGAGCTGCTTGGCCACAACTTCTGGAACGTACGCCACCTCGTCGAGCGCGAGAAGCAGGAGAGGGCGGGTTATGACCTCCTCCGTATTGAGTCCCCCGCGCGCGATGAAAACTTGGGGCCTTCCAATGCGTGCCATAGGTCTGCCGCCTGCTTCGCGGTAGCTTTTACGCCCGCGGAGATCACGGCCTGGAGGTTTGTGTCTTGCGGCGCTGGCAGAGGCTGACCTCCCATGGCCCCGCCAGCCCACACGGGGCCAACAGGCCCCCGGCGATAGTGCCCCCGGGAGGTTGGTCAACTTGGTGAAGCGACTGAAGTTGCCGCTGCTGCTGCTGCTGCTGCTGCTGCTGATGTTGCTCCTGCTGCTGCGGGTGGGCCTGGATGTTTTAAAGACATGTGATCCGCGCCGCGATCTCGTGGTTGCTCGCCAACAACTGCTGCAGCACAGCCATCATAGCAGGATCGGCTGGCGCTGCGAGAAGGCCCGGGCCGACGCCCGCGGCTCCGCCCCGGTCAATGCCTCCATCCAGTGCTCCGGGGCCAGGAAGTTCAGCTCATTCCCCTTGCTCACCCCCCACGTCCAGAGGGGCGGCCTCACCTCCCACCACATCCAGCGATGCGTGCTCACCTCCCGCTGAGAGGAAAGCCTGGTCGGCCATGCCTAGAAAAGTCGATAAATTGTCTAGGCACACTACTTTCGAGATTTGTTACGAGCTCTCGTTGTTGCCCCAGCTGCCGTCTAAGCCCAAGCAGCTCTAGTGACTAGCCGCTTTCAGCTGTCGTCTGACCTCGCCTCATGTCACTTTGCTGTCAACCTCGTCGAATTCCAAAACGCCTCCACAAACTCCACCTCCCTTCGGGAAGTACATTTTTACGTGCGAAAACACGAGTTTTTCGCATAACTGTTGAGATTCGTGGGCTATAGCATATGGTCGCGAAACGAGCGTCGCGAGCCTCTCCGGCTGCTGTGCACGCCGAGGCGACCAGACTCCGTAAGGCAGAGAGGACGGGGTCTTTTTTGTCGACCGAATCGGATGAGCCTACGCCGCGGCAGCAGCGGTACGGTGGTGGAGGTACAAACGGTGTCTACGAAAACAGTTTTGTGCACATAGCAATGGCAGACAGCAGTGTCACATGCATAGAGTTGCACCTCGCCTGACTGAGAACCGGGTATCCGGTGACGGGTACCCGGAACCATCGGAACTGGAACCGTCCCGGTCCTACTCACGGAATCGCGGGTATTGGTACCCTGGGTACCCGGGTACCCGTCAATTGTTCTATACGGAGGCCCCAAGACTGGGGTAGACCTTGATTCATACATAATCTGCAGCAGCAGCTGTGCCCCTAGAATCTCGCCTCCCGCCCCTGCAGACTACAAACCGACTATAGAGAATATCCCTACAGTATCTACTTTCGCACAACACGCTACACACGAGTACACAGACGCGCAAAATACCCCTAGCACAGCATAGATGGCCCTACTTTACCATGAACCACAAAAGATAGACGAATCACGAGAAGTCCCCACCTTTCGATGTTGCTGTTCGTAGAGAGACCGATGGTATTGCGGCAATGAGATCGACCACCGCGTAAATAGTGCATGGTAACCCGTGTAACCGTGTACCCGTGTCCCCGTGTCCGCTTACCATGCCACCGATCAAACGCGAAAAGGGGAGCAAATAGTGTATGGTAAACCGGGTACCCGGGCACTCATGTCCGCCTTACCACGTCACCGCTCGAACGCAAAAAAGGGAGCAAATAAATACTGTATGGTAAACCGGGTACCCGGGTATTCTGGTACCCGAGTACCCGTGTTCCACTCAAAGACTACAAGGGGAGCAAATAATGTCTGTTAAGACGGGTCGGGTACCCGGGTACCCGTCTCCGCCGGAGCCCCGGGTACCCGGTTCCGGTTCCGGCTGGAACGCCCCCCACCTGGTCGGGTACCCGGTTCCAAAGTTTGAGGCCTAGGTGCAGTTCTACACATGCATCGTGGAGTTTTGGTTGTGTTGTGAAGGCGGTATGTATTCTTATGTAACTGCCAAGAAAAAAAGAAGTTATGAACGAGTACATGTATGTATGTACGCATGTATGTACGCGTTACGCTCAACCTGGAACATGTTTCGTTGCTGACCCTCGAGGGTATGATTATGCCTTTCCTCGCCGTGCCTACTGCTGTAAAGACGAATGGACTACGCACACGGTGAGACTCGAACAACTTGACTTTATAGGGAGTCACCCAGTACAAACTAACTAGTTACTCCATCGGGGACGCCATTTTACCTTCCCTCGTCGTGCCCCACGGTGCTTCCCTGCCACGACTGCTGTGCCGAGAGCGGCCTCGGCCGTGCGTGATGTGCTATACTGCTGCAGTCCGCCTCACGGAGTAGGTCGCTCTTGGATATAGTATTGTTACGCCTTTCCTCCTCGTTCACTACCGGGCTCCCCTTCCTCGACTGATGTGCCAGGGGCAGCCTCGGGCGTGCATGATGTACTGCTGCGGCTGCTCGTGCCACTGTTCTGCCGCTGCTCTGGTGCTACTGCTATGCACGTGCTACTACTGTGCTGTTCTACTGCTGCTCTTGCTATGTCTGCGATAAGTTTTTGCTGCTAACCCCCGTGAGAATGATTATAATATGCATGTCACCCCCTCTCCGGGATGTGTCTCCGCATCTTTAAGTTGAAAGACGGATCCATCTGCTACGGAAGCCGTACGAGTACCGTCTCGAAATTGATATTTGTCTGGCGTCTTGGCGGAGGTCTCGTGCCAGCGTAGTTTCGTACGACATGTACTTGTACGCCATGCTGCTGCTTGCTGCTGCTGCTTCCTCCTGCTGAGTTTGCTGCACCAACGTAATCGTCGGCGCTTCGTACTGTCGGTTAGCTCGATCGACTGCTGCAACTAAATGTTTAGTGGCTATCTGCACAAATATACAGTACGGACACCGAGCGTCTCGCACGTGACTCTTTTTTTAAAAAGTGCTGCTTGCTGTTGTACAAACGAGTTATGTATTGTTGTGCCGAATGGCGGATGGCAATGAATGGTTGTTTTTTTTTTCCTGTGTTCCCAGCGTTTTCTTTCATTTCACTCGAAGTTGTTTTTTATAATGCACCCCTTGGCATACCGTTAGGCGTTCAGCCATTACGGGCATGCGCGGAGCCGCTGGCGGGCGTCAGCCCACCGCCGCGAAGCCCCCCTTGTACTGAAGTATGATATTGCTTGTGTACAGTATTCGTCCGCTATTGGTTGTGGTCGGAGATCGACATGGATCTATCGTAGACTGCTGAGGAGTTGTATATGGATGATGGCTTTTATGATATGGCGAAGAGGGTCCGTCGGGATGACTGGTGGGAATTGTGTTTTCCCGATTTGTGTGCTGGTACGATGTCGTGGAAGCATCTATTACGGGGGTCCATAGTTAACGGGACCAAATTTTGTCAGTAAAAATACGTAAATATGTAGGTTTTTTATGTGTACCATAGGTCCTGTTAACTATGGACCCCCGTAATAGCGTTCTCCTGTAGCTATTTACGGGGGTCCATAGTTAACAGGACCAAATATTGTTAGTAAAATAGTTAAATATATAGGTTTTTATGTGCACCATAGGTCCTGTTAACTATGGACCCCCGTAATATCATTATACTAAATAAATATGAATCTCTGTGTGTTTTCCTGTGAGCTAAGAGAGCTCCTCTCGATCGTCCTCGCCTGATATCCATCCGAGCTTGAGGCCCTTCCAACACGCTAGCGCAGTGGAAACCTCTGGCTTGGGCAGTTGCCGGTCAGCCCAGTGAGGGATTGGACGCTCTCGAGATAAATGAGTGATGATGGTGGTGGTGGTGGTGATGGTGGTGATGGTATTGGTGAAGATATACACGTGAGTGACGAACATGTCACCATGATTGAAGAAATCCGCCTACTCAAGAAGGCCGCGAGGGAGCAGGAGATCAGCGACGAGAAGGAGCCTCTTCACGTCTTCGATCCGCGGGGGGAACGGGAACAGCGCCGAACGTGTCAGCAACTACGACATCAGGGCAGGGTGCCCCAACAGGCACGTCCCACGGAATTTCCTCGTCCCGCCCTATTTTGTCTCAGTCTCGCCCGCCTAAATTTGGTGGAGAGGAGGTGGTTTTCTTGATGTGGAGGAGTAAGATGATAGCCTACATCCAGGAGTTTGGTTGCCTATATGTTATCAAGCCCACTGATTTCCCTGTGATGGTTGGGGACATTGGCGTGTCCGAGGAAGAGCTGAAAGTTAGGCACTCCACCCAGGAGATCAAGGATGCTAGATTGGTGTACGGCTTGTTGATGGAGTCGATGGTCGGATACCCCGCGGTAGACTCTGACATGCAGAAAGCAAAATCCCCCAGCGGCGCGTGGCAAGCGATGGAGGATTTCTACATGCCGAAAACTCGTGAAGCAAAACGTAGGTTGAAGCCAGAGTTTGAGACGATCCGCATGGTGGAAGGAGAGGACCCCCTTGACTTCCTGAGTAGGGTTGACAAGGCGGCTGACAAACTGGCCATGCTAGGTGATGGAAGAGTGAGGAAGAGGTGAACCACCATATTGTGCAATATCTCTCTTCGCTATTTCCTATTCAAAAGAAGTTCATTCTTTCCCGCCCCGGTATCCCTCGTTCTGAGATCAATGCGATCATTCGAGGTGCCTTCACTGATGACAAGGTGGAAAAGGACCTGATACAGAGGGCCATGGTAGTACAGGGGTCGGTGGACCCGCTCGCTCTGTACGTTGGCGGTGTCTAGCCGGCCGGCGCAGGTGGTGGCGGTGGAAGAGGGGGAGAAGGTGGAGGGGGTGAAAGGGGTGGGGGGAGTGGAGCGGCAGGTGGGGGGAATGGGAAAGGACGGAAGGGGAGCGGAAAATCCAAGGGCCAGCAACGGTAGCATCAGCAGCAGCAAGCGCCGCCTTGGATGCAGCAGCAGCAGCAGCAACATCAGCAGCAACAGCGGCAGCAGCAGCAGCAGCAGCAGCAGCAGCAGAAACAGAAGCAAAGCGGTCGGGGGGGCGCCAAGCCGGCGCCGGGGGCCATCAAAGGACCTCAAGATGGCGTTGGGATGTCGCGTCCAATCGTTATGTTTGGGACGATACGGGTCTCAACCCGTTCGGCACGGGGGCGCAGGTGCCTCCGATGGGCTGGGCCCCTGCTCAGCCTCCGCCAGGGCAGCTGCCGCAGGCCCCACCGCCACCGGTGATGGCCAGCTGGGTTCCACGACAGGGTGGTGCACCAACGGGGCCCCGGTTGTGTTTTCGTTGCAACCAGACGAGCCACTTCATTGCGCAGTGCCCGTACGAGCATCAAGTGCAAGCACACGCGAACATCGCCCGCCCTCTTCCCTCCCCATCAGTACATTACGGGGGGTACACCTCGATCTGTGACGGCCGTGGTGGCTATACCCCGGGTGGTGCCCCCGTTGCTATCCCGCCTGCTGTTCTCCCGACCAGTCCTCCCCCCGAGCCTGAAGGTAGTGGCTACAGTGCTTCGACGCCCACCTCCTCACCGCGCATCTGCGCACCCAGCCAAGAACGACTGCGAGTCTGGTTTTAGTCTAATGTTGTTGGTTTTGGTGGTGGTCAAGTGTGGGTTGCGGATTCCGGTGCAACTTACCATGTGACCGGTGATCCCATGTTTATGTTTGAGTGCAAACCCCCCCCGTAGGTAAGGGTTCCCTGTTGGTAGGTGACATGAGGTCGATGGAGGTAGAGCGTTTTGGCAAGTTGAGCATGGTGATGCACAGGGCCGGGGGAGATTTGGACGTGGTCTTGAGTAACGTTGCATATGTCCCTGGTTTCAAGTTTCACTTATTTTCGCTGCACGAGGTTTCATCCAAGTGTAGCGCAACGATGGATTCTGCTGATGTGCACCTTATGGGTGGTCGTTTGACTTTTGCTCGTGGGGTCTCGGGGTCGTATGTGAAAGCCACCAGAGTGAAGCTCGACACGTTTATCGCAGCCGCTATGTTGTCCCCGGGTAAGATGCAGAAGATCGATATTAACGGTCTCCACGTTGCTCTTGCCCACTCCCATGAAGTGATTTTGCGAGAGACTGCACACCAGTTGGGCGTGAAAGTGTCTGGAGAATTGGTGCCGTGCGCTGGTTGTTCAGAGGCTAAGGGGAGGAGGATGGCTGTGCCGTGGTCAACCGAGTGCCGCTCAACGAAGCACTTGCGGCGCGTGTTCGCAGACCTCTCGGGGAAACGGCCTCCGTCTGCTGGCGGGGCGATGTACTTAATGATGATAGTAGCCGACTTCTCGCGACTAGGCTGGCCGTACTTCCTGAAGAAGTCTGATGCGGCATCGGTGTTCGCTGAATTCCAGGCCGACATGCATGCTGATGGTTGTCCCGCCGTCGTGGAGTGCGTACGTTCGGACAACGGTACCGAGTTTCTAAACGCGGAGTTCATGGCCTTGCTCAACAGCCACGGTATCCGTCGTGAGCACACGCCCGTTGCCTCTCCGAAGCACGATGGCGTGGTTGAGCGACGCATTGCATGCACGCTGGCGCTTGCGATGGCGTCCTGCCTGGAAGCTAAGCGCCTGTTCGACGGCGAGAATTTGCCGCCAACGGGGCCTCCATCGGCGGAGGCGTGCCACCACGCCAGCGACATCATCAATATGACGGCGAGGGTGAAGGACAAGCCGGACATGCTCTCCCCGTTCCAGAAATTCTACGACAGAGCGCCGTTTGCGCGGCTGCTCCCATTCCTGCGGTCGGGGTTCCACCACGTGAGGCGGGCCCTGAAATCGGACTCGAAGGCGGAGCTGCGTTTTTACCTGAGCAGCGGCAGCAACCACCTCCAGGACTGCTGCAAGAACCTGCTACAGTCTGGCTCAAGTCCTACACTCGCAACGTTACTTGTAAACACGTGAGGAAGCCCTCTGTTGGTTTGCAACTGGCGGTGGCGGAGGGAGTCTCCCCGACGCCACCGTCGCTGCCGCCGGTCCCGGAGGTGCAGGACCTCCCGGAAGACCAGCGTTTGGGGTCTCTACGTCATCGCCGCGGCTGCGGCTGTCGTCGCTGCCATCGCTGCCGCAGCCATCGCCGCCGCTGTTGCCATCGCCATCGCTGACATCGTCATCGCCACTGTCGCCTTCGCCGCCGCTACCGTTGTCCCCGCCACCACCGTCGTCACCGCTGCAACCTCGGCCGCAGCCACAGCCGCCGCAACAGTCGCAGATGTCGGCGCGTGCAGCGCGGGAACTGGGATCATACAACCTGGGCCGGGAGGACGGTGATGTGCAGAGGGGCCGTACGAGGGGGGGGGGCGCCTGTAGCCACGGAGACCAGAAGTATGGGCTACTGTCGTTGATGGTGGCTCGGGAGGGAATAGGTCACGCACTTTTTCACCAAAACGCACCACACCAGAACTCTCCCATGCCCAATCGCCCGGCAAGTGAGCTCTCGACGCCGAATTCATACGCCAAGGCCTGAGAGGACGAGTACTCCAATCCATGGCTACGGGCGATGGGGAAGGGGTTTCAAGACCTGGCTGAGGCGGGGACCTTTGGAGATTCGTAGCAACAAAAGGGGCTGAACGTCATACCGGCGAAGTGGGTGTTCACGTAGAAGATCAACGAGCACGGTGGATTGGTTAGGGCGAAGGCGAGGCTGGTGGTGAGGGGTTTCAAACAGCGTGGTGAGGGTATTGATTTCTTTGAGACTTTTGCTCCGACGCCAGCGGCGTCTTGTTTTCGTTGGTTGGCTGGTATTGCGTGCGAGTTGTATTTGGATTTGTGCCACTTTGATGCCGAGCAGGCATTCGTCCAGCCGAATCTGGATGAGGATGTTTTTATCCGTCTACCTCAGGGTTGCGGTGAAATCTTCGGTAAGATAGTACGGTTAAACCGCAGTCTCTACGGCTTGAAGCAAGCGTCGATATCGTGGCACAACCACTTGATGATGCACATGAAGAGTCTTGGATTTGAGCAGTGCCCCGAGGATGCTTGTGTTTTGCGTTTGATCGAGTCGGGGTCTGTTTCCATAGTAACCGTAACGCATGTGGATGGCATATTTGCGGTGGGGCGGAAGGACAGGTGTGACCAGTTCTGCGATGAGTTGAATCGACTTGTCCAGATCAATAATCTCGGCGAGTTGAGGTGGTATGCTGGATGCCGATTTTCTAGGGACTGGGAGGCTGGTAGGTTGACGATTTCGCAGCAATCTTTCGCTGAAAGCACGGCTGCAAGACTCAGTGTCAACTCGAGTAGGATGACTCCGCTCGCAGCAGGCCTAGAACTCGAGGAGTTTGACGTGACTGAACCTGAGGGCGACTGACCATTTCGTGAGTTAGTCGGGTGCTTGACGTGGCTTGCAAACCAGACGCGGCCGGATATCTCGAACGCTGTCCGAGCGGTAGCTAGGTATACATGTTCGCCGAAAGAAAAGCACTGGAGAACAGCGATCGGTATTTTGGAGTGCGTGTCTTGTACTAGTGATTTCGGTATTTGTTTTCAGAGAGCCAGTGATCTTGAGCTGGTAGCGTTTGCTGACGCGAACTATGGCAGCAAAGCCACGGACAGGAGGTCCGTCTCAGGTGGAGTCACATACATACGCAGGTGCCTGCGTGTGCTGGTTCTCGAGGACGCAGAAATATGTCACGCTTTCGACCACCGAGGCAGAATATGTAGCCATGGCAGACACAATCAAGGAGGTGATTTTCATGCGTTATGTGTGGAGTTTATTTTTTCCGGGGTTTGGTTCGCCGTCTATCAGGGTTTTCGAGGAAAACAACAGGGGGGCGATTCAGTTGGCGAAGAATCCAGTGTGCACCTCAAACTCGAAACACATTGATGTAAGAAACAACTTTCTGAGGGAGCTTGTACTACGGGGAGAGTTTGACATTGTCCACATAGAGTCCGGGCAACAACGTGCAGACTTCCTCACAAAGCCACTCTGCGCATCGGATTTCCGTTACCACCGGAATTTTCTGATGAATTTGTGATATAGTGTTCCCGGAGGACTGGATTTTTCTGGTGATTTTTTGTGATATAGTTTTTCCGGAGGAGTAGATTTTTCTGGGGATTTTTTGTGATATAGTGTTCCCTAAGGACTGGATTTTTTAAGGTGAATGTGTGATATTTTTTCTGATGAACTTTCTTTGTGATATATTGTTTCCTGTTAAGGAGGACTTGATTTGTTTGTGGATTTATTTGTTATTTGGTTATTTACGTTTAGTTTCTGGGGGGTTTTCTGGTGAACTTTTGGTGGATTATTTGACATGCTCCCAATAACGGAGGGGCTTCGCTGAAAATCGGATTTCTTTTTGGAGGTACTCCGTTGAGAGCTAGCTGTGATGCTGTGCCTTGACGATTCCGATCAGGAGGACTATTGGTCGTGATCGGAGATCGACATGGATCTATCGTAGAATACTGAGGAGTTATATATGGATGATGGCTTTTATGATGTGGCAAAGAGGGTCCGTCGGGATGACTGGTGGGAATTATGTTTTCCCGCTTTGTGTGCTGGTACGATGTCGTCGTGGAAGCATTTATCTTGACCCGACCCGACCCGCGAGATTTTGAAAGCCTCTTGACCCGACCCGACCCGACCCGACCCGCGAGATTACAAGCGTTTTTGACCCGACCCGACCAGACCCACGAGATTTGAAAATCTCCTGACCCGACCCGACCCAACCCGACCCGCGAGATATCAAAAACTCCTGACCCGACCCGACCAGCCACCTCGGGATTTTGACCCGTGAGACACGGGTTTCATGCGGGTCGGGTCACCTTGACCCGCGAGACTAGTATCTTGACCCGCAGATCCGACCTGGGGATCCGGCCCGTGGGTCGACACTTCAAAAACAATTTACATTTTTTTCGTGCCCACAAGCAATATGTGGCCTGGCTGTAGTGGGTATAAATGTATATTATGGATTTGGCAGTGTTCTAAAGATTGAATAAGATACCAAAGGAGTATTATTAAGTATGTATGTCTTTGTACCAGAGAAGCCTTTACTGTTTTAGTTTGGGTGAGAGAGCGGGAAGCGTTTTGAGTGTCGGATCCGCGAGCCGGATGCACGGGTCCGACCCGCGGGTCAGCAGAATAGAACTCGCGGGTCACGCTGGCCCGACCCGCGAGTGACCCGTTTGTCGTGGGTCATGACCTGACCCGACCCGTGAGCTTTACATCACTTCTTGACCCGACCCGATCCAACCCGACCCGTAACATTTTTATGCACCCCGTGACCCGACCCGCGGGTCGGGTCAGGTCATGACCCGCGAGAAGCCCTGATTTGTTCGACTTCGTTTTCGATTTTTCGACGTGGAGTTGTTTTTTTTTCATCCTATCTATTTCTTCCTATGGGTAATATACGGTCTTCTCGGTTTCTGTGGCGACTTGTACTTAAAGTGTACAGAAGATGTACGTGCAGTGTACCTTATACGTACGTGGGCGGACCTCACTTTTTATTTTCGTCTGAGGTGTAGATGTGCGTCAGTTATCATGTATCTGGTATGTGTATATTCTTCGCTTTTTTTTTTTTTTTTTACCGAGGTCTTCTTCCACTTCAGAGTTTGTTGTTATTGGATGGAGCCTGTGCTGCAACCACAGAGTGCATTGTATTGTTGTGAGAACAGCAACAATAGCAGCAGCAACAACAACAACAACAACAACAACAACGACGACGACGACAATATGCCTCTGGTACCTAGTACCAGGTAGGATGTAGTGCAGCGATCGGCGCTGAGCACAATTTTATGAATCCAGCCTTCTCAGCGTCCAGCCGAAAGTGAACTCTTTTGTTTTTGTCAGGCACATATATATTTTCGTGGGCTGAACGAATCTCGTGAAATACTCCTACAGTAGACTAAAATGCGCACCTGTCCTCGTGTACTACTCGTACACCAGCAGCAGACAGCAGTATTTATGCAGTAGTAGTAGTGGTAATACCAATCAATACTGCTGCGGATTTATTTATGCCAGGCATCAATACTATCAATTGTGCTGCTATTGGAATTGTTATTGTTGGAGTTCGGGTTACTGCGGCTTTGTGTTACAGATTACGGGGGACCATAGATAGTAGGACCTATATGTTACACATAAAAACCCACATGTTTACCTATTTTTCTCAACAATATTTGGTCCTATTTACTATGTGTATGGTCCCCCGTAATAGTACGAGCAGTAGTACGACGACAACATCGTTTATTTCGTTTACGAGCATCCATTCTATTACGGGGGTCCATAGTTAATAGGACCTATGGTATACATAGAAATCTACGTATTTACTTATTTTTACTAACAATATTTGGTCCTATTTACTATGGTCCTCCGTAATAGCAGGTATGTATCACATGGCCATATCAACGTATTAATAGCATCTCTGTGTGGGGCGTAGCTTTGTGACCACAGAACTTGTATCTCCAGTGTCTCTCTAGGATTGAAGAATCGGCACGGACACTGGTTGTGTTGGATGCCGACGGGTAGAAAGAACGGTTTGATGTGAAGAAAACAACATAGAGTGCTGTATCTATACCGTACTATATATTTGTGCCCCGGAGAGCGAGAGGAAACCCCTGCCCACACTTACACAGTAGTAGTTCTTTAGTTTTGGGCCTTTCTCTCATCAAAGGATGGTTCACTCCGAGGAGGCACCTGAGTGTAGTATTTATTATCTCTCCTGACCGAGGTAGTATTTTTCTTTTTTTCTTTTTTTGTTCATCAGCCTACTCATAGGAGGTTTTACCCTCGACGATCTTCTGGACAAGCCGTGGTCACAGGTGTCGTCCCTTCTCCCCCCCGGTACGTGCCTTCATTTTTTGTCGCGCATAGGGTTCAGCATTCCCACTGCTCATCGATTTTCATCGAATGTAATGTAGCTAACTCACGCTCTCGCGCTTTCCGCTAGTTAATTTTGTATGCAAGAAAAAGTCCCTACGAGCATGCACTCGGTGAGATTTGAACCCACGAAATTGATCTTGATAGGCACGCGGACCACCTACCACCAAGCCACCGGGGACGCCGGCCTGCTGCTAGTGTATAGAAGTTAAACCCACTATTACACTAAATAATATGGTAAAATTTCTTAATAGTCTCCTGGGCGTTGGTTGACGGGTGCGTATATCTATGTGTGTGTATTAATACGAGTATCATATTTTGTGCGTCATATATACCTGGTATATGCTATTCCTGACGTCTGAAAAAGCACAACTACTGCGGGTGTGATACAAAGAAATAATTAAATTGAGGTCCTGTGGCGTAGAGGTCTGGGCCCTACGTGTAGCGTATACCCTTTACAAATTACTATTAATACTATTTAATACCTGTATATGTTACATATTTTATAGTATTTTAAACGACAGCAAAAAACAGCAGTATGAGCATTGAATTTCGAAGGCAGTTCTTCTGCAACAACAGTAAAACAGGTCATTTCTTGTTTTTATTAAAAATGCGATCATAACAACATAGACAGTAGTACCGGCGTCCCCGGTGGCTTGGTAGGTGGTCCGCGTGCCTGCCAAGATCAATTTCGTGGGTTCAAGTCTCACCGAGTGCATGCTCATAGGGACTTTTTCTTGCATAAAACATTGATTAGCGGAAACCGCGAGAGCGTGAGTTATTAATAGCTACATTCGATGAAAATCGACGAGCAGTGGGAATGCTTATTAACCCTATGAGCGAAAAAAAAATAAAGGCACGTATACCGGGGGTGAGAAGGGACGACACCTGTGACCACGGCTTGTCCAGAAGATCGTCGAGGGTAAAACCTCCTACGAGTGGGCTGGAAAGCAGAAGTGATGAAAAAAAAAGCAAAAACAAAAAACATTACATCATCATCACACATTTTGTGGTATTTGCAATGCTGCCCCAATACCGTACAGCGAGCTCGAGACCAGCAGGGCTCTACACAGATCTCAGAGAGAGGTGGTTCTTCAACTACTATTAAATATCATTAAAAATTATTATACTAATATTACATAATTCTAATGCTATCACAGAGGACCATTCCTTTATTCAGGATCCATCATGATTCACATCTATGTGGAGCACGAAAACCTTTATATTCTGAAGTTTTTACTCAGTTGAGCATAGTTGGTGGTCCTGTTTACTGTGTTCCCCCGTGATATATTAACTCGCTGGTGCCTACACTGTACAGCAGGAGCACGGGAGTAGACTCAGTAGAGGTAGCACCGCTGTTCCTCCACCGCTGTTCCTCCACACATCAAAGGAGCATCAAAATGAAACGACCGATCGATGCTCATAAAGGTGAGAAATTGCGACCAATATGTGCGACACGTATACGTATTACGTGCTGTTTCTTGCGTCTGAATTTTACAACCTACTCTCATGTACCTGGTACGTACTCTGTACCAGCAGGGTGTCTCGTCGATATTTATTTTTATGGTTGCTTGTAGGTTGTCTAATACGATTATGTACAAGAGAGTGCTTCGTACGGCTCTAGCCATGGATGCATTTTCGCATGCTTCCAGAATGCGCGCTTTTTTCCCCGATATCTTCGGTGATTTAAACCTTTTAGTAAAATTAATGCACTGCACATGTACCCAAATCCGGGTTTAATTTTCATGAATCTTATTTTAATTCTTATTACGGGGGACCATACTGGCTGTAGTAAATGGGACGAAATATTTTCAGTTAAAACAGGAAAATATATAGGTTTTTGTGTGTACTGTAGGTTCTATTTACTATGGTCCCTCGGATGATAGATAGTGTCTTATTCGCACAACGGGACTGACTGCTGTCGTCCTAAATAAAGCTCAGTACTCAAGTACTGCTGCGATATCATCGTATGCAAAGTGAGACGGTCAGAAAAAAGTGTATAAAAATATCATCTCTCACACCCGCCTCCACCGTCTCCTGTGCCAACCATCGCAGCCACGCTTGACGGAAGTCATTATTTATGGAATTATATCAATTGGACTTTATTTTTATTACTATACTCCGCGAATATTTTCAGCTCGTATACGAGTACGAGTACGCGCACGTTTTTATTCCGGGTACCCCGATAACTCAGGCAGCAGGAGTGAGTGGGGTCAAGGTCTGGATGGGCAGGGAGGGTCCTAATCAAACAATTAATACGATAGGTAGGGACAATGTCCCCAGTCTATGATTGAAGAAGGTTGCTCCTGTTGTTGCAAGCACAATCAGTATTACCGCTATTATTATGTGATTTTTATTTATTATGTGATTTATACCTCTAGTAAAACATAATTCCATTATATTCCGAAATATAAGGATCATTCGGATTAAACATCAATATGCAAAGACTCCTTTTATTTCCTGCGATTGTGGTATAAATATCAGTACGTACGTAAGAAATGGCGGAATTACAGCTTGGAGCAGCCAAACTATCTGCTATAGCAGTGACTACTATTAATACTATTAATACCTGGTATTTTGTAGGGCCAAACTGACCGGTGAAAGGGCGGGTGTGAACAGCTTTCCGAAAACAAATTATGTAGATTTTGATGACCGTATGCGCTTTTTATAGCATCTTTATCTGTGGGGATAATGAAACACAATGAAAATTGGGGGCTAGATTCACCGGGAAACAAAAGTTATGACATGACAGCAAAACAGCAGCAGCAACAAAACACAACAGTCCCGCCCCGCTTCCTTTGGGCTGCGCCGGTCGATTGATCTGTCGATTTCGGCACGCCCCTCCGTCACCACTACTGCCAGTACACAACCACACAGGCGTAGCACATCGCCGACACTCCTCCCAGTCCTGTGACGGCAGCCTTATAACCTCGAATCCTGCTGCTGCTGTGGTCTATCCGTCTGCTCGACCAATTCGCACGGGCACACTCGGTGAGCCTTATGTATCCGCCAACCACCACCACCACCCTCATGGTCGTCACATGGCATATACGGGTATTGCACCGAACTATCTTGCATGTGTGTATGTAAAAGTCTGATCTACACTATATATAATGTTTGTGTGTAAAAAATATACCACACACAGGCATTATTTTATGGTTTCATTTTTTGACACGCTTACATCACGATCATGTGACGCTCACAGGCAAGCTCCGTTCGAGTCTCCTTGTCGTCATGTGATTCAGAGGAGAGGTGTGGTGGTGCGTGATGTTGCGCGCGTTGATTGTCCTCTCTCGTACCAAACATGTCTCTTCGACCGAACGCGAAATGAACCGAAACACGACGATGACGGCCTATTAATAGCCACCCATGTATTGTATGCACCCCCCTTGAAACCAGGCACACCTCGTTTTTCTGCGGACGAAGACACAACGTATACTACTGCAGTACCAGGTAAGTAGAAGTGACAGGGGAAAAACCAACCGAAACCAAACCCCACACACGAAGGGCCGCTTTTACAGCAGTAGTAGCTATTGGATGCGATGTGACACGTTTTGTCGTGAAGCCGTGGAACACCAACGACGAAACAACAACCACACAACCACAGCAGCCTCTGGTGGGCGTCCTCACCATGAATACAGCAGTATATGGTACGTACTTGTGACCACAGATCTTCTATCTCTCTACAGTAAAAGGATGAAGAGTCTACACGGACACTAGGTGTGCTGGATGTCGACGGGTACATACAGGTAAAACAAACGTGAAGAACCACACACACACACACGTCTCTGCGGACGGCAGTGGCGATAATATAACTGATTCTGCACAAGCCCCTCCCTGCATAATCCTGACCTGTCAGCCGAACCCCTAGTGGTTGGCCATGCCCGCGCCCCTGTGCGCTTACAGGCCCGGCGGGCTTGGACCCTATACTCATGAACAAGCACACCAGCAAACAAAGCGGTACGAGTATAATCTTGTTGCATATACGTACCCCCCACTCAGCTGTGTGTATACACCGGCAACATATATTTGTCGCTGCGGTTTTATGTTTGATCTGTATTGCTTTATCACCCGGGCAGATCACACAGGTGTTTCAACGCCCACAACATTCGTATGGCAACGAAAATGCTTGTTTTTCTGCCGCTTGCAGCCTACAGCAGCAGTACCAGCGGGCAGGTACCTGGTAGTAGGTCAGAATGGGCTCGCCAACAAGAAAGACCCAACCTAGGTAATGCCGTCAAACCTCATTCGGCACAGTCTTGACACCATCCTTGAGCTATTACCCAGGATTTAGTGTGTCGCTCGCCGCTGAGCACGATTTCTTGATCCATTTTTTTCAGCTCCCCCAAAATATTGAGACTCACGTTCGTGTACGAGCATGTAGGTACACACCAGTTGCTCGTTGATTCCTATATATTCGTCGGTCTACCACTGCTGCTGCTGCTGTTTACTCTCCAAAGTCCACTATTATCATGAATGCCTGTATGTACCGCCGTACTGCTGTATCAGATCTGCGTTCGAACGACCCACGGCTTGGAGACAAACTATTACGGGGGACCATAGTAAACAGGACCAAATATTGTTAGTAAAAATACCTAAATATATAGGTTTTTATGTATGCCATAGGTCCTGTTAACTAGACTCCCGTAATACCTGGGATTAAACTGGCAGCATTTCTATTATCCGTGGTGGTACAGCTACTTATAGTATTAACAGTATTGACACAGACTGCTGTACTTTGGTGTGGCGCCTTCTTCGTCTCGTGTATTCAGGTGGGAAGCGTCGTGCTCCGCAGCCGAATCTAGATTTTATATTTTTCGGATCTTCAGGACTGCAGTCCCGTTTTGGGGACAAACTGACTTAGAATTTGAATGGTCTGTCCCCAAAACAGCAGTGCTGTGAAAGGGTTATTATATACCAGGTATATATATATATATATATTATTATTATTATTATTATTATGAGTATTATGATTAACATTGATATTATTAATAATAATAAACCCGGGTATTATATACAAGGTACAGCAGTTAGTTGGTGTTGTTCTTACAGCAATATAGTAACTCTCAAATCAAGGAGTCCGCGGTACGAGTACCAAATAATAATGAATGATTATTCAAATTATCGTTCGGATAGACGGATTCGCAAGATGATATGATCTCCCGCTATAATGATCAATGCCATGTACCTGGTACCTGTTTTCTCTTGATCAAGTCCATTACCCTGTGCCCGCCCTGGTCCTGATTCCACTGCTAGCAGCAGCACCGAGACATGGCTGCCGTATGGTTCTGGTTGGCGATCATGATTGCGGTGGTCTTCGCGATTCTCGCGGTCATCGTGCACGTACACAGCGGAGGAGCACGGGAATTCGCGGACGAAATGCGAGGGCCCAAACCTGCAAAAGACGAAGAGGCTGCCGAAGCTTGATGAAAGGGCTAGGAGGGGGCATCCCCGTCAGCAGCAGCAGCAGCAGCAGCAGCAGCAGCAGCAGCAGGGGCAACAGCAGCAGCGGCGGCGGCAGCGGTGGGGGCGGGGGTAGGAGCAGCAACAGCGGCAAAGGAAACAGCAGCAGCAGCGGCAGCAGCGGCAGCAGCAGCGGCGGCAGCAGCAGCAGCGGCGGCGGCAGCAGCAGCAGCACAGCAGCAGCAGTGTGGCCGTCCGGCGGTGAAAAAAAAAAAAAAGGTCGTAGTGTGAGTGTGATGGTTGTTGTGATTGTTTTTGTTTCGCTCCCCCGTATATGGCTGAGGGTCTGCGTGCGGGCTTGGGCTCCCTGCGGTGGCAAGAGTCAGCGTAGTATTGTTACTAAAATAGTAGCCGCTGAATTCCTCCCTCCCAAAAAAGTAAGGTAAACGTTTTTTGCCGTGGGCGCCAGACGGAACACCCTCTCTCTCTTTTTTCGTGCTAAGGTGTGGTGCCAATTTGTCGGCAACAAGCAACAGCCAGCAGCACAGCAGCAGCAGCAGCAGCAGCAGCAGCAACGATGTATTGCGCCAGTCAACTTTGGCGGCGCCGTAAGTTGGCGTCAGACTGTTAGTAATAGTAATGGTCATCGTCGTCGTCGTCGTTTACGTACGGACGTACGTACTGCGCTTGTCATTACTGCGATTAGCATTGTAGCGTCGAGTTTGGATTGAGAATGCAAAGTGTGTCCTTCCTCGAGTGTCTTCCAAAAGTCGACTCCTCAATGAGAAAACACCGCCCCCCTCCGACCTCGATGGATGACATCCAGGTGCTCTCGTGCTTGGCTGCCGGGGGTCCTACGAATAGGGAGCAGCATTAGTTTCGCGTTTCACAGGTTGAGTGTTGTCAGTTCTTGTTCGGCTATACCACTCTCTCCGACCGGAATGTGTAAGGACCATTTCGTAATCTAAATGAATACCAAATGGCGCCTTACATTTTCGGACAGAGTGATCCATGTTTTGGCTGTGACGGGAAATGTGAAGATCGTTATTTCATTAATGTGAACACCAAAACGCGTCTTACTTTTTCGGACAGAGCTATACTTAGTACCTGGTGCATGTTCTGGCTTATCGGCGGCACAGATATAATAGGGGCTGCTGTGAAGGTGTTACCTACTGAGCTATAGGGGTAAAAGATCGATCGATTACCCAGCCCAGGGTAATCCTAGTAACATCTTCCCCCCCTCTGGACACAGCGAAGAACTGGGGACTGGTTTCTGTAGGACAAGAAGGATGACATGCTGTCACGAAGTACACGTAGAAGAAGTAATAGAAGTAGCGGGCGAGCATCCATTGCTTAATACATAAACATCGGTTTTTTATTTTTACAAGTATAGGTATATCGTAGGTGATCTATCTAAAATAGTTCTCGGTCACACGCCATGGTGGTTCTGTGGTTGGTTGCGTTACCGTGCGATGCGCACGCACATGCTGGTGTAGAGAGAGCGGCGACAAGAATCGTGGTCGATGTCCCCCTGCCCCTCCTCCCTCTATTATATCTGTTGATACAACAACTACAAGTGCACAATACGCGAAGTTTTCTTTTTCAATGTTGGGGGAAGTGCGGGGGGGATCAGTTGCTTGTGAGACATCGCCGAACGTCGGTTGTGCCGCTGTGCCTTCATTTCGTTGCGATTGCGGGTTTGCAACAAAAAGAGCAAAAACCCTGATGTCTGGGCTTGAAGGATTTGAACAGAAACAGCCCTATTGAGAGTTGGTGATTTTTGAGTGAGAAGCCTCGGTTGGATGCTACCCCTCCCCCCCTTCCCCCCCCTCTCCTAAATCCCTGATTAATTATGACAGAATGGCTTTTTACTTTTCACGTGTTTTAAGTAGTTTTACTACGTAGCGGGGGCCCTCTCACAAGCATTTTCTTTTCTTACTCATTTTTTTTCTTTCTTTCTTTTTTAGTTTTTTTCTTTCTTCTTCTTCTTGCGTTGCTGGTTGATGGAGCAGTCTTTCACTTTAGGTGCTCGTAGTGCGTGCGGTGCGGTGGGGGTGGGGTGTGGTGGGAGTGAGGTGGGGTGTCAGGTTGCGTGTGTGTTGTACCAGAGGAAGTTTCATCTTTGTGGGGGGTGTGAAGTGTGGCGTGATGCTCGGCTCTACGCACACGGTAGTAGGCGTGCGTAAACATATGTCTGCTCACCACCGCTGAACGTATGTCTGCATTATTTTCGATTTGTGCGTGCCGTTCTACATATCGTACGCCGCAGTAGGACATAAAAAGGCAGCCTCGAGCCGGGCAGGCCACTCCATAGCAAGCAGTCCCCGGTCACATGCGCTCCCATGCTCCTATATTGGCGGTTTCCAATTTTTCCAGATTATTTGTCGAACGTCCAAGTTTTTGTTGCGGGCAACGATCTACGTATTTCACGTATTAATATGACGTAATATCTCTGCGTATATACGTGTATACTTGGTATACGCTTTGTATATTAATAGCACGATTTTGTAGGAGAGATCATACCCAACTGGGCGGATAAACATTTGATTGGCTGTTCTGAATAGTTTCCCCCGCGTGCTCAAGTGCGCGTGGACTGCTGTGGCGTATGTTTGCGTCATCGGCAACCATGATCAACCAGCAGGCGCCGTTCCTCCCCCCCGTCTATTTTTCTTGATTGTTTTTGCAACAACGGCAAATTTTTAGTGCGGTATATATGTGTAACAGGTCAGTCCGTTTTGCACTCTTTCGATCCATCGATGGCGTCTTCACATATATAATAAATGTACGGCTAGCTCTAGCGTTGGGTCCTCTCTCCCTATCTACGTAGGATACATATGTGTGCACCGCGTGTATCTGCCGTTGTGATTGCGACCCTTGAGTATGCGCACCTGGTACCAGCATATCGCTACTTCGAAGTATGTAGATTACGTAGCCGCGGCCGCCGGCCTCTACATCTTCATATCCTTTTTAACGCGGGGGGGTGTTTAGTAGGTACCAGTACTGGGTACCCGGGCATCAAGGCGGGTAGTTTGGACCAACCTCGGGTAGAGGTATCCTGTTGCTTGGGTCACACTCGGGTAAGCACCCGGTTGCTTGGGTCATACGGGTAGGTACTTTGGTTGTTTGGGTTTGGTTCTTACCTGGTACTCCTGTAGGTACCCGGTTTTTGGGTTATACTCGGGTAGGTACCGGGTACGTCCAGAGTACTGCGAAACACACACCCCCTTGCCTATTTTTGTCTTCTGATGGTGTTTAGGCCTCTGGTGCTGCTCCGAAGATAGTCGGTGGTAATAATGGTGCCCTCCGCTAAGAATGGACAGCGGATCTGCACCTCGTACGATATTCTGTGTAGCTGACGAACGAACGAAAAAACGAACAAACAACAACTAATTGGGTTGCTTGTTTAACGAACTGAACCCAATCATCAACTAATTGGGTTGCTTGTTTGACGAGCTGAGCCCATGGGAGCTATTGATTTAGCGCTGCAGGCTCGAGCCATGCGGACCGTATAAAACTAGCCTCCTCCCCTCCCCCCGAAATAAAACTGGGTATCATAGTAGTTTTGAGGGAAACGACTCCTCTGGCGAGCGCGGGTCGGGGAGGAGGGGGGGGGGGGGGGGTTCGATCAGGAAATACTCCTAGGAGGTTTTCGCTGCTTGCTGTCAACGCCGCCAGTGTCAGCACGCGCAGTGTATTTCGCTCGGTGTTGGTCCTGAACTCTCAGTGTTTTTGGAGGGGAGATTAACGCTCGGTTGTGGTCGCGCGTTCTCAGTTTTTGGGGAAGGAGATTTGAATTCCCTTTGGGAGGGGGGAAATCCGCTTTGGTGAGCGGGCAGTCCGCTTTTGGAGGCAGGATGGGGGGGGGCGTCGGGGGGCTTTTGTTTCTATCAATAGTGCGGTAAACACCGTCCCCTCTAGAGTCTAGAGGACAGAAGGCCGCTTGTTGTGCGTATGAAGTGATGCTTGTGTCCGCAGATTTTACGCGACAACTGCGGGGGGGGGGGGGGGGTGTAGGGGCGAAGAGGGGGTGGGATCTTCGATTGTATCGAAGCAGGGGTACCTGATTGTGTCTCAAAGCAGTGAATGGTAGAATGCCAAATATTTCGGGGGAGGGCTTGGGCTAGGGCCACGGGGGGGGGGGGTCGATTTTATCCGAGCAGGGGTGCTTAATGCTGACTCGTAGCAGTTAGTGGTGGAATGATTCAAAGAAGCATAGGATACTATCGATGCTGCTCCAATCTCCAATCATCAGGCAGGCAATTCATTATTGGTTACGGGCTGGGACACTCGGCGACCGGGGGGCATTCTTGCCGCGGTCGACGTATTTCTTCGAAGGGACAACTCGCTCGATGTCTATTTGTTCAATGCTAATGTGGTTGCTGCTTGCTGTTCAGTGTCGTAAATGTTTTGATTATGATGTTTCCATGCATAGCCAATGTTGTTGCTGCTTGCTGTTCAGTGTCGTTAACGTTTGATCCTGATGTTTCAATGCGTTGCTTGATGTTGCTGCTTGCTGTTCAGTGCCGCTAATGTTCTATTCTGGTGTTTCCATGCATCGATGTGCTTCGCCATTATTACTCTAAATTTAAATTATGGCATTTAATACTTTCTACTTGATCGCGTAGCTAAACATCTTGTCACATGCCAGGCGCGGTGGTACCTGGCACTATGTGCACCGCATTTACTTATTGCATGCAGTAGGATCCCAATACACGCAACGTACGCGGCTTTTCCAGTTAGTTGCGTTAACTCCAACGTGAACGGGTGCAAAAGATTGTTATTAATAACAGCCTTGTCTACAATGTACTGCTACTGCTGCTGTGCTCTTCAAGCCAATCCCGTCCTCTCGTAGCGTGTCGCCAGACCGCATTCTAGGCGGGTGCAGTGCAAAACGAGTTACGACCCCTTCAGGAGTGCAATCAAAGCCTTCCCGTTGTAAGGGCAAAAACACTCGGAACTATACTCAGATTTAGGTTTCAGCGCTGGTCTTGTTACCACAGACCTCGTACGAGTATCTCTCTAGGATTGAAGAATCGGCACGGATACTGGGTGTGTGTGTGCTGGATGTCGACGGGTAGAAATAACGGACCCCGAGATGGCGACCTTATAGGCCCATTCTTATCGGAGAGATTTTTTTCCAGAATTTCCCAAGTTTGGAAATAATTGAAAACATGTATCAAGATACGGACTCCGGAGGCGTTCTGTCACAATTTATTTGAGAAAAAATTCAGAAGCAAAAAAAACAGGAAAGTTAAATTTCACATATTTAGAAGAAAAAAAAATCAGGAAAATCTGGAAGATTAAAACAAAAACATTGCGCGAAAAAAACAAATATATATATATACAAGTGCCAGGTATGGAAATTATTTGGGGGAAAAAAACTCACCGATCTCAAGAATGACGACAACTTTGTTTGGCGTTAGTGTACGGGTAAGGTTGTCATGTTACCCTCGTGCCGTACGACTCCTTGCGTTGAAACTCGCGGGCACCAGTTTCTATCGTCCCCCAATCGCACAGCTATTAGTGGCCGTTGCTCCTGCCCATGCGAGTTGTCTTGCATTATCGTCGTCGATTTATTTTGCCTCTCTGAAAAGTCTCAACATGGTTATTGTTATTACGGGGGTCCATAGTTAATGGGAACTTTGGTGAACATAAAAACCTATACATTTACGTATTTTTAGTAACAATATTTGGTCCTATTTACTATGGTCCCCCGTAATGTAATCCTTTCGGGACTCGGCTGTCCCGTTTTGGGGATAAACCACTCAGACTCTACTACTAATCTGTTGTTTTTGTTGTAGTAAGAAGTTTTGTACCCCAAACATACTAACTACTAATCTGTTGTTGTAATAAGAAGTTTTGCACCCCAAACAGAGACCGCAGTAAGTACAGCAGTAGTATTACGGGGGACTATCATAGTAAATAGGACCAAATATTGTTATTAAAAATAGGTAAACATATAGTTTTTCATGTATACCATGGGTCCTATTAACTATGGATCCCCGTAATAGTACTAAATGGTCAGTAGTGTGTGTGAAGAGCACAATCAATCACAAATGCGCGCAGCAAGCAGTGCAGCGCGGCAATTCTGAAGGGGTCGGTTCTCTCGACGACTTCAGAACGTAACGGAAAAAGGGCAGTATTATTGTAGCAAGTAGTAAGTGGCGATTGCAGCGTCCGCCCACTGCGTGATTGGTGTCCGAGCGCAAGACAGCTCTCTCTACCCCTTCTGCTGGATGCTCACGCTTGTCGCATCGGTGAGAGACCGTTGATGACACCCCATCCAAGCCATCGTTGATGACACCCCATCCAAGCTATCGTTGATGACACCCCATCCAAGCCATCATTCATTGTTTCGGTCGCGCTATCGGGACCCCATCCGCTCGACTCTGTCACAAATGTCACAAAACTGCTCTTCCTATCTCGAGCCTGCGTATTGTAGGATTGATGGAAGGTAACACGTCTTCTTCGTTTCGATGGAGGCCCGATCGTGAGCCACAGCAGCGACGGGGCTTCCGACTACTATCAATATTTGTGCAGGTACCAGTATAATAGGGGTGTTGAGCTTTGTTAGAGTGCTTTATGCGCGCAAGGGGCGCGCGGAGCACAGTATTGTTTCGGCGCCGCGAACATTAAAAAGGTTGGAGTGAAATACAAACCGAAGCGCTATAATCTACAAGACGGGTCTAGGAGAGAAAAAAAAGACTGTTCTCTGGGGTCCCCAGCTACGACTGACTGCAGATAAAACCTTGTTTTGTTTCTGAAGCAGTACGAGGCAGTAGATAAAAATGTGATTATTTATAGAAATATGCGACTGCTGCTGTCTTCGCAGACGTCGTGCTTGGTGCCAGGTACCAGCATATTATATAACGCTTACAGCCAGCCGTACTCCAGAGTGTACGAAGTATAGGACAACGATTCGTTATTATAAATAGTTGATGTCAAAAGTACGATATGAGGGCTGGATGATAGCCCAGCCTAGATTTCGAGTTGTTCAATCTGGCAGGGCGAACTTTTAGGGTAGGCTGTTTACTCATGCATTCTGTGAATCTGCGCGCTAGGAAGCACTATCTACTTACTTCTTGGTGGGATCAAGATACACGGGCGTAGAGCTATAAACCCAACCCCTAACCTTGACCCTGACCCCAACCCGCAGCCAAAACGGCCCGGCACTGCTGTGTTGTACCCAGAAAATGTTGTAAGACCTACCAGGTATATACTTCGTACACTCGTACTGCTGTAGTGAGTGACTGTCTAAATCTTGCTTGGGAAAAGTGTGTGCGTGTAACTTTGATGATACGCGGAGGGCTCTTTTTGTTTCCTCCGTGGTTTTCTTCTTTCGGATAGCGCCTTTGAGTGATCAACGTTGAAGCTCATGCTACACATTCATTGTGGGATGGCAACAACAAAACATTATTACGGGAGACCACAGTATATAGGACCTACGGTACACACAAAAACCTACCAGGCATTTTTGTTTCGCTATTTTTACCAATAATATTATGTCCTATTTGCTACCAGATATGGTCTCTCGTAGTAATTATATTTATAATAGTGTTATAGTAACTCTGGACTACACCAACCAGCAATTTAGTGTACCACGTGCTCAAGCAAACAACCATTCATTCGTTCTGGCGCACTCAACAAGAGGGGCCACCGTGCCTGTGGGGTTTGCGTTTTTTCTTTACAGTTTATTTGTGCTTCCGCTTCCGCCAGACACCGTCGTATCACTATCTACATACATACTATTACGGGGGTCCATAGTTAACGGGACCAATCTTTTTTAGTAAAAATAGGCAAATATAGGTTTTTATCTACATCATAGGTCCTGTTAACTATGGACCCCCGTAGTACAATAATATCTGGTATCAATATGAATATATTTCGAAGACTGAAACTGAAGCACTTATCATGCGCCTTTACTATTACGGGGGACCATAGTGAATAGGACTAAATACTTTTAGTAAAAATAGCGAAATATATAGGTTTTTGTGAGTACCGCAGGTCCCTTTTAGTACCGCAGTCCCGTTTTGGGGACAAATCACTTGAAATTAGACTGGTTTGTCCCCAAATCGAGACTTCGGTACTAAAGGGGTTCCTGGTATGGTCCCTCGTGATATAATAGTTGTTTTGTTTCGTCGTCGTGGTCGATTTTGCCCTCTTCGCTTACGGGGAAAATAAGTCTTGGAGGAGCAAGCACCACACAACCACAGGAGATAGATGGTCAGACCGAAGCTACAGTAGTAGCTGTCGTGACAAACTACATACACTACCTACCTACCGTAAATAACGATGGATTGGCGCAGGGGTGCGATCGTGTCTCAGCGCTCGATTTTTCCAGAACGGCAAGGTTGCTAACAGTGATATTTTGGGAGAGGCTCTCGTCCGAAACACCTTGTTCGGCATTGGCAACCTTCCCGTTCTCGTCCTGGTGGTGTTTTGTTATGCTTGTCGTGCATCGCGCATGTTTCTCGTCCGAAATCACCTTGTAATTCGATATTGGCAACATTTCGGTACTTACTGTTGGTAGCCTTGCCGTTCTGCTGGAAAAATCGAGCGCGCTGAAAACGATCGCGCTACCCTTGTGCAACACAACGCTTATTCCTATACGGCGTCCCCGGTGGCTTGGTAGGTGGTCCGCGAGCCTGTCAAGATCAATTTCGTGGGTTCGAGTCTCACCGAGTGCATGCTCGTAGGGATTTTTTCTTGCACAAAATTGATTAGCGGAAAGCGCGAGAGCGTGAGTTAGCTGTACATTCGATGAAAATCGACGAGCAGTGGGAATGCTGAACCCTACGTATGCGCGACAAAAACTAAATTCACGTACCGCGGGGGAGAAAGGACGACACCTGTGACCACGGCTTGTCCAGAAGATCGCTGAGGGTAAAACCTCCTACGAGTTAGGCTGGAAAGTGAAAGTGATGATTTGAAAAAAAAAAAAAAAAAAAAAAAAACGGTGGTCATTGCTCCACGCCCCCATTTGTTCGGCCGGCCAGCTGTTGTGCAGTCTGCACACGCACGCACGGCTTCACAGGATGTAGAATAACTGACACGACGAGGAAGGTTTGTCTATCATAGCCAATCAGCATGTTTCAGCGCCGGGGGCCGGGCGGAATCGGCGACCCCTCCTTTCTTGTTACACCAGCATGAAGGACTGCAGTGCCGGCGATCAGACGATGTCAGTAGACGGGGCAGGTTAGACATGTATGTATGTGGCGGACGGTGGTCTACCATCAGTTTTCAGTGTGTGGGAACTCCTAAAAAAAAGTCATCACTGGCGACGCCGAAAACTGCCGTCTCCTGACATACGTAACGTAACACACATTTTTTTTTTTTTTTTTAGTCATCACTTTCACTTTCCAGCCTAACTCGTAGGAGAGGTTTTACCCTTGGCGAGCTTCTAGACAAGCCGTGGTCACAGATGTCGTCCCTTCTTCCCCCCGGTACGTGCCTTTATTTTTTTGTCGCGCATACGAGGGTTCAGCATTCCCACTGCTCGTCGATTTTCATCGAATGTAGCTAACTCACGCTCTCGCGCTTTCCGCTGATCAATTTTTTATGCAAGAAAAAGTCCCTACGAGAATGAACTCGGTGAGACTCGAACCCACGAAATTGATCTTGGTAGGCACGTGGACCACCTACCAAGCCACCCGGGACGCCGTGCTACATGGTGGTGTGGTGATAATTTTTGTTAGTGATGATGATGACGATGTAGTGTCAGTGGTCCAGCGAGCTCTTCTTCTTGTGGTCCTTTGGTGCCATACATCAATGATGAATGTGCCAAGTTAGTCAACGACCACGCAACACACACTTGCACAACAAAGATGTCAGGAGACGTGTCAAGCAAGGCAAAACTTGCTCTGTCAAAAGGGCGGAGGGCCGAGTGTTCCAGGCTAGAACCTAGTAGTGTGGTGTCAATCAAGGTATGCCAAGGCAACCATTTTTGCTGTCTGTCGAGGGGTGAGAATACTAACTCCTGACATATTTGATGCACAATGCACAACAACCATGACAACATCGTACCAGGTACCACCAGTACCCTGCGGTACATATATACATTTTATGTACTGCAGGGTACTGGTGGTACCATGGTGTATACAAGAGTACGTGTCGATATACAGTAGTCCTATATATAAAGTCCGTATTCTTATATGCGCATGTAACTATGGCCCGTGGCCCCATACGCAATTTCGGCCCCATACATATTATTATCTGGTGGTACTGATACTTGGTGCCACTATTAAACATTACCATGGTATTAATTAATACCTGGTAGACTATACATACATAAATAAGCGGCAAAACTTGTTAAAATTTGTTACACGTCTACTGGTATACATTATCACGATTAGTTATGTACTGAATACTGGTGACGGCCGTTGTCATAGCGGAGACGTTTTGTCCAGAATGTCGACGTGTATTAAGGGCCTTTCTTGTCAGAGAGATTTTTCCCCTAGAATTTCTTACGTTGGAAACATTTGGAAATGTGTGTATCAAGATGCGGACGCGCTCTGTCAAAATATTATGTGAAATTCGTCGGAAACAAAAATATCGGGAAAGTTAAATTTCACATATTTGGCAAAAAAGATGGAAAAATCTGGAGGACAAAAAATTGCGAAAAAAAACTAGATATAATGGAAATTCTGGGGGGGAAAGCTCTCCCATACTGACGGCTCTATCAGGACAGTTGAATTTCACGTATTAGGTTCATTCTTATAGGAGAGCTTTTTTTTCCAGAATCTCTAACGTTTGGAAATAGTTGGAGATATGTATCAATATACGTAGGCGTTCTGTCACTATTTATTGTGAAATTCTCCAGAAGCAAAAAAATCATGTTTGTTAAATTTCACATATTTGGAAATAAAATCAGGATGTCTTGGAGATCCAAAAGTTGCGCGAAAAAAACATGGAAATTATGGGGGAAAAGCTCTCCGATAGGAATGACCCTTATTGGCAGAAAAACAAAAACAGGAAAATCTGGGAGATCACTAATTGCGCGAAACCAAGACCTAGATCTCCTGGAAAGTGTGGGGGTAAAGCCCTCCGGTCACAACGGCCCTAGCACGCAAGATCACACGAACCTTTAGACGAATTTAAAACCTGGTTTTCTCGACAACAAGTAGAGCGCGAACACCGAGCAATCCGTCTACGGAAATACATCGACGAGCGATGTTTCCAAAGCCACCATTTTCGTTGTGTGTGCTCCTCCTAAGGTACATTTAGGAGAGAAAAAAAATCGGCTATTACGGAGGGGTATAGTTAATAGGACCTACGATACACTACACGCAAAAAAACTATACTTTCGCCTATTTTTACTAACAATGTTTGGTCCTATCTATTATGGTCCCCCGTAATCGTCGGAAAATCGTCCCAGGGGGATGTGTGATCTTGCGTGTTATATTCCGGTAGAGTTTGGAACCGGAGCCCCATTGAAAAAAAACGTATAAAATTGTAAGGAACGCTGATATTGCCAGAAACACCGCCGCCTTTTGCTTGCGCTTTACTTCCGTTGAGTGAGGAAATCCATCAAAAAGGATGGCGGCCGGGAACACCCCCCCTTATTTGCCCGGAACCCGTCTCCCTTTCACAATGTGGCGTAAAAGCATGTTTGTGCAAAACAGTGAACAATGTACTACTTACTGCTGTAACAAACAAGCCCCACCATCAGGTGTCCACAAAAACAACAACAGCAACAACAAACAGGTGGCCGGAGGGACCCCCCCCTTAATTGCACAATGTGGGCGTGAAAAAATCATTGTCGAAAAAATGCACAATGCGGCACATGTTATAAGGTCTTGGTCCGTTGGGCTACTGGTAAAAGGTTAACCATTCGCCTATGATCCAAGCTAAGCCTTATTATGACACTCTCCCCCCCATTCGGAACAGCGGGATCCTTGGTTCGTACGGGGCCGTACGTGCCTACAGTTACTGTAGTCCACACACAGTTATTCGCCATCTCTGGAGATCCAAGAAGAAAAAGAAGAGTGTTTTATCAGATTCTTGAGATGAGGACTCACTTTTCTTTGAGAAGCGTTTTCATGATGGACGTGAGATTCGAACTCACGACCAACGACCCATGTCCGACCGATAGATCCCATTTATCTTAATGTCTTAATCCGTTGGGCTACTGGGAAAAAAAGGTTGACCATTCGCCTGTGTTATGATACTGCAAGCTTGGAGCAGAACTGGAGTTAGTTCACCACGCCCCGACAGGCATGTCCGTGTACGCCATCGACTCCGCCGCTTCGGATGGAGGCTTCCATCTACGCTACGAGGGCGCAGCAGGCGTCACCCTGTCCGACGACCCTCAGCTGCTTGCTGTTAACTTGGTTCGAAGCGATGGCTCCCCGGCCCTCACTGGACACTACTTGGTCGACATGATGCCCCAGCCCGACTTACCCTCGGGGCTTCGTTGCCTCGCCGTTCAGAAGCACCCTTCCTTGCCATTTGTATTGGTAGCCTCCGCAAGGGGGGAGAGCGTTGTAAGGTTTGTATTGGGTAGGTATTAAGAATTGGTTAACCCTTTTACCAGTAGCCCAGCGGACTAAGACCTTGACACGTTGTCGATAAAACGAGCGCTGGAAAACGATCGAATCACCTCTTGTGTGAACTCGACGCTGTTTACGGTACATATATCTCGAATTCGGGGTTGTTGGGTGAGGTTCAGAGTTCTTGGCGTTTCTCGAAAGACAAGCCTCAATACAAAAAAATGGTGCTATAGTACGCACTGTAGCATTATACCGTAACACGCGCCATCGTGACCAACAGCGGGGCAGCAGTACCAGCACCAGCGGTCAGTGTGTCGTAGGCCCAGCACTGTCGATCGCACATTGTACGCATATGATCTACTACTTACGTATCTTAACAGTATAGTTAGTGTATCACGTGGAGTAGTTATACAGTGTGCATGTACCACCACTGCTTGCTGCAGTAGTATTAATAGTACTACTACGACGTCGGATATAGCAAGTTGTACTCGCGCTTCTACGTTACCAGCAAGTTGTTTTATACTGGTACTTTAATATCCGCACGCGTTTCGTGTGAAATGAGCCACCGGTGACAGCAGGACCTGAACGCTACCTACTGTAATACAGTATATATGTGTTCAGTACATTGGAGGGCTATTATTACTGAAGCAAGGGGATACATGCGCCAAATAACTGTAGCCCTACTGCTGCGGAGAACACCATCTATCTGTAGAGCTGTCACGAGCATTCGTCATCTGAATGAAGCTGCCGTTGCTGCGAACAGCGCTAACAACGAAACAACTACATGTACCGTACTGCAGTACGGAGTGAACTCCCTATAACGTGATTCCTTGAGACATAGCTTTTGAGTACCTGACGGTCCGGGTTGACCCTACAACTGCCGCACTGCTGCTGCTGCTGCTGCTGCTACTGGAGTATAAAACAGTTGGCTCTGTCTAAACCCCGCGCTCGATTGCGCGAGGGTCCTTCGAATCGGTGGCAGATGCATCGCGTCGCTAGTACTAAGTGGAACTAGCTGCTGAGGTATGTGGGAGATTTGAGCGTGTACGTCACTCTTCCCATCAGCGGTGGGACCTCCGCCCACTTTGCCACGGATTCTTTTATATTAACTCGAGAATCTACGTAGCAGCTTGATGTATATAATTTTACAGAGATCGCCAAGGGACTATCCTCCCCAGGGTTCGCCTCCTCGCGGAATCACTTTTTTTCTTGTTTTTTTTTTTATCGTAATTTCTACTTTCTTTCCAGCTTCACTCGTATTTTATACCTGGTAGGAGGTTTTACCCTCAGCGGTCTTCCTCTGGACAAGCCGTGGTCACAGGGGTCGTCCCTTCTCCCCCTTGGTATGTGCCTTCATTTTTATCGCGCATAGGATTCAGCATTTCCACTGCTCGTCGATTTTCATCGAATGTACTGCTGTAGCTATCTCACGCTTTCGCGCTTTCCGCTATTATTAATTGACTTGTATGCAAGAAAAAGTATTTACGAGCATGCTGCACTCGGTGAGACTTGAAACACACGAAATTGATCTTACTTATTAATAGTAGGCACGCAGACCACATACCAAGCCACCGGGCACATCACTGGGAAGACGTTTAGGGGGGCCATTGCAAACAGGATCGCTTGGGTTTGCCGCTAATGCACCCTTCGGAATCACTACATACAGCACCGCTCGCTTGGGACTGCCGGAGAATCCCGAGTCGCTGCCGCAGCAAGGTGGGGCCGCCGGTGAGGCTCCTTTCGGGATCGGGCCACAGATTCTATCTTTTGGGATGGTCGGGGGACATCGACTTCTGGAATTGCCGCCATAATCGTCGTTCGAGACTGGTTTGAATTCGTTTTTGGGGTTGAAGCGTTACTCTGGGATCGCTACAACATCATCGTTTAGGACTCGGCGAACACTGGTTTTAGGGTCACCGTCGCCGCACCACTATTTTCATCTGGATCGTAAGGAGGACATCTGGAACGCCCGGGGTCGCACCAGCTGAACTACAGTTTTTTTTTGTCGCAGCGCTACACTTCTTGTACTATTTAAATATATACCAGGTACGTACGGCATATTATATGCACATACGTATACGTACGTTGGCTACAGTCAAAGGTTGATAAGTTGTGGAGTCCGCCGAAAATCCATACCAGGTACCTGATAGACGACTTTTTTAGACGTATGTGGCGTGGTAGGTTACTGGCTACCGGTGCTAATGTAGCCAGGAGGTATAGTCATCGTCGTACGTATTTGTATGGGATCGTTGTCCACCAGTCGTTCAATTCCGGCGGCGTGATTTCACCTCCCCCGCCCGCACGCACATGGACGTCGCAAATGAATACCTGGTGTCTCGTATGACAAGCCCAGACATCGCGTAGCCGCGACAGTAGTCTCTAGGAACGTCCTGGATCTATAGATGCCTGACTGTGCCGATATATACCCCCCTTCCCCCCAGCACCCAGGCCTCCCACCGTGCGGTAACACCAATCGATCTACAGCAAGGCGAGGCGCCGGTAAATCAAATCATCCCTTGCGTGCATACCCTCACAAACGATTTCGAGCAGGAAGACCAACAGAACACTCCCTACACCCTGAACCCTAACCCCAACCCTACAGAAAGAAGTAGGTCTAACCCCAACTTTAACCTCTAGGTAAACCTTACCCCTATCCCTATACCCTACCGGTCCCATATACAGATCAGACGTCTGTCCAGAAACATTCCGATAACCCAAAGTCCTCGGGTCCACACGACAGGTTGGGGGAAAACGTTGTGTGTTCACTGTTAATACGTTCGTACGTGAAAACCAAGTTTGGTGGGTGGCACGGGGGGGGGGTGGCATGACATGCATTGATGTGTTTCATGAAACGAAGAGTGCATGTGTGTGTTTTTTACGTATGAGACTTACGATGGCACCAACGAAAACGCAGACCAGCACGAAAAAAATAAATATGCCGACTTTTTACGGAGCTTCATTGACTTGATGCTGGACTCCAATAATAACATTGAACAACATTGATTGGTCAAAATACCTACACACCATGCTAACCTATCAGAGATCGTTTGTTTGTTGCTGATGGTGTTGTTTTAGTGTCGTTGTTGGGAGAACATCACCGATCCCACCCGGAAGAATCTAAAAATCTGCCTTGTGTTTCGATGTTGACCCGTCGAGCTGGCGGGCATACAAAATGCAGGGTACCTGGACCCCTTTTTCGACCCCCCATAGAGAGACACAGCATTTCCAAACACAGCCATACCAATCGTCTACCGCGGTAAGGGCGCAGCAGTACAGTACCGGCCCTCTCCTACTAAAAACCGGGATACTGGTCGTTCGTGTGTACCTGACGGCCTGGTTCGAGAATATTGTCGCCGCTGCGGCACTGCTCGTGCTCCTATTGATATTACCGTAGAG
Source organism: Macrocystis pyrifera (assembly GCA_031763025.1). Taxonomy (NCBI): domain Eukaryota; class Phaeophyceae; order Laminariales; family Laminariaceae; genus Macrocystis; species Macrocystis pyrifera. The sequence continues at coordinate 5,143,463 of JASSKH010000021.1, read as the reverse complement.
TAAGAACGACTGCGAGGAAACAAAAATCACCGCGGTCCCTCCATTGGTTGCGGATATCTCGCTGCTCCAACGTACGAGAGGAACAACAACTCTGCTGAAACATGGGCCTTTCACGGCGGTCCCTCGAATCGGTTGCGAATCCTTCGCTGCTGCTACGTACGAGAGGAACAGCAACTCTGCTGAAACATGGGAGTTTCAACGCGAGTGCCAACCTTTCCAGCGCATTGAGGGGTATAAAGCATTTATGTGGTGCGCACCCCGATCGATTTGACGAATGATACAAAAGGACTTGCTTCACGCTGAGCATCGTCCGTGTAGATTTATTCGCGTACTGGAGGAACAAGCGAGGTCCAGCATCACAACGTAGGGGGCAACGACTCTCTGCAAGGGTCTCTCGACCAACTCCAACACGCGTATGACAGAGCCAACTAGAATAGTTTTGCTATCCTCTACTCGATCATCGAGAAACCGGCGGCTCTGCTGCTTACGAAGCACATCGAGGGCGCACGCGGAACCCTCGACAACCGACAAAATCGGTTAGAAGTTGGAGACGGAATACTTGATGATCACCAACGAGATGACACCCGCTACACAGGAGGCACATGCGACTACGAGCATGACGGCAGGACAACACCCCGACAACTACATACATCAACGAGCTCACGCGACTGCGCAACCTACTGACGGAGATGGAGGACACGATCACGGACGGGCACTTAACCGACATCTTTCTCCAAGGCCTGACGGAGGAGTGCCCGGACGTCAAGCTGATGTCCTGGAAGGTTCGATCTTCCGAAGATTTAGTCTGTACTACGTCATCTCTACCTGGACGGGCTGTCGCGGATTGAGACTTGAAGGGTTGCTGGACGGTGCACAGCCATGACAGCAACTTCAGCAACACCTGGCCCCATCTAGATATGCCACATCTACGGCGAGACGAGGCATTACAGGAGCGGCTGCACCGTGCCTGGCCCACGGGAAAAAAAGCTACAACCCCGCCGGCCAGAAGAAGAAATCGGGATCAGGGGCCAGGGCAGAAGTGATGCACTTTGTATAGAACAACCACACACAACGACGCTGAATGCTACGCGCGAGGAGCTCCGCGCTCACAGACGGGCAGTGTACACACGGCGATTGTAGCTGTAGCCCAAACTCACTCCGATGGCACCGAAAATAAGCGGGCTGTTCATTTTGACGATGAGTTCGACAAGGGCTTCACATTTTAGCCTTTGTGAAAAGTATGGCAGGGACCGCCAGCTATGTAAGGGCCCGCCTGATCAACGCCGGGTCACCGGAAGGATGCTTCACGGGATCCTCAAACGAATGCGCTTAGGATTGCCCGCAAGGAAGCTTTAGGAATTAATGCAGCAGTGTTCGATGAGACTGCCGGAGCTTCCGAAGTCGCCACACCAACAACAGTGATAACATGGGCACGCCGAAGTGCATTTTCGGGATCGGGCCACAGTCTCATCTACATGTCGGGATTTCCATGGGAGAACGTCTTGTGAAGTTGCCGCATCAACATCATACGTTTTAGGGCTGCTGGGGCATTCCATCTGGGGTCGCTGGGCCTTCACCTCGCTTAGCACTGAGCCGGAACATCACTTGTGGGGTCGCTGAACATGGTCGCCGTTCGAGATTGTGCGAGATTGTGCGAGCATCATTTCTGGAGTCGCAGCACCATCATCATCTGGATCGCCAGGACAACGCCTGCGTAGCCTGGGGTTGCACCAACTCCTGACAAGATTCGTCTTGAAAGTAGCACCACACCTGCTCTTTGTACGCGGGGTTGCAGAAACGTGGTAGGCGGCTGCATAACTATTTCTATTTTCTTGGTCAACAAACTGACCACTTGGATCTTGTTCTTGAGATGCATTTTTTTTGCACGAAAATGTCTTGCCTCTCTCCAACACAAATCTGTGTTTAACTCATTTGGTACCGCAGTCCCGTTCGGGGGACAAACCACTCGAATTCTAAGTAGTTTGTCCCCAAAACGGGACTGCAGTTCTAAAGGTTTAACTGGCAATCTGATATTAGAGCAGTTCAACACCATGGAAGTGTGGAATGAGCTTGAGAAGCTAAATATCATACTAACACTGCTGCTCGACTGGTATCCATTCAGAAACAGAACCGATGGCCAATAGCGGCGTCGTGGCATTTAGCGTACAGAGTAATATCGCACCGAGTATATATATGGACAGCGAGACCCGGGGGGGCTCTAAGGTCTTCGTGTTGTATGTTTGAGGTTTGCACGCTTGTCCATGCTTCGAACCTGCCACAGCAGTAGTATGCCTCTTATGTTGCCAGGATCTGCATGTTGCAATAGCTGTGCACGGGTTGGTCACCCATCAAAAGCGAAGCAGGAACGTGTGATGTTGCGACGCCGCAAAGGAGCAATGGGCTTTCGTTGCGACACAGCAACGTATGCACACGTCAACACATGCGGACAAGTACCGCTGTACCGACAAGTATGAGCGAGTAACGAACGTTGAAAACGTTCGAGAAGATACAACGTACTACGTAGGTCATGATACCTGCAGTAAACACCAAAGCAAAAGCGCATCAGAACCTACAGTAGTTATTGGGTTTTCTAATTTGATCGTTGAATGTAGCAATTGTAGAGCAGGGCAAGCGTTGCCCTGCTGTTCCCCAGGTGTTACCATTTAATACAAAGTTGGACGGAGGTATGGAAATTTCAGGGATTGGTCGGGCTTAGACAAGCGGCCAAAAAGCAGGAACGATACGTTCGCAAAGACGTCGGCCAGAAACAACAACATTTGTATTTGGGGTAGGAGCGAAAAACAAAAATCAGCGATACAATAACACTATACTGCAGAGGTCAGGTGCATTTTGGGTAGGAGTGAAAATTTGCATCAGCGATACGAGAACTACATACTGCAGACAAAAAGGTCGGCAGAGTACCATTGCCCAGTCATCGGGACCCAGTCGTTGACTCGCGAATACCATTCAGTTTGAAGTACCGAGTCCAAGGGTACGCCAAAGTACTGAAACGGTAGAGTCCTCGTGAGTCTCGAGGGTACGACAGGCTGAAATGACCGAGTCCTTGCGAGTCTCATGGGTACTTAGATTCGAAATATAAAGCCAAAACATAATAATACAGTCGGATCGCGCAGATTGCGATGGTTTCCACGTGGCGTGAATACACCCATACCAAATAAGACGCAGAAATTTTGACTGTATCAACTCCATCGCGAAGTCGTATTAAGGATGGCTACCAAGCTACCCAGGAGTACTTGAGTAGCCTATACCGAGTCGCTGATCGGTAACATAATCGCCTGTAGCGAGCAGGCCACAGCAGCAATCTACAGTGCTACGGCAGTACAATATGTTATATGCTGGTTCAGTAGATATGCGGTGGAACCATGTGAGATCAATTGTCACGGTTTCCTTTGCGGTACAGCCCCAAATGATCGGTTTGAGTTTAATACCCCGAGCTTCGTAGGCTGTTTTTTATTCCCTTTGCTTTGCTACACTAGGGTCATGCTGTATATTGAGCCACGTCCTCTCGAGCTCTGTGATCGATTGACCGTGCACCACGCACACTTATTCACATAATTTCTCGTCTTCTCCCCATCCTGTCCTCTCGAGACAGGACCCATCATCGATGCAACAAGCTTGGAGCGCCGTTCTTTCATAAGCTCTTCCGAGCTGGAACTTACACAACAACCAGTCGGTTGACCTCGGCAGGCAGTGCTTGTTTCACCGGCGGGCTGCCCGACTCAACTCAGGAGTTACGCATCACACGTCCAATGCGGAGGTCCCGCTAAGACCCAGGCCAGAGTTCCTATTTTGAGGAAGGTGTGTACCACACTACCTTCAGCACCACCTCTCTTGAATTTATCATTTCCCCAGAAGTTATTGGCCGTGGTTCTTGCGGGACTCTTATGAGAGGGCCGGTAGCCGGTATGTGGTGCATGTTCATGGCGTGCGTGGTGCACAATTCCTTGCACTGTTGTTGAAGTACGGGCACGAAATAGACAGCATACCAGTACCATATACCAGGTATTCGACAAAGCGGTTGAGACATACACGTTGTGCACGAGACAAGGACTAAATGCGAACCATCGGTTGGTTGGGTCTGGTTCGCTTAGGGCTAGGGTCGGGGGTAGGGTTAGATGTATACATAGTCGTCTCGTCGACAGGGTGTGCCAACCGTTTTCTCGAATAAGCGGTATCAGCTACCACCCTCATATAAAAAACCGTTTCCCCAACCCTGCGCAACCCGTGCTGCCTTGTGTGGGCGGTACAGCTGTAGCAAGCATTGATTTTCTTCACCTCAGAGGCATACGACATAGCATACAGTATCTTGGAGTCTCATTGTACCTATCATCATACTATATACCAGGTAGCATGTTACTATCGCGCAGCGCCGATGAATCGCATTGGCCTGCTTTTCGCTAGGTCTTCATATTAAACCGTACACTACTGTAGTATCTCCCCTTCCATAGTAGTGTTGGAGCAACAATCTATTTGGTCGAATTTGCAGCTGCGCAAATATAGTGCCCTAAACGAAGGCAATAAAATGATGAGTTAACCATTCTACAGGAAGTACCCTACAAAATGGTCTTGCCATCGAAATATGTGCAATGATCCACACGTCGGACATATCACGACCAATATCATCTACAGATAGATCAGATACGTCATCTAGATCCTAACCTGCCTTTATGATATGTTGTGCATGATCTGCATAAGACACGTTCAACCTAGGAAACGTGTCCTAGATCATGCAGGTCATACGCCTCGCATCTGGCAACAATTAGCCACACCTCACAGATCAGGAATACATTTGGACTGAAATACCTAGACCATGAAGGGGGCATCCATGCCCTTTGTTCGAGGAAAAAAAATCAAGTATCCGCGCCTACCTGAAGTTCCAACCAATAAAAAAAGCTCGTCCACGAGCCATGGGTACGGCGACTTACTCCGATGGGTGTTATATATACGTACGTGCTTAAAAAAATCACCCCAACGAATCGAGGCGTGAAAAACAAAAACAAAAAAGAAAGAAGGAAAAAACAAGAACAGACACGAAAATGGTCTTGGCAGCATAAACGATGCGCCGAGATTGGTTGACCCATTGGCCCCAGAGCCCCCACTCGGAATGAAGCCGGCCCAAACCAGCTAGCAAGCCCTCAAAATACGTACGTATTCTTGGTGTCATCTCGCCCTTTCCACCGCCGCGCAACTGGGCTGGAGCTAGTGTGGGTAATGCCAGTATGTCAAACACCCTATCAGGTTTTTCCGTCGTTGTCACCACGTGTAGGGGACGGGAGCTTGCTTTTCTTAGCTTTCCGTTTCAGGTTCTTAGGCCGTCGCCACCACGTACAGGGGACGGGAGCTGCTTTTCTTAGCTTTCCGTTTTTTTCCCCCATCATTATTTTGTTTCTGGGGCTAAATCTTTATGGGTTTCTTCAAAGGTGCGTTTACTAGGGGCTTATACGTTGAATGTACCCATATACCCGGGTAGTAGGATAAGTACGCTGGATGTATCCGGGTATCCACCCGGGTATCATACCAGGGTATTACCAACACAACCAGGTTTCATACCCGGGTACCCCACATATGTACTGACGGCACTGCAGCAAGACCATGCAGTAGCTAGCGCTGAGTAGAGGTTCGGGTAGAATGAAAGCAGATACCAGTTTTATAATTAGATCACAGCGCAGGCCTCGCAGTTGCATGTACCGACGGGTTTCTTATCCAAGCAAACCGCCATGTAATACAGTACAAAGCCCAAATATCACATTGAGTCGTTTTTGCGCTATACATATCGTGACAATATGCACACCCTTGGAGCGTTTATTTTCTTTCGGGAGCGCGAACGATGGCGGCTCTTAGCGGGAGTTTACCGTCCTGAAACCCATCCCCGTCGTGTCACCTATGTCGTCCTTTCCACAGCGCTAATGGAGATTGTTTTTTGTTTGCCTTTTCTCAGACCCGAAAGATGGCGACTTTTAGAGGGTGTTTGCCGTCGGGGCTGGGAAAGTCTTCCTCCGGCAGAATGACTTGAACGGATTCCACCTCCCGGCCGGCCTTCGCGGCGCACCTGCGTTTCATCAAAGGCGTTACGCCGGGGGGGGGGATAATTTGTAGACTGCCATGCGAAAATGTTTCTCAACATGAAGAAAAACACTTTACGGACCAGGTACCTGGAAAATCTCACTTTGGGTCAGGCCCAAGTTCTTACGCGAGGCAAGGTGTGCCCAACACTAAATTCAGTACATACTATGTTTCTAACAGCAACACCCCCACGTTCTTAGCCCTTTTAAGAAATCGGATTAAAAAAGTGGCGAAGCAGAACGGGCTAGTGGGGTACCGTATAGGGAATGCGTCCGGGGGTCAACGGGTGGAGATGGCGATGTGTCACACGCGTGCAGCTTGACGGTACTTGTACTGCCGCATGCTTATTCTTACACGGTTGGTAGGACCGCACTTGCCACGTTTTAGGTCCCTACACATCGGTCCCTGTACCTGAAGTAGACCGCACTTGCCGATTTTTAGGTCGCGATACATGGCTCCCGAAAAATTTACACCGAGAAAGGTATTGGACCGAGGGGGGTTCCACACCGAAGAAAATTGGATAAGGCTCGAAGCGGTACACTACGCTTCTTTTGTCTACACCGAAGAGGATTGGGTAAGGCTCGAAGCGGCACACTGTCTTGAGAGCGGCCTAAACTTTTGCAACCGGCTAAATTCGGGTACAATGTGGCGTGGCGTTACCACCTGTCTCGGCCGATCTTAGAGGCGTACAGTCCACCATTAGGCGTTGGTGGCGGGGGGGGGGGGGGGATGAAGGAGTTTCACGGAGAAAATTGTTGCAGACTATACGAGTCGAGAAGTGTTCCTGGTAGATAAATTAGTGACGGCGGGCGAAATTCTGACAATTGGCTCAGATGCACAGTCCGTGGCCTTTCCCGTCCTACCCCCGGCTGGTCTCAGAGACGCAGTGCCCGCCATCAGGCGTTCGTGGTGGGGGGAAAGGGGATGAAGGCATTTCAATGAGGAAGTAATCATGCACTCAAGAGTGGCAGAGACATACGTACCTGGTACCAGGTACATAATTTCGTGATGGCGGGCTAGATTATGGCAATGGGCTAGTTAATTTCCAGTCAGGGGCCTTTTTTGCCCGTGTCGGACTGCCTTAGAGGCGCAATGCCCGCCATGAGGCGTTCGCGCTGGAGAGAATAGGGGATGAAGCTATTTCAAGGGGATTATTGTTACAGACTGTAAAATCGAAGAGGTGTGAATGCATTTGTTTCGGCGGGCTACCTCTTGGCAATCGGCTGTTGTTGTCCAGTCAGCGGCCTTCCCCGCCCGCCTCGGCCGGTCATAGAGGCGCATTGCCCGCCATCAGGCGATGGTGGAGGGCGGAGCCGGGATGTAGGTGTTTTCAAGAGGAAAGTGCGTTAGGGTGAAAGCGCCACACTTGCTTTTTTCACTCACGGTCACTTCCTTTTTCTTCGATTATATTTTTTGTCTGTTTCTTGTTTTTCATCGTTTTTTCCTCCAATACTTTTATGATACCCGCATAAAAATCGTCTGGTTTGCTGGCTTGTGTGTGCTTTGCCTTTCTCATCCTGTACGTTGGGCATCGCACTGACTGATAACCGTACTTTATTTGCGATGTACTAACTCGGTCTCGTAACTGGTGACCATAGTAAATAGGACCAAATATTGTTAGAAAAAATGGGGAACATCTAGTTTTTTGTGTGTACCGTAGGCCCTATTTACTATGGCCCCCCGTAAAAGGATGGTATGGTTAGCATAGAAACGTCGATGTGAATACTAAAAGAACGGTTTAAATGTAAAGAACACGCACAGGCTTTCAGTTAGTCGTGACAACGGGCGTTAAACGTTTGCCCATGGAGGGCAATAAACGTGCAGCGGCCTTCCAACACGCACCCGACTCGGCCCGGCGTTAAAGGTCTAATGCTCGCCACCAGGCGTTTGTGATGCGGGGGGGAAGGGCATTGCTTTTCAGTCATCACTTTATACTTCCCGGGTCAACCCGTTAGAGTTCATTACGTACCTCAGCGGCTTTCTGGACAAGTCCTGGTCGCAGGGGTCTTCCCTCCCCCCCCCCGGTATCTGCCTTCGTTTTCACCGCACATGCGTTACCAAGATTTTTGTGCTGGCTCCTGCTGGAAAAACGCCTCAATATAATAGTGGAAACCCTATGTGTTCCATTGATTTTTCGGCAAAACGGTTCTGGAGAGCGGTTTCCATATTTGGCGTTTTTTTCAGGTAATTTCGGTACGCTTTCACTTATATGTGCGGTATGTATTACGCATCCCGTGTATGACACGCAAGATAACACACACCATCCTAAGAAATTCAAAGCTGGTTTCCTCGAGAACGGGGAGAATGTATACGCCGAGCGACGCGTCTACGGAAAGATCTTGACGACGTCTGTCCAAAACCTAGATTTTCGTTTTTTGTGTGCCCTAGGCCCTTAAGGCATGTTTTGGAGAAAATCGGCTCTGAAAAAATGTCCCAGGGGGTGTTGTTGCTATCTTGAGTGATTTACGGTAAGGGTTCATTCGGCATTCAGCATTTCCTCTGCTCGCCGATGTTCATCGGCTTTTCTACAGAGGAACACAAAAAAATGTAAAGCGCGTACGGAGTCAACGAGGCACGCCAAGTTTGCCCTTCGTACCCACGGGCCAGATTACTATATCGCTGCTGTATGCGATTGCTATTGTCCAGTGATATTTCGCCGCCCATCTCGGCCGGCCTCAACAGTATATGCATGCTGGCCGGGAAATGTAAGGACCGTTGGCGTACGAATATCAATATCAAACGGCCCTTACATTTCCGTCCAGAATGCTAAGGCAGTGTGCGTCCCACACTAATTCCAGAAAAAAAATACCCCATTACTGTTCTTGCCATCCAAACAATGAGGAGCATGAGCTTCAACGTGGACCACTCATGAGCACTCAGAAAGAAGAGAACCGCCAAAACAAAAGCAGTCATATATATGCAAAAAGTCCAACTCCTTCCTGTACTGTAGTTCCGGTTTGAGCTCTGCCTACTTCTATTACGGGGGACCATACTAAATAGGACCAAATAGTCAGTAAAAACAGGTTAATATTTAGGTTTTTGTGTTTAGCATAGGTCCTATTTACTATGGCCCCCCGCACTAGGCCTACAGTAGGCCACATTCTTGAGTTACTATCTTCGTCCAAAGCTCGAGCCTGAAAAAAAAACTCACAAAGAAAATACCAAGGTCAGTCGCGCATTGCTGCAACATCAACAAGAAACACGTGCTCTAAGCGAGTTTTGAAACCGTGCTTCGACACCAGCATTGAGCAGCCGTGGGCACAGGCTATGATACTGGATGTAGTGTACCGCTCGCTCGCCAGTGAGCACGATGTCTTAATCCTAAGTTCTTAGCGTCCCCCAAGCAGTGGGCCTTCCGTTTCGAATAGGTTCTTTCTCAAGTCGCGGGCATCCAATGCAGGGTCTAAAAAGGCGCACTACCATATGTCAGGCGTTTGCGGTGCGGGGGAGGTGGGGAGGAGTGAAGTGGTTTCAATCCTGGAAAAATGTTGCACAACGACAATCTATCGACCCTCTCAGGTACTCCGGAGAGGAAAATTGACCAGCGAAAATGTGGTGATTACAGCACCGGTCACTGCATTATTGGGGGGTGTCACAAACTGGTGCCCCGAGTTACAATGGCTGAATGCAAGTAGTCGCATGGCACGAGCGCGACACGACCCTACACGTGCTCTTGGGAGCTCACGCTGCTCGCAGACGGATGGTTGATGACACCAAAGTTGCCAACCATTGTTGTGGCGGCTGACTGCGGGTTTCGAAGGCGTTTTGGTACCGCCGCGCCGTATAGTCGAAGAGGCACGCGGGATTTTCGCTCGGGCTGAGCTCTTGCTTACGAGTTCATGTGCAGCCGTGGCCCTTCCCAACTCACCAATCTTGTTGCGGTTGAGACAAAAAAAAAAAAAAAAAAAAAAGGGAGGATTTAAACCACCATCATCCTTTTAAACAATACCTGGCATGCAGACGAGGACTCCTGGTAGTGACACAAGAATCGAGAGCCGGATGAAACAATTAGAGCAAGAGAAGAAGTCCCGACGCAGGTATATTCAAGGCACACCTTTTCTCAAAAGCAAGAATGCAGCCAGGGCCAGCACCCTCGTCTCTCGGCAGCTGTAATGTACTGCATTTTTGGGCCAGCACTAGTAGTCTATTCCCGGCAAATATAAATAGTTTTGTCAGCCAACACACAAAAAAGCGCAACTCAGCTGTTGTCAGTGAGATCAAAAAAAAATGTCAACAATCGTGATTTTGCAAGCTACGTGTGTTTTTTATTTTTTTCGGGGGGGGGGGGGGAGGGTTGACGGAATTGCTCCCTATCACATCCCTATAGGATTCAGGCAAGGTCTAACTGCACATGCGATTCTTTTGGGAAAACTGCTTGGAAATTTCCGACGACCAACGTTCGCACGTGAACCGTGGACACGAAAAAACACGGACACACAGTAGACACGCTCAACAACGACCTGTCGTTTCGCTCTGCATGGAGCTCATGGGCACACACCCGCACACGCACAGCGAATCAAAAGTAGAGAGCTGGGCGGCTTGGACGGAATCCGGGGCGGCTTATTTGAGTCGAATGCTGCATGCGTGAACCCCTTTTGGGGCCTCCGAGGTGGCGACCCAAACAACGGTTGGTAGCTTTCGATTTGTCAGCCAACTGCGAGCAGCGTGAGGGCTCAGAAGCACGGGTAGGATGATGTTGCGCCCGTGCCGTACGACTCCTTGCATCAACCATTGTAACTCGGGCACCAATCGGAGCCAGCCATGCCCTCAATCAGTCACGCAGTTGCCACAACGGTTACCTGTATTCGTCACATTTTTATCGCCAAGTTTTTTTCCCTCTAAAGATCCAAGAGGGTTCCAACCCTTTTAGGACCGCAGTCCCGATCGTCGGGACGAAATACTTAGAATTCGAGTGGTTCGTCCCCCGAACGGGACTGTATGACTAATTTTTTTTTTTTCAGGAAACGAATAATCTCCAGAGAGACAGAGACATCCCTGATTATTTTGTTTCGTGTTGTTATGTTTTGCTTTGATTTTTCCCATCCCTATCTTTCTAGTTTCGCCCTATTGCTCTTCTCCAGCTCCCTCCCTGTCATGACTCAGATGAACCATTGGGTCACATGGTAGCTAATTCTCCCCCCACTCCCGCGCCTTTATTCTTATCGCGAGAATGGCCCATTCAGCAAATTTCTTCCCTCGTCGACTCGCGTCGAACCGTGCAGTGTGGGTACTGTGTCTTTCTTCGTTTTTTTTTTTTTTTTTGGCGGGGGGGGGGGCAGGCGTTCTCATTTGTTGCTTGCCTTTTGAGCCCTTTGGCCATTGAACACGCATCCCTTGGGAGACGGATTACCGCTCTACTCCTAACGAGGACACCTCTAACGTCTGGGCGCTCATATTTTTCTCATAGGTTAACATAGAAAGTTATAGCTAATCGTATCCCCTTCCTGTTCCGCGCCAGTGACTGCGTTGCTAAAATGAAATATATAATAAAACGTCAGCTGTGAATATCGAGATTTTCGCAGAAACTAAGTTTTGCATGCTGTGTGTGGTACTTCCATCGCGTCCATATACTACAGGCTGAGCTGGCCAATCGTCGCTTCAAACTTTCTCCGGGGAGCTATCAACCATTTCGAAATAATACGACTCGAACGTAGTAGCAGTGTGTTCTTGAGTCTGCAGCAGCACATTCGCCGACGTTGAAAATTTCGAAATCCGAGTTGTCTTCGTCAAACATTTATACCTGATACTAATAGGAGAATAAGCAGAACGACCAAGCGTCTAGTTAAAACGAGACATAAAATTGTCGATAGTAGAGTCTATCAGGTATACGAACGTCTAAAGCCCCTGTCTTGCGGATTTCGCTCGAAAGTGAAATGCATCTTCCTTGAGACATGAGGAAACGACCGATATTCTCTCCATCGCCTGATTCGCCGTCCACCAAGAGATATGGCGTGCGTACGATCTTCTATGCAACGTTAAGAAACGACAAGGAGAAGCGCAAAACGTGCGATTTTCAGTGCAATATATATTCGCTTGGCCTGGATTTTTTTTCACATATTACTCATAGGCAAGACAAAGGAGTTGATCCCTGCACGTTTTTAATTTATTTTAGTTTTCGTCAGTTGGGCCCAAAACCAATTTTCGTGTTTTTCTGGGATACGCCTACTGTAGGCAACAAAAAATAAGAGAAAACAAAAGAGGTGCAGTAATCGAGTCCTTTGGAAGGCCATAATGAAGCACGTGTCAAGGTTTCAGCTCAAAATTCGGAAAAACGGACTGAAAAAGTGCCTGACCAATTGAAAAATTGATGTTGGCCAGCCCAGCTCGTACGGGTTTTGTGTGACCTCATAAAAGGAAGGGTGAAAAATACAATGAACTGTTGTTTTTTGGGGTACGTGATATCAAGCGAACAACCCGACCCACGACCCCCCCCCCCCCCCCCCCCCCCGGCCGAGGGTGAGGGGCGCGGAGGGTGCTCTCGGAGGACCCGCCGGAGGGAAAACTTCGCAAATTGACAAATGAAAATAATTTGTACAAACAAAGGGTATGACAAGCCAAGTAAGCCTCCTGCAAACAAGGAAAACCTAAATAGTTGAATTGTTGGCACCGCCGCAATCACCTATAAAGCCTTTTATAACCAACAAATACGTACCTATAGTCGGTGACTTGACCTCAGGCAACTCACAGACCGAGAAACAACCGCCATACTAATATATTATACCTGGTACTGTATATACACACAGGCACGCGTAAAACATGGGCACACGAACGCACAAGTCAAACACGGACCCATATAGCACGCAAATGCTAGACACATACAAGTCAGACGCAAAACCATGAAAACACTTGACCCCCTTGTGGCCTCAGGGGGGGGGGAATTGGTGACAATAAGTGACGAAAACGGCAAAACTATGTACCACTGCGTGATCGGGGGATGGAACTCTACAACATCGTGTCCGGTTCTCGCCATGAAAGGCCAGGAGTCGTACGGCACTGGCGCAACATGATTCGACTCGTGGTCCTGGGCGCTCACGCTGCTCTCAGACGGTTGATGACGCCAAACTTACCAACCATTGTTCTGGTCGCTGTCTTCAAGGCAATCAACAACCAAGGGGGTTGAAAGCACACGCGCCTCGTGGTCGCACACAAGCACACACGAACCATCAAAATTATGGACACCCGAAAAGAACACACAAGTCAGGAAGGACACACATACATAGTAGATACCTGGCACCGTATATCTCTAGAATCACGAGTCGGTACGGGCACTGGGTGTGCTGGCTGTCTCTGCGTCAATAGGAAAGAGCGTTTTATGATGCAATGACGACTCTAACCACGACGACGGTAACAGCACCAACAACAATACCAAAATAACGCCAATAAACATCAAGTTTGGTCTGGTGGGACTTGCAACAGCCGTGAACTCACGAACAGCCAACAACCCAACAAACACCGTGGACAGCTTTGAAGTTAAACAATTAACCGAACATAGTTTTATAACTGCAGTAGCTCTCTGAACATACAATAAAAGCGTTCGAGAGTTATGTATCACGGCAACAGCAGCGGTCTCTATATACGCAGCAGTGTAAATGTTGTATTTGTAGATACACGTATCTGCAGCAGCGGCAACAGTAGAAGCAGCAGTCAGCGGCGGCAGAAGTAGCCACAGCAGCAGCCACAGCAGCAGCAGCCACAGCAGCAGCAGCCACAGTAGCAGTATTAGTAGCGGCAGGTGGTGCTGAAGACATAGTAGCAGCAGCAGCCACAGCAGCCACAGCAGCAGCAGCAGCAGCAGCAGCAGCAGCAGCAGCAGCAGCAGCAGCAGCGGCGGCAGCAGCAGCGGCAGCAGTAGTAGAGGCAGCAGTAGAACCACCACTACCACCACAGCAGCAGCAGCAGCAGCAGCAGCAGCAGCAGCAGCAGCAGCAGCAGCAGTAGTAGTGGCATAAACAGAACAAAGTGATAGCATCCGACGCAAAAAAAAAAAACAGTGGCATCCACACTAAAACAGAAACTGTGGCATTCCCTGTTTTGGCCTACAAGTCTGGAGGACCAACGAAATACGTATGTAACGTCCAAAGCCAAACGAGAAAGTGCGGTTGGTATATGTAGCATGTAATACTACCACTATCGAAACCAACAGTCCACAAAAGGTGTGAGCACGCCCAGCAGAACATACTGTAGTCGCCCTCTCCATATAGTTAGACAAACATATGGGATACAGAAAAACTGGTACCAGGCACCAGTGCACGTTCTACATTCGTATATAATAAGAAACGATACACCAGCCGTGAGATCGAGGAGAAACCTGACGTTGGCAAGCTGCGCGTGTTAGCGCAACACTAGCGCTGCCGTCTATTGCAACATGGCGCAAGCACCAGGGGCAGCTCACGTAGTTCTCCCGACGGCAATCCAAAGCAAGACGCTAGGGGACAGGACTGTCAATAAATAAGTTGAGGCATGATCCGGCTTTATACGTGCGTATACATATCATATATAAGGTGCAGTCGCTCACGGCACCCCACGTTTCAACGTAAATCATCTCCTGCACTTTCCAAGCACCAGAGAAGGGTAGTTTACCCACCACCAGCGCAAGCCTGTGCTACCACCACCTGCCAAAGGGTATACCAGCACAACACCCGAACAAACGCATTTCTGGGGTGTGTCAATGGTTTATGATGGCCTTGAACCTTCTCCCACCGCGCCGCAAAACCCAACCAACTTTAGTTTCAAGTAAGTTGTCCCGAAAGCGTGGGGGGCAGTTCTACATGGAGGGATTAATTTATCAGGGCTGCTCACGGGGCGGGTCATACCTCGCGGGTCAGGTCGGGCTAGATCAGGTGACCCGACCCAACCCGACCCAACCCGTGAGAGTTTGAAAGTCTCCTGACCCGACCAGCCAGACCTGACCTGACCCGACCCGATCGGTAATGTTTCAAAAACTTCTTGACCCGACCCCCCCGACCCGACCCGACCCGATCGGTGATGTTTCGGGTTGGGTCATATCCGTGAAACGCCCTGGAATTTATCACTTTCTTTTCTCCGTTTTTACGTCCTCGCCACCCTTCTTCAGCTGCTGTTCTCTCTCTCTCTCTCTCCTTGGTGTTGCTTCGCTCTTGCAACAAGTTATCTGATCCTCTTTAATGGCTTGCACAAGCGTGTTCCTCTTGCATCCTGTTGATCATTTTGTGTCACCTTTATTTATTTCTGGCTTATTTTCAGGAGTTCTTTTTCCTTTTTCAGTCTTTTTTTTTTTCGTAGATTCGTATTTTTCTTGTTTGGCTTGTTTTTGGTTGGTGTTTCCGCACCCGAGAAGGCTGGCATTTCATTCCCTTGCCTCGATCACTTTGTGATAACTTTCTTCCACTATGAGTTTGGTGGTCTCTCTCTCACAGCCTGTGGCTACGCAATTGGTACCAGGTACCTCTCTAGGATGAAGAACCAGGACGGACGCTGGGTGTACCCCTTGTCATCAGGCAGAAAAAATGGCCATCAAACCGAACAATGGCCAATGGCTGCCGTGAAGATCAATTCTCAAACAAGTTCACAGAGTATGAACCAGACGCCTAACGATCTCTGCAACAAACAAACAAACAAACAAATAAAAAACAACCGATTGACTCTCGAAACGGCTCCCGACCTCTGACAAATCTTCTCCCTTAACCCCCCTCTTGGGACGTCAGAGGGAAAAATTGACCATTTTTGAAAAAAAAAAAAAAACGACAGCTACAGCAACGACCACTGCGTGATTCGAGGATGCTACAACAATGAATGGTTGGTCTCCGCGTTTTTCAACGCAAGGGTTCGTACGGGGCGGGGAGTGGGGACACATCAATGATCCCACCCGTGCTTCTAAGCCCACACGCTGCTCGTAGACGGGTGACAGGTATTCAAGAATGTGTGAGACGCAGATACGAACAGATAGATAGCACTACGAGAGTTATCGTCGTTTCGATCGCTGTCCTCTCGGGGTACTGTACCGAAGGGGGGAAATGTGAAGACAACACGCGCCAGCAGTCAGCGCAGGGGGGCGGTCGGCGAAAAGTTTTTTTTTTTAGTGGCGCATGCCCTATACCAGGTACTAGGTACGGTACAACAGAGGTGTCGCTCTCTGGCAAAAACGTTTCTGGCTGATGAGGTTGGGCTCTTTAGGCACACTGATAAACTACTACAGCACGGTACCCAACAGGGTACGCTATCTCCGTTGACACAGCATTCAATAAGGTACAGCAGTACATGGCGCTGATGCTGCCTAGCCAGTGTTGTGAACCGAAAACGAAAAATGGCTCGGTCGGTTTTGCGGTTTTCCACCGAACAGTCGGTCGGATTCGGTCGGGGCTTTTCAAGCAAACCGAAACCGAGAAAAACGATAAAAAAGAGAAAACCGAGAAAAAAAACGAAACTGCGGTTTCGGTCGGTTTTTGGTCAAAAACTAAAAAAAAAAAAATAAGTCGGTTTCCGGTCGGAAAACACCGGAACAAACCGACCGAAAAAATTACTCTTGGTTTTTGGTTCACAACACTATGCATAGCTCTAAATCCACACTAAATGCCTGGTAGTATTTATCACACGTTGATCCTGTGGCGCTGGCTCTGCCCCGCCGCTGCGTGCTACGCTCACAGGCCAGCTACCAATAACTGCCCCAAGGCGCTCAAGGCTGTACCGGTACGTACCCTGCGTTGATCTGATTGGCCTACTTCTTCCGTACGTACAAAACCCACGTTCTCTCCGCGCTTCTCGCTGATGGGGCAGGGCTCGTTAAGGGCACTGAGAAACTACCACTCTGAGCGGAAATGTAAGAACCTTTCAAGCGTTAATATGAATATAGAACGGTCCTTATATTTTGCGCCAAGACTAGTGCTCAATAAGGCATGCCTTGCCGTTGGAAATTCCCGTTCGAATGTTTACAATATCGACCGGATTTTTACTCATCGGGATTCAGAGTGCGTAACAATTTTCGGGATGAGGTCTATCGATGCCCCTAAGCGACCAAGGAGCCGCAGAAGAAGATCGGATTTGAGCGGATTGAGAGGTGTTCTACGACAGAGGTATAACATTTGGGAAAACCTAATTCTCAGCCACCACGGCATCCTTACCGGGTGCTAACAGTAGTTGAAGGAGGTACAGCAGCACCACAGCAGGTCGTGGGGATATCTGTATCTAAGTATTGAACGCGCGCGCCTCACACATCCCAAGAATCAGTCATATTTAATTTGTTTGTCCCCGTTGAATTCCGCATTATGCCTTGGTGGGATATAGGAGTCTCGGAAAAATTAGGGTGAACCTCTATCGCAGGAAACCCCTTGAAGGCGTTACATTTTCTCAAAAGTCTGTTTGTTGGGGTGAGGTCTACCGATTTCCTGAAGCAAGGAGCCTCAGACATTGACCGGATTGAGCTTACATTTTCTTAGTAATACGTCAGCTTTATGGGTGAGGTCTACCGAGCTCCCTTGAGCGAGCAAGGAGCCTCCGAAAATGATAGGTTGCACCCCTATCTCAGTATGCGTCTTAGGCGCACTCTTACTTGGCATGCCTCTTAGGTACATCCTTACTTGACATGCGCCATAGGTGCGCACCCGTACCTCAGCATGCGTCAGACACTGATATAGCATCCTCACTTTCGTCACGAAAAAAAAACTTCAACCCTGCCCACCTTGTCAAGCTCTCTACCCACTCAGCGCAGTCCACCGTCGATACGTGGTTCGTCGCCACTACCGCCCCCCCCTTTTTCGTGGCCAGCAGCGATGGCTTGAACAGCGACTGCCGTGAGCGGACAGGCAGGCAGGTGCAATGGGATCATGGAATATGAATTCCCATGGGGCGGGGAATGGGAGCGGAAGGGGGGAGACAGGCATGAGGGGGGGGGGGAGGTGTACTCGATAGGAGAGATGTACTCGATCTCATGCATGGCCGTAGTCGTATGACCATAGACCCTCTCATCCCTACAATGCCGAAACGGAGCAAGTCGGGTTTTCACCGACCAGGCAGACATTGCTTGCAGCAAGTGCGAAGCGCCGTAAGGTGTCCGGCGAGTCGCATGAAGCGTGAGCTGCATCCTACTAAGAACCGCTTGTGAGGCGGACTTGCATAAGGATGACAGCTTCAATGAGTTAATCTAATTTCCGGTGTAACCACTTCCAGAGACAGAGTGGGGGGGAGGGGGGGTAGGGGGGGAGAGAGGGTGGGATGGAAGAGGGGAGAGCGGGGTCGTGTGAGAAGCACATGCCAGGTGTCATACTGCAACTTGTGCATTTTGAACGGCTTCGCGCACCTCTAGTCACGGCGTCTCATCGACAATAAATCCAGACAGTCAGTTGTATTGCGAAACGGGGGGGGGGGGGGGGGGGGGGGGGGGCGTACTCATTTGTTGCTTGCCTTAAGTCATTTGACCATTGACCACGCATCCCTTTCGAGTGGGTGGGGGAGGGGGTGTACTCGATAAGAGAGATGTACTCGATCTCATGCATGGCCCTAGTCGTATGACCATAGACCCTCGCATCCCTATAATGCCGGGACGGAGCATGTCGGGTGTTCACCGACCAGGCAGACATTGCTTGCACCAAGAGCGAAGCGCCGTGAGGTGTTGGGCGAGTCGCATGAAGGGTGACCTGCATCCTACTAAGAACCGCTTGTGAGGCGGACTTTCTTGCATATGGGTGACAGCTTCAATGAGTTGGTTTAATTTCCGGTGTGGCCACTTCCAGAGACAGCAATGGGAGCACTATGTAACTGCCTCTTGGGTGCCTTACCTTGAACATTACGTGATACGATCAATTCCCTTGTGCAGAGTAAAGGTTCTTTACGACGCACAAATTATCTAACTAGACGACCAGCTGTGGGCGACCGCCAAAAAAAAAAAAAAAAAAAAAAAAAAAACGGTACCCTGGATGTCTAGCTCACGTAGTGAGCGGCATGTTTTACGGTGTGGTTGCCAACCGACGTCACCCCAACCCATATAGGGGGGGGGGGGGGGGGGGGGGGGGTACTCGATAAGAGAGATGTACTCGATCTCATGCATGGCCCTAGTCGTATGACCATAGACCCTCGCATCCCTACAATGCCGGGACGGAGCATGTCGGGTTTTCACCGACCAGGCAGACATTGCTTGCACCAAGCGTGAAGCGCCGTGAGGTGTTGGGCGAGTCGCATGAAGGGTGACCTGCATCCTACTAAGAACCGCTTGTGAGGCGGACTTTCTTGCATATGGATGACAGCTTCAATGAGTTAGTTTAATTTCCGGTGTGGCCACTTCCAGAGACAGCAATGGGAGTACTGTGTAACTGCCTCTTGTGTGCCTTACCTTGAACACTACGTGATACGATCAATTCCCTTGTGCAGAGTAAAGGTTCTTTACTTCGCACAAATGATCTCACTCGACAACCAGCTGTGGGCGACCGCCAAAAAAAAAAAAAAAAAAACGGTACCCTGGATGTCTAGCTCACGTAGTGAGCGGCATGTTTTACAGTGTGGTTGCCAACTGACGCCAACCCAACCCATATAGGGGGGGGGGGGGGGGGTGGGGGGAGAAGGGGGGGGGGGGGAGTACTCATTATCATGCACGGCCGCAGTCGCATGACCATAGACCCTCGCATCCCTACAATGCCGGGACGGAGCACGTCCGGTTTTCACCGACCAGGCAAACATTGCTTGCACCAAGCGTGAAGCGCTGTGAGGTGTTGGGCGAGTCGCATCAAGCGTTAGCTGCATCCTACTAAGAACACCTTTTTAGGCAGATGTTCTTGCATATGGATGACAGCGTCAACGAATTGATTAATTTCCTGGTGTGGTCACTTCCAGAGGCAGCACAATGGGCTTACTACGTAACTACCTCGTGGGTACCTTACCATATACACACTACGTGATACGATCATCCCCGGCGCGGGGGGGGGGGGTGTACTCGATATCATGCATGGCCGTAGCGGGGGGGTGGGGGGGAGGGTGGGACGGGAGAGGGGGGATGTACGGGGAGGGGGGGGGCATGTGAGAGGCAGATGTCGGGTGTCATCATGAACCTTGTGCATGCATGATCGACGTGTTCGTGCAGCGGTTGGTTTGGTCACCGAACCACAACGCCCAGCGCCGGAGTCGTCGGTGGTCATTTGTGCCGTCTTCGTGGGCTCTCCGACGACAACGACCTCAACGACGACGAAGAAAGCATGGACAACAACGACAACGACGATGATCGCAACCACGAACACAACAACAGCTAACAACCGCGACCAACAGCTACAACCACAATGTCGTAACCATAACATCTAAAGTGGGCGCCTGGGTGTGTTACGAAACGGTCACTTTGGTGTCGAGGCCCAATGTCTAAATTAATTTCCGACGTTGACCTAACTCAATTGTATACCGGGAGGAGTTAACTCTGTTGTGTAGGAGTTAGAGCGGATCCCTCTGTTGAGATGTGTCTCTTAACCCATGTTTTTTAATATCCGTGCCAATCTGAGCCTATTTTATTGACGCCATGAAGATCAATGACCACAACAACCGTGTTTTCAACCACAATAGCCACAACTACACAATGCAACACACACCAGCAACACACGGTACACAACAACAGCAGCGAGGGCAGAGCCATCTCAAACAACGGGAACAGCATGAAACAGCCCGCCCCCGCTGCCACCGACAGCAGTCGCACAAAGAAATGACCCTTACCTCCGACCGAGTCCTTGTATACAGCCTGATTTCGCTTGTCGTTCTATACACCCTTCAATTCAAAATAAGGCGCGCGAGCGCAAAGCGCGAGCCTTTTTTTTTCTTGGTAAAAAAAAAGGTTTTATGATGGCTCGCATACGAGAGTGGGGTGCCTCATTTTTAGTTTCTCTGTTTGTGTGCGTGTTATATTCAACTTTTTCTAGGCCACGTTTGACCACCGCGCTCAACGCACACGGCACCAGTTCCAGTCCCGGCGGGCTCCGTGCACGCACACACACAAACGGAACCTTCTCACGCTGGTGCAGTGGTAAGTCGTTCACAGTTGGTCTAGTTAGGTGCGGCAACGTGTGTAGCGAGATGGCTGGGTCATGGTTTAAAAAAAACAGAACCGTAAAATATCAAATGGTTTTTGTTTTTTAGAGTTCTGCCAAACGAAACCCAACTCTATGAGTACTCCTTGGCAGACTGTGCGTGTCCACAGCAACGTTCGGGCCGTGTCCTAAGAAATGCTGCAGGTGGTGTTGTCAGGCCCATCGTCCTACTACTACTGGTGAAGGGACGGAGAAGCAGGAGAAGCTCTGCTGTAGATGTGGTACAGCAGTAGTAGTGTGGTGGCACAGGTCATAACAGTTTTTTTGTTTTTTTAGTTACCTAAAACTAACGAAACCCACGACTCTACGTGTACTCGTGGGCAGAATGTGCCTGTCCACAGCAACGTTCGGGCCGTGTCCTAAGACATGCTGCAGGTGGTATTGCCAGGCCCACCCTCCTACTGATGAGGGGACGGAGAAGCAGGAGAAGCTCTGCAGGAGATGTACAGCAGTAATAGTGTTGGCACCTGCTACGAGAAGCTCTTGTTGGACATGCCAGGTTGTAGATTTTTCGTCTCCAAATTATTATGCCGATTTTCGAGGTGGGAAGCAGGAAACATATATACAACAAAAAAATCGAGTACGTGTGTGTACGTGCACAAAGTGTGCAAGTGTTAAACCGACAAGCCGAGCGCACAGCGACGCTGACCCTGGCCTCGTGTGTCCTACTGCTGCTGCTGCTGCTACTGCTGCTGCTGTTCTGCTGGAGAAGCTCTGCTGTAGATGTCGTACAGCAGTAGTAGTGGTGGCACCTGCTACGAGAAGCTCTGTTGGACATGTCAGGCTGTAGATTTTTCGTCTCCACATTATTATGCCGTATTTCGAGGTGGGAAGCAGGAAACATACAACAAAAATCGAGTACGTGTACAAGTACAAAGGGTACCAGGGATAGACCGACAAGTCGAGCGTATAGCGACGCTGACCCTAGCATCGTGTGCCCTACTGCTGCTGCTGCTGCTGCTGCTGCTGCTGCTGCTGCTGCTGCTGGCGACTTTAGGGTTCTTAAAATAATGAACCCAAACATCACGGATACATATGACCGCGTACGTACGTACGTGTTTCCTCTCGTTGGTTCAGCATACTGTAACATGATCTGGTAAAATCCGTATTCGCCCAGCATGATGCATCGCAGATAAGACTACTGCAGGTACTGAGGTCGCACCTCCTTATCACCAATTACTATTAATAGTATTTCCTCTTTCCCTGTTCCGTTGCGTCGTCACTGCTTCGCTCTGGGATCCTTTTTTTGTTACTCCCATACTTCCATTTCCTATAACAGTATATTTTTGTATTTCCTTCCTTCATCATTTCTCCCTTTCATTACCGCCTTACCAGGGTATTATATTATTTCCTGCTTTCGTCATGATAATTCCAAAAAGCCTCATTTCCTTCTGCTATCGCGTCCCTCCTTCTTCTTCCTTCCTTCCTCCCTCCCTCCCTCCCTCCCTCCCTCCCTCCCTCCCTCCCTCCCTCCCTCCCTCCCTCCCTCCCTCCCTCCCTCCCTCCCTCCCTCCCTCCCTCCCTCCCTCCCTCCCTCCCTCCCTCCCTCCCTCCCTCCCTCCCTCCGCCCTCCCTCCCTCCCTCCCTCCCTCCCTTCTCTCCTCGATCTTAAAACAAAGAACTCAAAAACAAATACAGAGACACACATCGTCAAAAACACATCCACAAACACCAAAACAAAATCGCGTAAACACGAAACATAAAAATACACTGAACCCGAATAAAAACCCCAAAGGCAACCAAAGCCACACCCAAAAAACGTGAATACAAATACACTCGAAAACACCACCATCCCGACGGAACCACCTGGCAATACCTCAACAACACTCAACAACCCTTAGGAAACACTGAACAGCCGGGAAACAAAACTCACTGATGTCACCCACAAGCGCTACACAAAGAATTTTTCTTAAAACGCAGATACATCACTGGCCTGACGGACCGAGCCCACCCGGCAATCATTCCAATCCCTCACGAGGTCCACCCCAAAAACAACACGAAGCGCTGTAGAGCACACACAAACACATAACCAAAAGCACACACAAAGACAATCAAAACACGCACAAAACCACACACTAAAAAAAAACACACACACACAAAAAAAAAAACACAAGAACAATTTTTGAAAAAAATACGCACACAACCAAATCCTGACGGACCCACCTGGTAATCCCTGACGAGGTCCACAGTCCCATGCGCCGACTGCGACCACGTAGGGGGGTCCAAAAACACCAGATCGAACTGCCTTGCTTTCACAATCTTAGGCTCCGGCTTCGGCGCCTCGTCCCCCCCCCCCTCTCTCCTCCCTCCTCGAGACCGTTCCCCATAACCCCCGAAGGTTGAGCGCCCCCTGCCCCCCGCGTTAATACCTCGTGCGCCAGTGCGCTGAGCTTTTTTGCCACCCTTATCACGTCGGTAGTCTTTGGTCGCGATGCCCGCCAGCTGTCTTATGGTGGGGAGAACCTGGTTTGGGGTGAGGGTTGGGTTGGGTCGGTTTTGGTTTTGGTTTTGGTATAAGTGGAGTTGTTTGGTCTGGTTTTGATTTGGTTTCGGTTTGGTTTCGATTTGGTGTGGTTTGGTTCTGGTTCTGTTTTTGGTTTTGGTTTTGGTTTGGTTTGGTTTCGGGTTTGGTTTGATTTGGATTGGTTTTAGTTTTGGTTCGGTTTTGCGTTGATTTGGTTCGGTTTGGTTTGGTATGGTTTGGTGTGGTTCGTTTTGGTTTGGTTCAGGTTTGATTTGGATTGGTGTTGGTTTTGGTTCGGTTTTGGGTTGATTAGGTTTGGTTTTGGTTTGGTTTTGGTTTTGGTTTGGTTTGGATTGGTTTGGTTCGGTTCGGTTTTAGTTTGGTTTGGTGTGGTTCTGGCTTGATTTATGTTGGTTTGGTTTTTGGTTTAGTTTTGGGGTGGTTGTGCTCGGTTCGTTTTGGTTTGGTTCCGTTTGGTTTGTTTGGTTCGGTATGGTTTGGTTTGGTTTGGTTAGTTTGGTTTGGCTCTGGTCTTGGTTTGGTTTTGGTTTGGTTCGTTGGGTTTGATTCGGTTTGATTTTATTGGGTTTTGGTTTGGTGTGATTTGGTTGATCGACGGTAGCTCTTGGTTCGCATGCCCACCAGCTACCCTTGTTACGATGAGAAGGCTCAGGTTTGGTTTGCTTCGGTTTGGGTTGGGTTGGGTCGGGTTGGATTGGATTGGATTAAGTAGGGTTGTCGGGTTGGGTTGGATTGTGTTACGTTGGGTTGAGTTGGGCTGGGCTGTGGTTCGGTTTGGGTTGGTTTGATTCTTCATCGTTTTCACCTTTCGTCGTCCCTTCCCTTTTTCCCTCTGGGGTCTCAAAAAGATTCTGACGTTGAAACTGCCTGTATCACTGCACCTACTATCGGGGGAAAACTACCTGGAACTAGCCCAGGGGTGCATGAAAACAAAGAAACCGGCCGATTAATACACTCCGTCCCAAGATCAGGTGGAGAAACAAAGAACGGTGGCATCTCTGGACGAATTTCAGCAACGGCGGTTGTTTTTCCAAGAATTATAGATATTTGGTTTTAGTACACCCCTCCCCTGCCTGTAACTAAAAAAAAAAAGGCTTGTCGGGATTTTGTTTTTACTAGAACCCCTGATTGGGCCGGGATATGTTCGGAGATGTTTTGCGGTTTTTTATATACAGTACGAGCAAAACGATTAGACTCGGCCCACAAATCCTGCCGTCAAGTATGACACGGAGCAATAAAAATCAATGTGAGGGAGATCAAAGAGCCACAGAGTGGTTCGAGTACGTACTATAACACAATCAACCTTTGGAGGAGCGGCATGCAAAACCGAACCAGCCACACCATCACCAGCATGATTTTTGAGCGTGTACAGCTAGAAACGGCGCTGAAAACATCCGGGTTGCAGAGCAACAAACTCAACTCCCGTCGGGGTTTCTTCACGCATAAAAACATTATTTGCTGCACGCAGGCGGATGGAGCGTGTTGGCCGAAGAGCAGCGGAAAGAGATGGTGCGCATACGATACACGCGCAGGCAGCAATGGCGCAACAACTTCGGTTTCAATCAAAAGTTGACTGGCAAGCACTGCGCTCATCGCCATCGTGGGTGCCCCGCTCTCCTCTTCCTGCACGACAGTGTTCGAGTGATGAAGGATTGACCTCTGAGCTACTTAGTCAGCGCTGACCGAGTAGCTCAGTGGTCTATCCTTCATTATTCGAACAAAAGAAGTCCGGGAAGTCCGGGGGTTCGAGTCCCGCCAGACGTCGTATTTCCGCTTTTTCTGCCGTGGGTAGAAAAAGGAAAATCAAGTGGAGTAAACCACTTTATTAAAAGAACGCACGACAAGAGAGGGGGACAATAGGAAGGAAAAAGCCAGGCGCTGATTAGGGGCTTGATCAACCCCGGAAGATGCTATCGGCGGGAGGCCGTGTCGAGCCCAAAGGTACTTATTCTGTTCGAAATGTAGGATAGACCACTGAGCTACTTAGTCAGCGCGGACTGAGTAGCTCAGTGGTCAATCCTTTATATTTCGAACAGGCGGTGTCCTGCTCACAACGTTTGTTTAGATGGATTACATCGAGGTCTCAAATGGGTACAAAACAAGTTGTATCCCCCTTCGATACCCGCATCAACATTTTCGGAGACAAACAGCTTGAAGTTAGTGTAAGAACGATAATTGCCCTAGCAAACGAGTCCAGAACAGGTATCAGCACGACCTTCGATACGACACGTGAGTTACAACAGGGTGAGCAGTTTTTGGCCAAAAGACTTTCTGAATGACGGGGGACTCCTTAATCCGAAATCGTCGTATGGAACGCAATTTTTGTTTCGAAATATGATTTTGTTTCGTACACCTTCAGGCCGTGGGATTGTCAATCGAGTTTCATACTTTCCAATTGCTCGAAAACAGTTTTTTTTGGGTGACTTGGTAACGACTTGTTTATACTATGGAGCTCCTTAAGTCAGGAACCTCGGAAAAAAAACGGGTGCACCTAGGGTGCACTACCTACACGCAGCAGTCAATCAACATGTTCCAACCGTCCCAATAGCTCCAACGATCCCAACGGTCGTAACGGCCCCAACGGTCCCAACGGTGTTGGAGGCTGCCATGATTTCGACGCTTCAGTATTCCCAAGAGTCGAACCGTTCGAACGGCCCCAATATAACCCCTACGGTCCCAACGGTCCCAACGGCCTCAAAGATGGCAACATATCCCTTGACTGACCGCCTTGGCAGCCCCCGACACCATATACTGAAACTATCAATAGAACATCAAGGGTCAAAGCAGGTCTTGACGTGCCCGAAAAGACTGGTCTCCCAGCATATTTTGGGTGCAGGCAGACATTCACGCCACGGATAGATCGCGATCTAGATGTCATCTAACAGTAGTTCCTCCCCCGCTGCGAGAGGGCTGAGGAGGACCCGCACGGCAAAACAGACCCAGCCCAGGAAAGTATGTGCTACTGTAGATCATGCAGGTTGTACTGGCCTCGCCCGGCAACACGAGCGAGTAGCACAGCAGATCATACTGCATCGGTAGAACGGATCTTGCTTCGAAAGATCCAGATCATGAAGCAGGGATCGATTCTCTGTCCGAGATGTGCGCGCCCATTCAACGCCTCCCCGAGACGATAAACGGCTTGCTGTTGCGATGTTCTTCAGAGAACCGGCCCCGACCGACCCCACGCCCTCAACGTGCAAAAGCCCTGAGCAACACGCGCTCGCCAAACGTGACAAGAATTCTATGCGAGGATTCCACAAAACGACTTTTTATTTCATCTTCTGACAACAACAACAGCAAAAAAATCAACCCGTTCGTTTGTTTTCAGTTCCGACACGGTGGCGAGTGCGGGTCCGTTTTCTCTTTTGTTGAACGTGTACCCCTGGTCGACGAGACAATCTTGTGCTGGTTGCTATTAATAGATAATGGCGTAGTATAAGTCTCAGAAATCTGTACGGGTTGACAGGTTGCCACTTTCGTCGACACTATGGTTGGCAAACGATGTGCACGAGACGAAGAGGTCATCCCTTACAACCATTGTTGGGGTTAGGGTTATAGTGTCTGGGGTTTGTTTTCAATTCCGACATGGTCGCGAATGTGGTTCCGTTCTCTCTTTTTTTTGTCCTGTTCGTACCCCTGTTTCACGAGACAATGCTGTGCTGGTTGTTGCATAAAATTGCATGACATGAAGTCTCAAAGGAGGTGCAGGCTGACAGGTCGCCTCTTTGTCCGACACTATGGTTGGCAAACGAATACGCACGAGACGAAGAGGTACATCCCTACCGACCAACCTTGTTGAGGGTAAGGTTAGGGTTAGGAGTGACAGTAGGTACCCCCTTTCAACTCTTTTAGGACAGCAGTCCCATGTCGGGGACAAACTACTTATTATTAGAGTGGTTTGTCCCCAAAACGGGACTGCAGTCCTAAAAGAGTTAAGGGGCTAGGGTTCGAGATTGAAGGCCCCTTGTATAGGGCTCCGAGCAATTCCACGGCAAAGGTGGTGCCTATTTTTCCTCAGCATCTCACACGGGGAGCTCCATATCTCTCACGAACATTTCGAACTAACTTTCGTTCGCGTAACCCGACCGACGTTCATACCCGCTAGTCCTAGACCAAACACAGCGACCAAAAAGTATCTCGCTGGAGAAGCCCAGCCAGGCAGAAAAATAATACCTCAGAAAGGCAAAAAAAAAAAAAAAAAAAAAAAAAAAAAAAAAAAAAAAAAGTGCAACCCCCACCGTGGGATGGGTATCGGACGTCCCTCATCAGAGTTGGTGCCGGCGCCTTATAGCCCATAGTGGGCAACAACGGTGCAAAGAAATTTGAGGTCCCTTACACGGCGTTTGCCGTTATCGCGAGGTCCCTTTTACAAGGGGCTACCTGGTGCCTACTGTACGATGTACGAGCACAAGGCCCTGTGGTGTATGTCTACCTGGTAGCTATCAGGTTCTTCCCGGGGAACATGGTCATCAGGGCCAAACGCGGTGTGTACACGTACGGGGGCATATTTTTATTTTTGTTCATCGTGGGTTCTGGTTGCTGTACCCCCTCGCAATAGCAGCTGCGTGGCGCGGTTGGTTTCGCCCGACAAAAGCGGGACGACACTGAAATGCGTAAGTACCGTCCGCTCGTCGGTCAAGAGAAGAACAAACTCACGTCCAGCTTCATCCAATCGCATTGACACGTCCCCGCCGACCCGGCGTTCAGCTTGAGGCTGGCCCTCCCGACCTGCCCCATCCCCACCCAAATACAAATGGAAAGTTGCGTCAAAGTCAAGGGGCAGGCGAGGAGTGCGGAGAGCGAAAGAGAGAGAGAAAGAAGCTTAGGTCGGAGCGTTGAAAGCATCGGGGTGGGGTCAACGGGGAGGCGAGCGCGGGGAGAAAGAAAGAGTTGAGAGCTTGAGCTTGACATGTTTTTTCGTGGGCCCCTCGCAGGTCACCAAATGTTTCTCGCAACTCCATCACACAAAATTGTTTACAAATAAGATTTTATTCAACACTCAGGGGGCTTGAGAGGGGGAAACTTGTGATAAGAAAATGACGATGACCAGCAACGGCCACTGCGGGATCGGGGGGTGCCACAATGGTTGGTGCCCTGGTTACAATGTAAGGAGGCGTTCGGCACGGGCACTACTCACCATGGATGCCCGTGCTTGTGCACGCTCGTGCTTCTCGTATATGGAGGGTGGATACTACCGAAGCTATCACCGTTCTGGTCGCTGAATCGGGATCCCAGAGCGGTTCATCAAAATTTCCATCTGCAACGTCCAAGCGCGTACCCGTCCCTGCGAGGCTCACGGGGTGGTAGCGGCAAGAGGCACAACTTCCGGCGTAAGCGGCACCACCAACGGAGCTGTTCGCACAATGAACAGATCAGATCCTCAGGTCATGATCTGAACCAAGGCAGATCACATCCCTGCCCTGATCTGTACGATCTTCGCTGTCTGGATCATGTCGCCGGGTTGGAGCCGTACGACCTGCATGCTCTACAGCAGCACGAGCACAAGGTTTCCTGGTTTGAATCTGCAACATGTACTGGTATATCGTGACGGGAGATATAGGATCCAGATCACACACAATTTTTGATTCACATACATGGGATGTAGATGGTCTATTGTAGATAGCGATCTCCATCGTGTATGAAAATTGTCGAAGGCGACAGAGCTGAACGGGCCCATGGCCGTGCCAAAATACTCCTTCCGTGACGCCAGCGTCGGTGGCAAATGCAGCACCATCAGGCACAACCAGTACGGCCTTCGAACCAGAAACCGGATTACCCGCCCAGCCCAGACACAGTATTCCAAACAAGGTGCGTCCCACATTATAACTTACACACAACCGCTCCCGAACTTCTCAATTCGCCCGAAATCTCAGGGCGAGATTTTTTTATCTCCCCTGAAATATTGCGCGTTTCCACCTCGGGGCGAACTTCGTCTTTCCCCTGACATCTCAGGCGAGGAATTTGTGTGGGGCTGTTTCTCACGAGAGGGTAAGGTGGTGTACTGCCTTCACCTCTGACGCCGACGCCACCGAAAAGAGGGGTCTCCTATAAGAGGCATCTTCAGCACGACCACGGGTCCCTCCATCGCCGTGAACCAAAGATGCTATAAGTGTACGTACGAGGAGACCGAGTCTTTTGGGGGGCGTCAACCCTCGTAAACCTGCACCCACGGGTGTTTAGTGGGGCAAACTACTTCGAATCACGGTGGGGCACAATTGGTGCAGCAGCATTTGGGAGGGTCAACGCCGTCGAAATCGGCGCTGGTTTTCGTCGCTCACGGTGACAAAAGGCGACCAAAAGTGGTAAACACAAACACACGCTCAGAGAACACACGCCGGAAGAAACTATTTTGGCTGAGATTGAAATACGAGGTACTAGATTTAGTGGAGGGGGAGGTCTCTCAAGGGGTCAAACCGCGGCCTCCCGGCATCTTCGCCTTCAATACCTCCGCCGGTCCCGCCGCGCCGGAAGTTGCCGCTTCCGCTACCACTGCCGTGGGCGTCGCCGGGGACGAGTGCGCGTTTAGACGTCGCTGATTCAATTGTGAATCAAATGGCGCCTTGACGCGCAACCACCACCCACCACCACCACCACCACCACTACCACCCATTACCATCGCCACCACCACCACCACCATCCCGGCCAACACCACCACCACCACCACCACTAACACTAATTACCATCGCCACCACCACCACCACCACCATCACAGCCAACACCACCACCACCATGTTCCCGCCCCCTTAGTGTTCCTGGGTTGCTTAACCTCGCCTTTTTCCGGGGGGGGTGTATCGGCGTCATCCAGGGCCGGCGTATCTCCCTTGTCATCCGGAGCGTGGGGCCTTGCCTCTTCCTCCGCCTTGCACTTCCTTTTCTCCCGGCGTCGTTCCGGGCGCTGTCCTTGCTCTCTCCTACCCCGTTTCCCGTCACCGGCGGCTTTTTCGTACAGGTGCGCCGTCAGTGAGTGAACTGACGGCACACCTGAGCGAAAAAGCCGGCAAGGAAGGAAACGGGGATGAAAACACGCAAGGCCAGCTCCCGGACGACACGCAAAAATAGAAAGTACAAGGGAGAGGAAAGGGAAACATCGACGAAGCGGGAGACACGCCGACCCCGGGATGGAGCGAGCACATCGTTCCTGGGAAAGGGCAAGGCCGAGCTACTCAAGCACACTATGAATGTGCCAATCAAGGGGTCAAACCGCGGTCGTCTAGCATTTTTTACATCAACATCTCCGCCGGCGCCGCTACGTCGGAAGCTGCCGCTGCCGCTAACACCGTGGGCGTCGCCGGGGGTGCGTGCGCGCTTAAACGTTGCTGACGACGATTCGACTGAACAGCAATTGGCGCCTTGGGGCCCAACCAACACCGACACCAACACCACAATCACCACCACCAACACCACCAACACCAACACCAACACCATGACCAACAATAACAACACCAACACCAACACCATGACCACCACCACTACCACCACCACCCACCACCACCCACCGCCGCCCGCCCCCCGCTCGATCATCCTCACCACGTGAGCACCGGTGGAGAAGTAAACAACCGCCGCCCCACGTACTCCGTCCCAGCATTGTAGGGATATGAGGATCTATGGTCATACGACTACGACCATACATGACACGAGTACACCACCCCCTACCCCTCACTACCCACCGCCACAAACACTACAACCAACACCAACCCCCCCACCACCATTGTCACCTCGTGAGCGCTCGTGGAGAAGTCCACATTCCAGACGTTCTTAGCCCCGCCGCAAGCCGCCGCCACCGCCACACCACCCGTGTAGCTAAAAAGGTTGAGCACCTCCATACCCTTGCTGTTTCGCAGCATCCACGTCCTGGTGGCCCTCAGGTCGAGGAAGAGCCAGGGGTCTATGCCACGGTGCCGCGCCGCCAGGGGGTATCGCACCCCGTTCTCGAGCCCCACCTGAGAGAGCAGGAAGGAAATGCGTGATGTTGATATCATTTGTTTTTTCTTTGTTTTCGTTTGTTCAGGGCTGTTCACGGGGTCGGGTCAAACCTCTCGCGGGTCATGTCGGATCGGGTCGAGTTCTCAAGGGTGGCCCGACCCGACCCGTGAGAGTTTCAAAGCCCCCCGACCCGACCCGACCCGACCCGTGAGATTTTAAAAAGGTCCTGACCCAACTCGCGGGTCGGGTCATGACCCGTGGAGAGTCCTGGTTTATTTTCTTCAGGCGAATCGGTCAAAATGGTGCTAAACGGGATCAGACATGGCACCTCAGATTTTTGCGCAGAACCTACTTGGATTTATTGGGCCATGAGCTTTTCGGTAGTAAAAAAAAAAGGTTAAGCTCACCACATTTTCACGCGCACACCACTCTGTCCGGGAAAATAGTCATCGTTTGATATGCATTTTAGAATCCAAAAAGGGTACTGTATTTCTGGCCAGGGAGGTATACCAGTAGAATATACGTGTCGTCTGTCAACTCAACACTGACTGTTGTAGGACGGACACCATGATTGTTGTAGTTTTGATCATCGTATTACATCATGTCCATAGCCTCGACAGCAGTATGCTTCCCAACGTATATACTCAGGGACCGTTTCCAAGCTCTTCCCACAAGGAAAAAGTCAGCCAGCTTCAAAAAAATCGCAGCGAAGCTATCAATCGTTTGGTAAGTAATGAGAACACGATGTTCAAAGCTCAGTTTCCAAATTACTGTACATAGTTTCGACAAAACAGCTGGCGATATTCTCGTACCGCCGCTGTAGGAAAAAAAACAAAAAAAAAAAAACGAACAGAACGGGAACAAAACGTTTGTTTTCTGTTTTTTTTTTTTGTTTTTTTTAACGCGGCTGCACGCGGCGCAGTTTTTTTGTTTTTTTTTTTTCGTCGAAAAATGTCAACACGCTGACAAGGCAAAACAACCCGTGCGACGATAGACCTTCGATCTCGACATAGACTCAACCCACGGACGACTCACTTCGTATCGGGCAAGGTCAACGAATGTGCATGCCGGTCTCGAAGATAGCCCCTGTGGTCTAGGGGGCGGGAGGTTTCAGGCGACATCCTACGCTCTTAACCCAAAGCTGAAAAAAAAGAGTATTTTTTGCCGTTTCAGAGGAATCGAGAAATGTTGTCGCCTGCTTCCTGCACACCAGCGGCCAAACGTGTGTTTGTCATACGCCTTGCCAGTGCCCGCCACGTACCACCGGCCTTTGTGTGAACACTGTGAACCCAGGGTGGGTCGGAGCCTCTATAACGAGCGCGCCCCGTTCAGAGTTCATGACGCAGTCGTTCGTTTTGTCGATCGATGTCAGTCGTGGACTTGGAACCTCGCCGCTTCGAACTAAACATCTTGCTGAGTGTTTCTCAGGCCGATCTTTCCCCAAAATCCGCCCAGGACTATTTGTTTTCGTTCTTGTTTTGCTCTTCAAGGTTTAGAACAAAACAAATATGGGCATTCGTGATCATCGCGAGCGGCACTGAATTACTGCGGTGAATGTTTCGAAACCCCAAAAAAAAAAAATGGCAACGTCGCCCTTCCCTTCTCATCGGTCCCATGTCGTGGATTTTAGCAAGAGCAAAAAGACCGAAACAAGGGGGAAAAAATGTCCACTGTTTTGACACGTACTATTACGGGGGTCCATAGTTAATAGGACGTATGGTATACACAAAAACCTACATATTTCCCTATTTTTACTAACAATATTTGGTCCTATTTACTATGGTCCTCCGTAATATTGTATCGGAATTGCTTTAGGGACCCACGCACAGGTACCAGTGCCCTGTCTTCGCGCGTACTGTTGTATTGTGCACCAGGGGCATATTTTAGAACCGCACAAGCGTATTGTGGGGAAAGAAAAATTACTTGGGTTCAGTGTGGGATACGTCCTGCGGTGGTGGAAGCACAAACTACTATTACGGGGGGCCATAGTAAACAGGACCTACGGTACACACGAAAACCTATATATTTACCTATTCTTACTAACAATATTTGGTCCTATTTACTGTGGACCCCCGTAATAGTTGTTATCAGATGATACTATTACGGTGGTCCATAGTTAATAGGACCTACGGTACACACGAAAACCTATATATTTACCTATTCTTACTAACAATATTTGGTCCTGTTAACTATGGTTCCCCGATTATTACGCGGGAACACAGCAGCAATACATACCCGGTATTATGGGGGTTCATAGTTAACAGGACCTATGGTGTACATAAAAACCTATATATTTGTCTATTTTTACTAACAAAATTTGGTCCCGTTAACTATGGACCCCCGCAATAGTAAGCACAGAACCAAGTATGTGTGTGAAAGCAGGGGGATGCCTGCTTCTTCTTGGGTCGAATGCGGGACGCATGCAATAGCGATGGAGGCGCACCATTTTTTTTTTTTCTCAGGCTCTCCCCGCTTGAGGAGCCCTTAGACCTACTAGCAAGTCACCCAAAACACTGACTTAAAACAAAAACTCAAAGCGCAAAGTGCCATGGTTGACTAATAAATCCCATGGCCTAGGTACCTTAAAAAAAAAAAAAAAAAAGCTCAAAACAAAAAAAAAATGGAATTTCGACGATTTTGGGTTGAGGAGCTCCGTCATGCAGAAATACCCATATGGCCATATATATAAGGGCCGTTTGTATTGAATTTTAATGTGCAAAATTACCTTAAATTTAGGTACAGGTCGGTACATTTTAGCCAGAATGTGCTACCTCCATCATAGCACGCGTCCACTTTTGCCTTCTCATTATTATGCCCCCCCCCCATAAAAAAACTGGAAATATTTTTATTCTGGGCCTGGCTCAAAGTTGTCCTGTGAGGCAGGGTGTATACGATATACGGTAGGGTCTGTGCAGCATCACGTAATTTTAAGCACAAAAAAAAAAAATATATATATATATATGCATATATATATCGTGCGAAACTCGAGCCAACGTTTTGTTTTGGCTCTTCTTAACTACTGCACTGCTTGCTGTACATACTCCTGAACGCGACCCTAACGTTCCAAGTGATTTCGTCCTCAAAACGAGAGTGCAAGTCCTGATCGGGCTAACTCTCAAAACTTCTGAAGTGCGGTTGTGTACTGCTGCTGCTCCGCATGTAGTGGTTGAGTTTTTTTACGTCCGGATAGGCGGATGACCTTATCCAATTGCTTAAAAACACCATGCAGTATGTACTCCTTCTCGTAGGCACTCACTCGCCTATCTATAATTATACCAGGCGGTACAGCTCACCTTCACCCCGAGAGCCTCCTGAGGGGGCTCGTGGTCCGAGCTCAGCCTGTGCCTCGGAGGCGCCTCCTCCGCCTGTCCCCCATCGCCCACCCCACCCCCAGCGCCCTCCCATCCCCGCTCCCCGCCATTTTCAACGCCGCTTCCACCGCCACCACCGCGACGGGGCCGCTCTTTTTTGCGCCGATCGTTCCAGACAGGAAGGAATACCGTGTCGGTGTCCACAGGACGGCAGCAGCAGTAGCAGCAGCAGCAGCAGCAGGGTCAGACGAGGGCGGGGATTGCGATTGTACCGCCCCCGCCTCTACTGAGTTTATGGCGACGGACGCGAGCCGGCACAGCTCGTCCACGGTGGACGGACCGAAGTCATCGGGGGGGTCCCGGAAGGTCTGGACCAGCACCACCTTTTGGAGGGAAGGCGTTTTTTTTTTTAGAGCGGGACGTACGGGGGGCGGACTCGTTGCTTAGTTTTAGTTGTTGAGTTATTGGGCCATCTCCTATGGAAGGTTTTGGAAAACCAAGAAAAAAAAAAAAACTCGAAACTCTGTTTTCTACAAGCTTTCGCGTGTTTGTACGCCCGGAGTCGAACCGAATTGTGCTCGCTCTTCTCAGAATACTTGCGGTCTTTCGGTGAGAGGTATCTAGATCCGTTTTTATTTTCTCCAGGAGCGTTGTTCGAATTGTTTACGGTGTTGTCATTTTCGGAGAAAAAAATCAGGAAGAGATTTCCGACCATATATTGACGTTTCATCTGAAAACGAGGCCTGTTTTTCGAAGACTCGCAGCCGAAACTGATTTTGAGGAGTATGTCGACAATGTCTCAAAATTATATCCTGAAGAAACGGCAAGCGGTGTTGGACGCCTCTCCCGAAATGGCTTGTGGGAATTCAAGGAAAGCGGGCCTCCTTCCCCCGTTTCCGGGATAAAACACGCCTGCGAAGGTGTTCAAACCTCCATTTTCAAGCTTTAAACCCGATTTACCATAAAACCTGGCCTTAGCTTGAGTTTTTTTTGTTTTAGTTTTGGTGAAGATATTTTTGTTTAGTTTGTCAAAGATTTTTTTGTTTCGGTTCTTCAGTTCTTGTTTGTTTTGTAATTTTTTTTTCAAGACTTGAGCTGTGTTTTTGCTTTCTTCGGTTTTGAATCATACCAGGTATATTTTTGGCGCGTCATCGAGTAGTGTTCGCCCTCTTTAGTAGTGCAGTGTCCAGAAACATGTATCTGAATCTACTTCCACGTAATTTGTCCTCAATTGTCCCCAACACGAAACTGCAGTACTACTATTATTAAAAGGGGTCAAATGGCGACGGGCGCGAGCCGGCACAGATCGTGCACTGTGGACGGGTCGAAGTCCTCGGGGGGGGTCGTAAAAGGTCTGGACCAGCACCATCTTCGTGGAAAGGCGTTTTGCGAGCCGGGGGGGCGGGCGGGTGTACTCGATACCATGCATGGCCGTAATCGTATGGCCGGAAACCTTAGCATTTCTACAATGCCGGGACGGAGCACGTCGGTTTTCACCGATCATGGCAGACATTGCTTGCACCAAGGGCGCGGCGGGGGGGGGGGGGGGGGGGGGGGGGGGGGCTAGTCATTATCGTGCATTGCCGTGGTCATATGAGCATAGGCCCTCGCATCCCTACAACGCCGGGACGGAGCACGTGGGTTTTTCACCGGCCAGGCAGACATTGCTTGCACCAAGCGCGAAGCGCGGTGAGGTGTTGGGCGAGTCGCATGAAGGGTGAGCTGCATCCTACTAAGAACCGCTTTAGAGGCGGATTTTCTTGCATATGGATGACAGCATCAATGAATTGATTTAATTCCTGGTGCGGCCACCTGCAGAGACAGCAATGGAGTTACTACGTAACTGCCTCGTGGGGAGGGGAGGGGAGGGGGGATGAACGGGGCAGGGACGGGGGTGTTAGTTGGTTACGTACTAATTTAGTTGTTTTCAGCGTTTAGTTTAGCATGTTATGTTTTGGTGTTTTGGTGTTTTTCAAGTCTTCATGTTCTCTGTTATGTACTGGTTTATGTTACGGGGGTCCATAGTTAACAGGACCTACGGCGCACACACAAACCTATGTATTTACCTATTTTTACTAACAAAATTTGGTCCTATTTACTATGGTTCCCCGTAAGAGTAGTTTTTTGTTTGTGTAGGTTTTGTTCCTGCTGTGGACGATCACGCTTTTTTTTGCTTACTCATCAGTTGTTGCGCGTGTGTTTTGTGTGTTGTATGTGTTGATATACTATATATTGCGTATTTTGTTCTTCTACGTAAATGTTTTTGTTTTTTTTTCACTGCGTACCAGGTTTTTTTTGTAATGCTTTTTTGCTGTTTTGTTCATCTAACACGGGGGACCATAGTAAATAGAACCTACGGTACACACAAAAACCTACATATTTGCGTATTTTTTCTAACAATATTTGGTCCTATTTACTATGGCCCCCCGTAATAGCTTGATCTTCATTTCTTTCATTCGACGCCTGTTTTTATCTTATGTTGTGACTGTCCCCGACTATTATTAATAGTCGACGGAGTAGTATAAAACAGGGATGTACGTACCGGATATGGCAACGCGCAGGTAACCAAAGTGGGGGGTGAACAGTTTTTTTTTTTGCGATACCAGAAAATGGCGAAGCGTCCCCTGCATGCAAACGCCTACATAAATATATATATAAACGTCTTGGACGCCCAGCCAAAAACCATTATTCCTCTTCCGGTGGAAATCCGTAGGGGGTTTGCTCTCGCGGTAACAGCGGTCACGAAATATGCTGTTACCTGTAATATTTTTCTCAGATTTGAGGTAACGTACATCCTTGCTATCATGCAACAGCGGCGTGAAAAAATTATATGCTGCCAATCGCTACAAAGAGTAAAGAAAAAAAAAAAACACCAACACCATTTTTTCACCGAAATTGCGTGACAATCGTTTTCGTGCGTCACCGCGCGGCAAGCGTGTCTTGGTCAACACGCACTCTCTAGGGAGTGTGGTGGTGTGTGTTCTCTCCAAGTACGTAGCCAGCAGCGGGACACGAGGAGCGAAATAAATAAAGTATGGCCGTCGGCATCGCCCGCGTTCCGCCTCTCTAGCACCTCATTTATGCGTTGCAGAGGTGTTACAGGCCCGGCTCGAACCCTGCCTTTGACTCATGCGCGAACACGAGGAACGCCTGGCCAATAGTCTAGGTAACGAGTGACAGCACGAGAAAGGGGCGAAAAAAACTAATTTTTTTTTAAAATACACATATCATCTTCATTTTATTTTATTTACTGTTCCTCATTTTTCACCATTTTCTCTTTTTTTTCTCTCTCCCTTCTAGCCGCAACTCAGATTCGGGGTCACATATTACGGGGGGACCATAGTGAATAGGACCTATGGTACACACAAAAACCTATACATTTACCGATTTTTACCGACGATATATTTGGTCTTGTTTATTGTGGTCCCCCGTAATAGCAGCAGGCTCTCCTCCCCCCTCCCCAATACGTACGTTTCGTGCCCTCGTTTTGATCGCGAGAAAACTTTCAGCCATCTCTTCCCTCGAAGGCTCGCGTCTAATTTCGCCTGCTTACGCTACGCGCTCTCAGCAGTAATTTTGGTTTTGTTTCTCAAAATAAAGAACCTCTCAGCACGGTGGGATATCAACTCACGGAATCAACTCTATCTAGCAGCACTCGAGGGTACTACTGAGCCGCCGGGGCGACCGGTGACTAGAAAAACAAAAACCAATCTAAAAAAGGACAAGCTAAACAAAGCTAAAATGCAGAAGCGTTTCGTCAAAAGATGAAAAATAATTGCCCCCCCCCCCCCCCCCCCCCCCTGTTGTATATTATATATGGGTTGGGTTGGCGTCGGTTGGCAACGACACCGTGAAACATGCCGCTCACTACGTGAGCTAGACATCCAGGGTACCGTTTTTTTTGGGGTTTTTTTTTTGGCGGTCGCCCACTGATGGTCGTCTAGTTAGATCATTTGTGCGAAGTAAAGAACCTTTACTCTGCACAAGGGAATTGATCGTATCACGCAGTGTTCAAGGTAAGGCACCCAAGAGGCAGTTACACAGTACTCCCATTGCTGTCTCTGAAAGTGGCTACACCGGAAATTAAACTAACTCATTGAAGCTGTCATACATATGCAAGTCCGCCTCACAAGCGGTTCTTAGTAGGATGCAGCTCACCCTTCATGCGACTCGCCGGACACCTCACGGCGCTTCGCGCTTGGTGCAAGTAATGTCTGCCTGGTCCGTGAAAACCCGACATGCTCCGTCCCGGCATTGTAGGGATGCGAGGGTCTATGGTCATACGACTACGGCCATGCATGAGATCGAGTACATCTCTCCTATCGAGTACACCCCCCCCCCCCCCCGCCCCGCCCCCCGTAAAAAATGTAAAACGAGTGAACTTGAAAAACGAACTGCTACAACAAAACTACCAAACAACTAGAAGAATGGAAAACTGAAGAAGCATTCTGACAAAAGTTGAAAAGGGGATGCCCTCTCCCGTCCCCGGTCCCACGCTCACACGCACGCCTCTTCCGTTGTTATCGCACCGTGCCGTAACGGTCGACGGTGAGCCCCGGGCATCCCTCCACCGCTCCGTGAAATAGCCGGTAGCAGTCAGTTTTTTCCATCTGCAGCCGCCGCATCAGCTCCTCTCTTGCGGTCAGGGCCACCTTGGATTCGGATTTTATAGAAAGTATGGTGGCGTTATGAGAGTGGGGTGGGGGAGGCAAGCCAGTTGTTCGTAGGAGGGGGATGAGGGGGGATAGGAATCGGGGGGGGGTAGGGAGTGGGATGGGGGAGGGGGGGGGGAGGAGAGGGGAGGTGGTAGGTGGGGGGGGGGGGTGTACTTACTATTGTTCATGGCCGTAGTCGTATGACCATAGATCCTTGCATCCCTACAATGCCGGGACGGAGCTCGTCGGGTTTTCACCGACCAGGCAGACATTGCTTGCACTAAGCGCGAAGCGCCGTGAGGTGTCGGGCGAGTCGCATGAAGGGTGAGCTGCATCCTACTAAGAACCGCCCTTCAGGCGGATTTTCTTGCATATGGATGGCAGCGTCAATGAACTGACATATTTTCTGGCGTGACCACTTCCAGACAGCAATGGGTTCAATATGTAACTGCCTCGTGGGTGCCTTACCACGTACATACACACTGCGCGACACGATGATCCCCCTTGCGCGGAGTCAAGGTCCTCCCAGCACGAAAATAATCTAACTCGACCGCCAGCCGTGGTGACCGCAGAAAAAAAAAAAGAAAAAAAAAAACTGGCACCCTGGTTGTCAAGCTCACGCAGTGAGAGGCGTGTTTTACGGCATCGTCGCCAGCCAAAGCCCCGGGGGGGGGGGAGAGGG
This sequence comes from Macrocystis pyrifera, assembly GCA_031763025.1. Taxonomy (NCBI): domain Eukaryota; class Phaeophyceae; order Laminariales; family Laminariaceae; genus Macrocystis; species Macrocystis pyrifera. The sequence continues at coordinate 5,103,294 of JASSKH010000021.1, read as the reverse complement.
GGGGTACTACGGGGGGTACTTGATCTCATGTATGACCGTCTTCGTGTGACCATAGAGGAGTCGGGGGGGGGGGGGGGGGGGCGTACGCGTTGTTGCTTGCCTTAGTCATTTGATCATTGAGGGGGGGTGAGGCTCGGGGGGTGGGGAAGAGAGAGGAGGTGAGGCGAGGTATGACACAGGAGAAAAAACTGTAGGGACTGTGTGGGTGATCGATTGCAGGAGGGGTGCAAACACCGTGTTCGAACCGCTCCGCCCGCGGTAATTTCCGAAGAAATACATGAGAAAGGCGCGGCATTTGCTCGACTAATTTTCTAGGCGGCCGAGCGCGGCTCTGACCACGTGTAAGTACCGTACTGCTGTACAAGGAGCTGCTCTGTTTGGGTGGGTTGCGACGAAACTAAACTATGGAAGCGTTCACGTTGTGGCTCTCTCTCTCTCTCTCTCTTCTCTCTCGGTATCTCACTCTCTCTATCTCTCTCTCTTGCCATCTCGCTCTCGCTCTCCCTCTCTCTCTCTCTCTCCTCCCTCCCTCCCACCCCCCCTAGAGCCACGACGAGTTTACCAATGCACTCAGCCGGATATAACACCAACTTTTCGCGCACGAGTTCAAAACGACCGGAGAGCTCGCTGAAGCAATTGCGCCGCACTACTGTTAATAACCCCCAATCACTAACCACTGGCCGTTGTGAGGCCCGGGTACGGCAACAAAAAAGTGACAACTGCGGTCCTATCAAGACGGTCTACACGGAACAGCAGTATGAGTGCGCAAGCAGTACAAGTCGTACCATGCCGCAAGCGTGTCGCGCATCCGCTTTTGCGATGCACTACTCTGGGCTACTATCCGTCTACTATCGATAGTAGACAAACGGAATTTTTAAACGTCGTTTGGAACATGACTAGTACAGCACATGTGCAATATAATCCCCGTTAGGAACATGCCTACCAACACTACCAAAGGGTCTCCGTTTGGAGCTTGACTACCAATGCTAGGATATATGAGAGAGATATCGCATGTCACCTACAGCCAGCAGCGCTTGTGACGGCCAGCAGCACTTGTGGTGTGTACGCTATCGTACAGCGGCAGCTGCAGTGGAGCTGTACTACGTGGCTGCGGAGATGTACTGTATAAATATACAGCTGCAGCAGTACTGCTACTACAGCAGCTGCTGTGACGACACTTTTCTATGGAGCTGCGCTGTCGGCATCGCGCACTCCCTACTAGCTGAGTTCACCGAGTGATGAGTTAGTTACACCGCCTCCTAACATCCCGCCGCTTTTCAGTTAATCGGCAACTAATCGTCAGCATCCTGCCGCCCTTTCCAACGTTCGCCCTCTTCATTTCTGAGAGTTGCCCGCCGCGTTCAACTCTCTTTCCCATATTCTCCGTACGTTACCTTTTTTCTCCACCTTGCTGCAACCCGAAACTACCCACGTCCTCAGTATGTTGCCATTTCTCGACCATGATGCAACCTGCAACTTCAGGCAGCCCTAGCGATGCCTTCCCCGTTCGCATATCATTTCCAGGTACGGGTACTACGCACGCTTCTCAGCTATGGTCCCTTCCATATTCATTTATCAACTTTCGACCACGATGCAACCTGCAACTTCAGCCAGCCCTAGCGATGCCTTCCCCGGGAAGGGGAAGGCATCGCAAGGGCTCCCCTTCCCCGTTCGCATATCATTCCCAGGTACGCGTACCACGCACGCTTCCCTATCCATTTATCAACTTACCGTTGTTCGGAAGACATACGTACAATAACTTAATCTAGGACTTTCTCAGAGTGGAGTGCGGAGCGCAAGCTCTCAACCTCTTGGCATTCAGCCTCTCCTCCTCCTCTACACTATACGCTCATCATGCGGGTCTGCGACCGGCAGCCTGTGTCCAGGCCGCCGGCGTAGCCCCTATTTTTATTTTTATTTTAATCATCACTTTTACTGTCCAGCCTAATAACTCGTAGGAGGTTTTACCCTCAGCGATCTTCTGGACAAGCCGTGATCCCAGGTGTCGTCCCTTCTCCCCCCCGGCACGTGCCTTTATTTTTTGTCGCGCATATGGTTCAGCATTCCCACTGCTCGTCGGTTTTCATGTGCCTGCTTTATTTTTACATTTTTACCAATCCGCCGGAGGATTAAAAAAAAAACTTGTACTTTTCCAGCCTAACAACTCGTAGCTGGTAGGAGGTTTTACCCTCAGCGATCTTCTGGACAAGCCATGGTCACAGGTGTCGTCCCTTCTCCCCCCGGTACGTGCCTTTATTTTTTGTCGCGCATAGGGTTCAGCATTCCCACTGCTCGTCGATTTTCATGCGCCTGCTTTATTTTTACATTGCTACGAATGCAATCCGCCTGAGTGTAATGTAGTACCTTCGCTAGTCGTTCGTACCGAGGTCGTCGCGGAGATGTCGTAGCGTAGAAGTCGCGGAGAAGTCGCCGTGATGAGGTCGCGGAGCGAGGGTCCCTTGTAGCCGTCGTTACGGCCGACGTAAGCCGAGCAAAGTTCTTCGTTGATATTTAGCAAGGAGACGCTAGAGCTAGTCTGACTCGGTGGGGGACCTTTTTGGCTACCCCAGAGTCTGCGGCGGATTACGTATCTCCCGATAGCTTATCTCCCGAGGACGGGTCTACACCGTCAATGACGTGAGACCGCTCGTGACCCGAGATTTGATATTGCTTGACCGGTGACGTGTCCTTCGTGCGTGCGTATTACGAGATCTACGCTATCTCCGACCCTGGCTTCCACATCGCCCCCCCCTTTATTCGCCGCAAGCCCATCTTAGCTAGGGATGGGCTTGTGGCGGTCATCGGGAGGATGACTAGTTAGGAAGCAGGGTGCTGATTTATCTGATCGAAACACAGCAGCCTTCACATGCGTTCATCCACTCCTTATACCCGACGTATTGAGTAAACACGGGTGGTAAAAACCGGTCCGGCGAAGATGCATACATTTTCAAGCTTACACGCTGACAGCTTATGTTGAAGTTGTTTGGTAATTCCAAACTTTATCTCAACGCACTAATTCCGTGTGGCCACACGTACTATTGATGCGCTCCCGTGGTTGCTGTTCTGAGAACCACGGGCAGCTGAACCCTAATTATTATTTTCGTGATTAGTCGGGCGGTCACGCGAGGTCGACGTGGTTGATTCAAGTGTATCAACTGGTAACCTCGTTTTAAGCGGGGCGGAGTCGCGTGGCTCCCATTCCCTGTGTGTGTGGGTTCGAACAATTTTGTGTGACAAGACGGTGGGTTTGTTGTTTTGTCCCTAACTCAGTGTGGGCTTGGGCATGAATTGTCATGTCTCTTACAGCTTTCTACCGATGGGTACAACAGTTTTCTTTGCGTCTCCTTGCCCCGGCCATTCCCACCGGAATGCCGGTTAGAGTGCCCGTCAGATCATATTAGACACACGTGTGTCTGCCATGTCTGACGGTGCTACTCTCATCACCGTTGTTAACTCATATGCCTACAGCCGAGTTAACCGTGTTTGCCAACTTGTTCGTGATTTTGTTTACGCCGCGGAGCATTGAGTACTTATTTGGCGCTGTCTCAACTTGTGCTCATTCCTCGCCTACTTTACGCTTCCGTTTCCCGAGAGAGGGGAGGAGGGGCGAAGGGGGCGGGGTTATCGCGAGTTGCAAACCCTTCTGGGTTCGGTACGCGGCGATTAATTCGTGACATTGGGGTATTTCGTCTGCGCGATACTCGAGGTCCGACTCCGGGCCGTATCCTCGAAGCCTCAGACGGTATTTGTAGTTGTGGGGGCTTTTTCTGCCAGGCCCACGTCTATGGTCTACTACCCTGTCTACGAAATAGGACTCAATTTTAGGTTGAGCCTCATCGGGATGGTCCAATGCGGGTAGGGGTATTGGTTTCCCCAAAAACAATTCCCCAAGTTTCTCGAATTGAGGTGCCGGCGGTGTTTCCCGTCTATGGTAGGGCTTTATGTGAGCAAGATGGACTGACACTTCTCGTGTGTCGTTCGTAAGTCGTACTCTATATACCACTGGTGATAGTAGTGAGCAGACGACATACGGTCCTCGCCATGGTAGCAGCAGTTTTGGGTTGGGACCATCCGCGTCCTGGTATGGTTTGTACACGAGTACTTCTTGTCCAGGTTTGAACACGGGGTACGGTTTGAGTTTGCTGTTATTTTCTGCTTGTTTGTCTGCACGCTCGGTAAGATTTCGGCGTGCGAGTTCGAAAGCAATCTGCAAATTGTCCCGCGTGTTTTGTGCAAATTCTTCGGTATCTGCTGTTCTTCCTACATGAGGAATTCCGAGAATTATATCGACTGGAAGTCGAGGTTGTCGCCCGAAGATCAAGAAAAATGGTGTCTCATGCATCGTAGCACTAAAACTAGTGCTGTGAGCTAATTGGACCAACGGTAATAGTGATGCCCAGTTGCTTTGATCTATCGTGCTATGCATGGCCAGCATGTTGTGCATGGTGGAGTGTACGCGTTCTGATACTGAATTGCCCTGAGGTCGATACGGAGTCGTTCGGGTCTTTTTGTATCCGAGAATCTGTTGCAGCTGGTATATTACCTTGTTTTCAAATTCGGGGCCTTGATCTGAGTGCAAGGTCTCTGGTGGGCCGAAGATGCTAATTATTCGTTCGATGATAGCCCGGGCTACTGTGTCGGCCGCCTTATCACGTACCGGCAACAGCACTGCAAAACGTGTCAGATGGTCCATCATCGAGAGAACATATTTACATTCGATCCCTGCGGCTGAAGTTGATACCGATTTGTACTCTACCAAGTCAACCGATATTCTTTGGAACGGTCGTTCGACAGGCAAATGGCCTGTTGGGAGTTTGGGTCTGACGTGTGCTGTTTTTCGTCGTTGGCAAGCTTGGCATTTTTCGCACCACTCTCGCACGTCGCGGCTTATAGTAGGCCACCAATATTTCTGGCGGATTTTATCGTAAGTCGGTCTGGATGCGAGGTGTCCTCCTGACATGACGTGGTCGTGGTAAGCGTGCAGAATTAGACCGACAAGGGCTTCTGGTACTACCAACTGATCGCGGAATGTGCTTCTTTTTCGAAGGTGTCCCGGAAGATACGATTTGAATAACATTCCGTCTTGTACTAAATAGTATGACATGGTTGCTTTCGTTTCTTTCTCGGGTAAGGGCGCGTCTGCGTGCTGAATGTAGTGAATGTACGGACCGTACTCTGCTGCTTGAGCCGAGCGGAGTTTTTCTTGATCGACGGACATGAAAACATTGGTTGCGCTCGCGAATACTGACTTCACACTAAAAAGCTCTCTATCGCTGTGTACTGGTTCTAGGCTAGCCAGTTTGTCGGCGGAAACCTGATAAGGGCGGGGAGTTCGCGCTGTTTGTAGTTCAGGGTCATCTGGTACATTCCGGCAAATGGGTGCAAGGGACGGCTCAGCGATTTCTTGCTGATGCTCAAACGCAAACATTCGTGAAAGCGTGTCCGGCACGACATGTAGCTTACCGGGTTTGTGCTGGACGGTGAAATCATACGATTGTAATGCGATCGCCCAGCGTGTTAACATGTTCGATGTGTCTTGCATTGAGTACAGGTACCGCAGTGCCGCGTGATCCGTCACACATACAAAGTGTCGTCCCCATAAATAGGGCCGCCAGTGCTCTATTGCCAACACAACAGCGTAACATCCTTTGAGTGTAGCGGAGTAGTGGCGTTGGCTGTCAATGAAGCGTTGACTAAGGTATGCGATTATTACGAGGTCATCGCCTTTCTGCTGGGCGAGGAATGCTCCCGCGCCTGCCTCTGAAGCGTCAACGTGTATCACAAAGTCTTTAGAAAAATCGGGGAACTGCAGCACGGGCGCCTGGGTGAGTAATTGTTTCACTGTTGCGTACGCCTGGTCGTGTTCTGGGTTCCAACGTTTAGCTACCTCCTTGACGGCCTCTTTCTTTGTGAGGGCTACCAGGGGTGTGATGACACTAGCCAAGTTAGGTGTGAACTTGCGGACAAAGTTGACCATTCCAAGTACTGACCGCAACTCTTTAATGGTTTTAGGTGTCGGTAGGTCAACTATAGCTTTAACGCGATCCTCACCAATCCGAATCCCGTCAGCGGTTAGTATGTGTCCCAAGTATTTAACCTCTCGGGGTCCAAACTGTACTTTCGATGGTTTCAGGGTGAGGCCGGCTGCTTGCAATGCTTTGAACATGTTTTCTAGCAGTTGTAGGTGGCCCTCCCAGGTTGATGAACAACATATACAGTCATCCATATATACCAAGAGACCACTTTTCGGACCAAAGTGTGCAAAAGCAATGACATTACTCGCGAGAACAGAAACGGCGCGTTAGCTATACCAAAGGGTAGGCGTTTGAAGACCCACTTTCCATTCTGCGTGACAGTTTTATCTTGTTCGCTAGCTGCTACTGGTATTTGATGATACGCATTTTGTACGTCGCATACAGTTATATAGCGTGCTCCTCCGACCGTGTCAAGATGGCTTTCTAAGTTGGGCATAGGCCATGACTTTTTGATCAGATTTTTATTTATGGTCGACCTGTAATCTACGCAGAACCGAGGGGTGCCGTCTGATTTTGCGACAATAGTTACTGCGGAACCCCAGGGACTAGGGCGCTGTTCAATGATTCCATCTTTTTCCATTTGGTTCACGCACTTGTCGATAGTCTCCTGTAGGCGTGGGTTTGCCCGGTACGGAGTTCTATCTACAGGACGTGTTCCAGGTTCAAGGGGAAACGTTGGTGCATTTACCTAGCTCTTGTGGTGACAGAGAAAAAACGCTTCGATATTTGGTGCATAGCTCCAGTACTTGTTCGCATTCGCCAGGTGTGAACGTGGTCTTATCAAACGCTGTAGTAAGTGCTGCACGGAGTTCGTTGCGTGAAGATTCTACTGTCCTGCTGTTGGTCTGAATTGCACTGGTTGTGTTGTTCAAGGCTACTGATACGGGTGTAATATGTCCGAGCAATGTCTTCCGTTTCACGTATACGTATTGGTGGGACGGGTTCGCGATTTGGACGACTGCTGTTCTATCAGTGGTCGACCAGTGGCACACTGTACGAGCAACTATCATAAATTGAAAGGCTTCGGGTACAGCAGAAGATTCGATGTCCTCGACCGTGACGATCAGTGGTTCAATTAGTGCAGCAGTGGTTTTGGTCGGTGCTGTCACCGATTCTACTTGTACTGTCATCTCACTCTGAGGGGGGATGCAGCATTTGTTTTTCAAAAACACCGGTACGGGTTCGACATTATTATTAATTGAGACCACGGAGCACTGAGCTGTCGCAGTGTTCTCGGGGTATGTCGTAGCATTCACTCTACGGTGAGATGCTTTTATTTTGACTTGAGATGTTTTGAATGACAATTGTTCTGTACTCCAATCGAGCACGCCGCCGAAGGCGTTCATGATAGAATTATCCAGTAGCATAATGTCTGGCCCTAGAGAGGGCAATACAAACGCCTCGACTGGTAGGGTAATATCTCCTAGCATCAGTTCAAAGCGAACGTATCCTAAAATTTTGAGAGGTGAACCATCAGCACTGCTGAGGTTGATCGCTCCGGTTGGCACTGCAAAAAAAATTTCAGTGTCTTTCATTGTGGGATGTGTCTAGACGAAGTTAACAGAAATGCACGGTACATCGGTTGCTGTGTCAATTGTGACATTGTGCGCAGGATGATTATTGACTCTGGCGTTTACTCGTACGCGTTTCGACGACGAGCTTAAAGCGGTGGGATATTTTGGATACCCACTCATAGCCGACGCATGGAAAGCATCAAAGTGCTTTTCCCGGTTAGCGTCGCATGATAAAAAACCCTGATGATGATTTTTTTTCTCATTATTGCGGTTCACAGCAGAAACATACAAGGCTTGCGGTACCATGGAAGGTGAAAACGTAACACTTTGACGCTGACTACTCTTCTCGACTCTGCTTGTTATTTCTACGGTGTGTCCCACTCCATGCTGTACTGCTGAGACACTCGGAATCTGCTGCTTATTCAATAAGTCTGTTACAGTATTCGACTGGTTGCCTGCATGTACGTGTTGTGCACAGGTGTTCGCCAGAGGGGTGGCTATCGTTTTGCGGCCACTTTTATCCCTCCTCTTATCACTAGGTCTACCGACGCTGGCTACGGTTACGCTAGCTGCTTGCGCTATCGTTTGCACCGCGAGCTCGGTGGTCCTAGCTAACCTACTCCCCGAACCGGTTTGAGGAAACCGGCGCGGGCCTCCTCATTTATCTTTCTTACTGACTACCCACCCCTTCTCCTCATGCGCCTTAGCCAAACGGCACTCGGGGCGCGAGTGGGAGGTTCGATGCCGGCACATAGGGTAGTCGTATTCGGCCCCCGCCGCTACCGTGGCGTGACGGGACTTAGAGCGGTCTACGCTCACCGACCTGCCGCGCTTCTCGGCCGAGCCGCGGGTGTCCTTTGCAAAGGTGACCCGTTGGGCTCGCCCTCGCCCTGCTGTCAAGTTGGACACGATTGCTTTCTCGATGTTTGCCATCGAGGGAATCAACTGTCGAGCAGGTCCAGGGGAGGCACCGGTGACAGCGGATGCGTACGTAGTCGGAGGTGGGGTGGGGGTTCCGCATAAGGCGTTCGTCTCGTGTTTTTTAGCCCGAGTACGAGATGCTTGGTATGTGAGGGAGGGGTCTTCACGGATGAGTTCAACTCGTATCGGGGGAATCAAGCCGTTTTCGAAGGTAGCCATCAGTGAGGTTTGCCACGCGTGCTTGTACGGCGAGACGTTAGGGGGAGCGGTGCGTTTGGCTTCAGCCAAGAGTCGTGCATAAGCTTGAGTTACTCTCAGTCCGTAAGAGTCGACAGACTCATTACTCCCTTGCTTGAGGTTAGCGATGGTGCGAGCGAGCAAGACGATGCGGTTGACTGGGCTGAACAAATTTGTGAAGGCGTTGGTCCAGTCACGGTAAGAGCGGGGGGCTCGGAGTTCGAGAGCGTCCTCATCATTGGTTAGTTCGACCAGTTCTTTGTCGGTTCGCCACTCTAAGGTCTCGCATTGCAGCTGCTTCATGGTGGTGGCTGCTTCACCGCTGACTAGGAGGGGGAGGTACTTGACTGCGTGGTGGTCTATAGTTGCGTCCGGTGTATTGTCAGGTGAGTGTAAGCGGATGCGAGAGCGGAAGAGTGCCATGATTTCGGGCACGTCTTCCGAGGGTGATCCGACCAGTTTCAGTGAAGGCGGAAGGTCTGTCTTTTTGATGGAAAACTTTCCGTGATCAATCGGCTGAGTCGAGATTCTAGTTGACTGGCTATTACTAGTCTCTTCACTTACAGCAGAGGGTGTACGTGCTGGTTGCGTCACGAAGGAAGTGGCAGGTGGGGCTACAGCAGAGGATGTACGTACTGGTTGCTGCGAGGGAGCGTTGGTGGGTGGGGACACAGCAGAGGATGTACGTGCTGCTTGCGTTACAGCAGAGGGTGTAGGTGCTGCGGGCAAGGGCTGGCTAGATGGGTCGGGGGGGGAGTGGCTGCTGCTGTCAGAACTGCTCGACCGCTGAATCGGGGTGGCCGCCTCAGTTTGTGTGGTTGCGGCCCCGGCGAAAGCTACATCGAGATTCTGTGTACCGAGACTCCTCTCACCTCTCCCATCTGGGCAGCTGTAGGTCCGTCCACGGAGCGTGCGTTCGTCGGCACGACCAGTTGCAGCACCCAGGCTGGCGGAGTGGTGCCGTTTAACATGCAGCATCGAAGGCACGCTGCTGTTTCCAGGCGAACGGGATCACCGGGGGGATAGGGATTCGGTCCCGCCAGAACGTCCTCCGCCAGTCCGGAGGCTGAGGCGGTCTCCTCAATGGGTCGTTCTTGGTTACTGCCGGGGTCGCTAGACTCCTCGTCGCCGGGGCTGGGGCTGGGCTCCTCGGCTGCAGGCTCCTCGGCTGCAGGCTCCGTTGCGGCAAGGTCCCCGTCGGCGGACGCCAGATCGTCGTAGAAATTGGCGTCCGTGTCTCTGATGGAGGCCGCTTCAGCCGCCAGGCGTGTCTTCGTCCGCTGCTTCTTCGATCTACCTCCTGAGCGTGGCATTTTCCAAAACCAAGGTGGTCACCAATTGTTAAGGTCTTAGTCCGTTGGGCTAAAGGTCAAAGGTTAACCCATCGCCCACCCAATCTAAGCCTCGTTACACTCTCCCCCCCTGGAACGGACCGGATATACGGGTCGACGCGTGACACCAACACGCGGTTCCAATTTCTGGGGATCCAGAAGTATTTTTTCAGATTCTTGACATGAGGAAATTAACTTTTCTTTAAAAAGCGATTTCATGGTGGACGTGAGATTCGAACTCACGACCAACGACCCATGTTCTGCCGTCGTCGCCATTTGTTAAGGTCTTAATCCGTTGGGCTAAAGGTAAAAGGTTAACCAATCGCCTACTACCCAATCTAAGCCTCATAACACTCTCCCCCCCTGGAACGGACCGGATATATATACGGGTCGACGCGTGACACCAATACGCGGTTCCAATTTCTGGGGTGGGCGATGGGTTAACCTTTTACCTTTAGCCCAACGGACTAAGACCTTAACAATTGGTGACCACCTTGGTTTTGGAAAATGCCACGCTCAGGAGGTAGATCGAAGAAGCAGCGGACGAAGACACGCCTGGCGGCTGAAGCGGCCTCCATCAGAGACACGGACGCCAATTTCTCCGACGATCTGGCGTCCGCCGACGGGGACCTTGCCGCAACGGAGCCTGCAGCCGAGGAGCCTGCAGCCGAGGAGCCCAGCCCCAGCCCCGGCGACGAGGAGTCTAGCGACCCCGGCAGTAACCAAGAACGACCCATTGAGGAGACCGCCTCAGCCTCCGGACTGGCGGAGGACGTTCTGGCGGGACCGAATCCCTATCCCCCCGGTGATCCCGTTCGCCTGGAAACAGCAGCGTGCCTTCGATGCTGCATGTTAAACGGCACCACTCCGCCAGCCTGGGTGCTGCAACTGGTCATGCCGACGAACGCACGCTCCGTGGACGGACCTACAGCTGCCCAGATGGGAGAGGTGAGAGGAGTCTCGGTATTGCCCACACAGAATCTCGATGTAGCTTTCGCCGGGGTCGCAACCACACAAACTGACGCGGCCACCCCGATTCAGCGGTCGAGCAGTTCTGACAGCAGCAGCCACTCCCCCCCCGACCCATCTAGCCAGCCCTTGCCCGCAGCACCTACACCCTCTGCTGTAACGCAAGCAGCACGTACATCCTCTGCTGTGTCCCCATCCACCAACGCTCCCTCGCAGCAACCAGTACGTACATCCTCTGCTGTAGCCCCACCTGCCACTTCCTTCGTGACGCAACCAGCACGTACACCCTCTGCTGTAAGTGAAGAGACTAGTAATAGCCAGTCAACTAGAATCTCGACTCAGCCGATTGATCACGGAAAGTTTTCCATCAAAAAGACAGACCTTCCGCCTTCACTGAAACTGGTCGGATCACCCTCGGAAGACGTGCCCGAAATCATGGCACTCTTCCGCTCTCGCATCCGCTTACACTCACCTGACAATACACCGGACGCAACTATAGACCACCACGCAGTCAAGTACCTCCCCCTCCTAGTCAGCGGTGAAGCAGCCAGCCACCACCATGAAGCAGCTGCAATGCGAGACCTTAGAGTGGCGAACCGACAAAGAACTGGTCGAACTAACCAATGATGAGGACGCTCTCGAACTCCGAGCCCCCCGCTCTTACCGTGACTGGACCAACGCCTTCACAAATTTGTTCAGCCCAGTCAACCGCATCGTCTTGCTCGCTCGCACCATCGCTAACCTCAAGCAAGGGAGTAATGAGTCTGTCGACTCTTACGGACTGAGAGTAACTCAAGCTTATGCACGACTCTTGGCTGAAGCCAAACGCACCGCTCCCCCTAACGTCTCGCCGTACAAGCACGCGTGGCAAACCTCACTGATGGCTACCTTCGAAAACGGCTTGATTCCCCCGATACGAGTTGAACTCATCCGTGAAGACCCCTCCCTCACATACCAAGCATCTCGTACTCGGGCTAAAAAACACGAGACGAACGCCTTATGCGGAACCCCCACCCCACCTCCGACTACGTACGCATCCGCTGTCACCCGGTGCCTCCCCTGGACCTGATCGACAGTTGATCACCTCGATGTTCAGGTCGTCATGTATTCGTACTCGTGGGTTCGAATCCCACGGTGGTCACCAATGTAATGTAGTACCTTCGCTAGTCGTTCGTACCGAGGTCGTCGCGGAGATGTCGTAGCGTAGATGTCGCGGAGAAGTCGCCGTGATGAGGTCGCGGAGCGAGGGTCCCTTGTAGCCGTCGTTACGGCCGACGTAAGCCGAGCAAAGTTCTTCGTTGATATTTAGCAAGGAGATGCTAGAGCTAGTCTGACTCGGTGGGGGACCTTTTTGGTTACCCCAGAGTCTGCGGCGGATTACGTATCTCCCGATAGCTTATCTCCCGAGGACGGGTCTACACCGTCAATGACGTGAGACCGCTCGTGACCCGAGATTTGATATTGCTTGACCGGTGACGTGTCCTTCGCGCGTGCGTATTACGAGATCTACGATATCTCCGACCCTGGCTTCCACATGAGGATTAAAAAAAAAAAAAAAAAAAAAAACGTACTTGCATATGATACCAGTATACCAGTGCGTGCCACTACATCCTGGTACATGAGAAGAAGACAGAGACAGAGACGATGCTCCTTCGAACACCGGATCAGACGTTTACCACCTCACCGCTCGCGATCGAAGCTGCAGGCCAAAAGTATAAACAGACGACCCAGTTTTTGTACCTAGGAGGCATTATCCACGAGAACGCTGACCTCTCCTTCGAAATCGAGCGACGAATCCGTCTGATGCGGGCATGCCTCAAACGGTATGGTCCGGAACTGTACGATAGGACGAACGCACCGCTTAGTCTGAAAGTCCGGATGCTGAAGGCCGAGGTGATTGAGACCTTGCTGTACGGCTGCGTGACGTGGACCCTCAATGCGGACCACTTCGCCAAGCTTCGATCAGCCCACCACGAAGTCCTTCTGCGAGTCATTGGTTTCCGGCGCCGACTACGCACCGACCACACCACCCTCTCGTATGCGAAGGCGCTCAGGATAACACGATGCGAAAGTATCGAAACGATCATCCGTAAAGGGCGACTCTTCTTTGCGGGGGCTGTGGTGCGGCAACACGAGGGGCGATTGCCCAGTCGGTTGATGTTCGGCACGATCGCTGGTGGGGGGAGCCCGAAACCAGGCGGGCAGCCCAAGACTTGGCCTAGGGCCATTGCTGAGGACCTTAGAGTGTTCAAAGCCACCGAGGGATCAACGGAAGACTCCCCCTTAGTCTTTGGAGTTGGGACCGCACTGTGGCCCACCGCAGCAAAACGGACGGGAAAGTGGTACCGGGGAATCCTCGAAACAGCTGAACAGTTCATGGGCAGGTGGCATGAGGCTGAGGCAAAGCTGAGTAGACAGCGCCGTGCATCCGCTGCAGGTAGTATTAGAGGGAATGGGGGGAGGGGTAACAGCAGGAGGGGTAGAAGGAACACCGTACAAGTGTATGGGGGCAGGGGGGGGGGGGACAGGAGGAGTAGAAGGGAAACCGCGGTAGAAGAGAGTAGCAGAGAGACCGCAGATAGGGTAGCAAGGTACCAGGCCGACTAATAGGTTGAACTTTTCTTTGCTACTCGTACCGCCAACTGCTGCGGCCGTTCGGTATGCATTTTGATTTTTTTCCCTTCTTATCCTTATGAAAGAAGTACTACATAGTGGGTGGGTGACGAGCGTATTTTGGCCCACTCACTATTGCTCTTTTTACTTAGTTAAGTGTTCACCGGGATGCATAGTCCCCTTTTTCCTTCTCGTATCTTTCCCCTTGCACGTCCCTTTTGGCTCACGCTCGGGGTAAGTATGTATGTGTCTGAGCTTTGGCTTCCCATTTTATTTATTTATTTGGGATTCTTCTCCTTTTCTTTTTCTTTTTCTTGTTCTTTTTCGGTTTGGTTTCTTCGTTGCTTCTCTTTCTTTATGGTGTATTTTGGTTGCTGGCGTATGTATGTATGTTGTGTCGGCCGCACCTAGTGCGAAGGCATGGTATTGCGTAGGCTATTAACGCATTACGGTGTGTTATCTCTGTGTCGTAGTCTGTGACCACAGAGCTCGTATCTTTCTAGGGTGAAGAATCAGCACGGACACTGGGCTTGCTGGATGTCGACCAGTAGAAGAACGGTTTGATGTGAAGAACACACACACACACACATGCGAGGCGAGTATCAACATGGCACATGATGCAGTATATACGTACATAAAGCAGTAGTAGAGGGAGCTGCTACCTACATCAGACCTGGTGACCTGGCACGTCGGGAACAGCAATACATACGTACCGGTATTCAAAAAGAGTATTTTGAAAGACGATGTACTGACCTTGAACGACGCTAGCAATTGTGCAGAGGTGGCAGGCGCATCCGCCGGCCACGGCTGCTGCTGCTGCTGCTGCTGCTGCATGCCGCCCGCACCCATGATTTCCCTTTGTTCGACCCCTTTCCAGCCTGGCTCCATACCACCGCATTCAACCGCTTGGCACGCTAGCTGGCTTCGAGAAGGCCGTCCCACCTGGGCCACAGAGCCGCATGATGTCAGCTGTCGACCAAACGACAACACACCAAGCCCTTCACTGAGGGCGATGCTGCCGAGCACGGCGACCGACCGCAGGAGGAGGCTGGCGACCTTCCGCGGCCGTGTTTGCCTTCCGCGGTCCATCTTGGGCTCCGCTCTGTTCCCCGTGAGTTGGTTGAGCGCTGACGGGATGGCATGGCCGCATGTCAAGAGAGCGTGTCGAGGGCGGAGCGAATAGGACGCGGCGCAAACGAAATAGCGGCGCAATACATTTCATATGTAGCGATGTGATTGGCCAACTTTACTCGCTTTCGAAGCTTGGAGCTTGGACAACTGGCTGTAGTGGAGCTTGAAGGCTTGGAGGTGGGTCGAAATTCGAAAAGCTCAAGTCGGGAGGTGAAGTGTTGAGTGCCCGTGTGTTCGTGTTGGCCACGCCCGTGCCGCATTGTGCTGGTGTTCGGAGTTGGGGTGTTTCGGTTGCTGGCGCTTGGGTTTATCGGCTATTTGTCTACTGCACTGTGCGTGTGCTTCTCGTCGTTCGTTGTTCGTGCTCCCAGTTTTTTCTCTCTGCTGTCTGTGGGGGATGCCATCCTGTTATCTGAATCGGGTACAGCAGCGTGTACAAAGTAGTCTGGGTCTGGCTGGATGTCCACGGTAGGAAAGAAGCGCGCGAGGGCATCCTCTTGTCCATCCACAGAGGAAGCAGCAGGGGAGGCTGCAGATGACAGACATTCCGCCGCGCAAGACCTCGTGTCCTCAAGTGACGGACGAAGCATCGACGTCCAAGGTGTGGAAGCCGATGACGCCTTACCTTGCCCGTCCTTCGCATTGGAGGGAATCGAGTCGGAATTTCGCCCAAGGGGGGGTCGTGTCTTGTCTTGGATGTTACACCGGTGCTGTTGTGACAAAGTATACGCACCTCGTCAGACAAACCATCTGCAGATCATTCCCCCTGGATGATCTAGATAGTTCAAGGCAGATCTAATCCCGGTCTCGTACAAGTATACAGTCAGCAATCTACAGTACTTTTAAGCTCATGTTGCCTGGTGGGCTGGTGGGACCCGTATATTCTGCATGATCTACGAGTAGCACATGCTTCCTTGGTGGGATCTGTACTGCGCAGATAGATCCCGCACAACTTCTCACAACGGCAGGCGAGGAACTAGATGATCTACTGTAGACAGATCAGATAGATCGTGATCTGTCCGAGGTGTGATACGTAGCGTAGCAACGTGCATACCAGGTACATACCTGGTATATACTTGGCAGGATGATGTGACGGACCGGTAGTTACCGGTGTGGTTTTAGGCGAGTGCCATTACCGCTCGCCATTACCGCTGTCTGAAAACGTATTGCAAAGCTTTCAAGGAGAGAGGGGGTGCATGCACTATTACCATCTATCTCCAGTCAAAGAAAACCGCCGATAATCCGTGCTAGAGTTTTGCACCCCGTCTGTCTCAGAACCGGGTACCCGGTGGCGGGTACCCGGAACCGTCGGAACCGGAACCGTCCCGGCCCAACTCACGGAATCGCGGGTATTTGTACCCCGGGTAACCGGGTACCCGTCATTTGTTCCATACGGAGCGCCCCCAAGACTGGGGTATACTACAACACTGATTTATGCGTACGCTGCAGCAGCTGCGCCCCTTCGCCTCTCGTCCCTGCAGACTACAGACCGAGAATAGAGAATACCCATACCTGCCTTCGCGCAACACACTACACACATACACGATACCCCGACCAGCGTAAGCGGCCCTACTCAACCATGAACCAGGAGATAGCAGATAGATAAACCACTCACAAGGAGTCCCAACCTTTCGATGTTGCTGTTGGCAGAGAGACCGATGCGATTGTGGCACTGAATGAGATCGAGCACCATGGTTTCCCCGCGGGGTTGATATTGGATGTTTGATGAGATGATTGGATGGCTATCGGTCTGGGTTCCTATATTTTTGGGATTTTTACAGCGAGGTCTGTTTTGAGTTTTGATATTTATGTGCGAAGAAATCCCCAGCTTTCTTTTCACTTACTTCGTTGTTTCTGGGTGTGTGGGTTTTTGTCTCATGATTTGTTTGATGCAACCGATTTGGTTCGAAGGATCTTCCTGATATGATGACTTGACGAGCGAAATACGGTTGGAAGGACAATTGCATTCCATGATTTCGCTTTCATTTCAACTCCCCACTCCCAACCTCTCTACTCGATTCCACAGAGAATACCCCTTGTTACCTAGTTGCCTCCTGCCGCCTTCTTTGGCATGATTCATCGAGAGAGGCGAAATGAAGTCATGCCTGCCCACCTTCAGCCTTAGCAAGCCGCCACTCGAAAGCTAAAAGGGGAGCAAATAGTGTATGGTATCCCGGGTACCCGGGTACCCGAGTACCCGTGCCCGCCTTACCCGCCGCCGCTTAAACGCTAAAAGGGGAGCAAATGATGTATGGTAATCCGGGTATCCGGGTAGCAGGGTACCCGGGTACCCGTGTCTGCCGGGACCCGCGTACCCGGTTTTGGTTCCGGTTCCAGCTAAACCCCCCCTCACCCGGTCGGGTACCCGGTTCCAAATGTTGAGGCCGGGGTGCAACTCTAATCCGTACTGAACATCTTCCAGGGGTCTCCAGTGTGTATGGAGGCGTTTTCCGCCGCAGGGCCCGTATTAACCAGTGCTTTTTTGTGTCCAATTTGAAGCATAAAACGTTTGAATTTGATTTGAATATTAGTTCGGTGACAAAGCGTGCTTGGATCCCTGTCGAGAAATCACGTATTGCGTTGAAAACATCGAATAACGCACAAGGGCCCGCGGACACCCGTGGGCCCGTGGGCAACCAACGAGCGAGCGATGGCCTGCGTCCTTCCTGGGGCGCCACGGCCAGCAGCAGATTATTTCTGCAGGCACCGGCTGAGAGGCTATCGCTCTTGGGATGTCTTGGGTGGCTGGCGCAGCCTCGCAGCCCCACGCGGGCAGCAGCGACGGGGATATAGCGATCAAGCTTCTGAGCGAAGTCGCGACCTGTTCGGTTCTGGCGTGGTTTTGGAGGCAAAGATGGATGAAAAAACTGGCTTTGCGACGGCCTTGTGGTTTTTGAGGCGCCGCGTGTGGTTTACTCTGTGCTATTACGGGAGATCATAGTAAATAGGACCAAATAGTGTTAGTAAAAATAGGTGAATATATAGGGTTTTGTGTATACCGTAAGTCCTAATAACTATGGACCCCCGTAATGGGGGCCGTCGGACCTCGCGCTGCGGCTGCTCCGGTGGCCATACCTCTCGGGAATGATGGATCTCGCCTCTGAAGCAGTCGACCACACGGCTCAAGTTTGCGTGGCTTGCTTCGGTTTCATGGAGCATGCCACGTCGAGTTGAGCAAACTCCCCAAATGATCGGCACGAAAAGAGAAAGGAGTCTTTCTTGTTGAATTCATTTTTTTTTTCGAATTTCGATTCAAAATGCCGGCTTGGTGATTCAACTTTTAGACCGGCCAAATGCAAACCAAGTCAAATCCAATCAAACGAAAACAAATGTTTTCGAAATTCAATGAATAGTTTAATACGGGCCCGTACCGCAAAAAAATCATACGGGTTTGAAGCACCGATAATTACCGATTGCCAGTATCTTACATGCCTAATATTTAGAGCACGTGTTGCTTTGATCCTCCTATATTTGCGATTTGCTGCTTTGTAGAGCCGTCTCGGCGACTTGAACTACTCCTTCTGTGCGTTGTGCTGTGTGCTATGTGTTGCTGTGCTCTTGTTGCTGCAGTGCGTCGCCTGAGCCTGAACTAGTCGCCGACGTTTGCTCGGGGGTACAACTGCAGTACTCCTATACAACAGGGCACTAGTTAGCGGTTGCAGCCCCCCGGAGGGGGGGGGCGGAGGCCACCTGAAAGGCTACCGGAGGCCGCTGCTAATGGAGGACCGCACCCCGCGAAGGGACCGCCGGGGGGGCAACTTCGTGATACAAGTATCAAGAAACTTCCGAAAACTTACAGCAGTAACCCCCTAACAACTCACCCAGACCCGCGCTTTAGGGACCAACCACTAGATATTAGACTTGACACTATTAAACTATGATTTTCGTGTAAATAAAGGGGTTTCCTATAATAATAGCGTTCGTCCCCTCGCCCCCCCCCCCGGACTCTTTTCCCCTGCTCGTATGCATCGCAGCCGGTGACCCGATCCACCTCAAAGGCAACACCGGACAGCTCCGCTTCTGGCCGTCCCTCCTCCAAAACGATACGCACAAGCGGCTGTTCGATGAGCTCACCCTCAGCCAGGGCCTCAATCCAGCCGGCCAAGAGACCACCCAAGGCAGTGATTCGGGTAGTACCCGAGGGGTGGAGGAAGGCTCCGCGGGAAGGTGGAGGCAACGGCCGATAAAGCTCTTCGGGAGGGAGATACTGCAGCCGCGGCTGACGTGCTTCTACGGCCGAAAGGACATCACGTACAGGTGAGTACGGCAGGGCTCTGTTTGGACCTTGATCCAGCTCCGGCGAAATGGTTGAAACTCACATGACTTTATTTGATTTTAGAACGAGGCATTTTTCTCTGTACAGCGCAAGTTCTAACATATTTAAACACCAACCCTACCCTTAGCCCCAACCCCCGACCGCCTGGGCAAATTCTTTCAGTGAAGATGTAATGAGGCGTTTAGTTTGTATTGCCAACCATTTCGTTGACACTAGGTCAAGTCGTAACCACTGACTGCTGCTGCAAGTGAACACCGACACCTCAAGCTGGGGTGGCCGCCTCGAGCGCGGGTTTTGGAGCGAGCGGCTTACGGAAGACGATGGGGCGAGGCTTTTTTCAGTGTTTTTTTTTTGTTTTCGTGCTGGGGGTTGAGATAGTGTCGTTGTTTTTTTTAAGGCGAGTCGAGAAGGAAGAAGACGTGGTGGTGACGGTGTGATGCACGGGGCCGCCAGGAAACAGTCCCAGCCGGCTGTGGCTGGCTTACCGTCGGTAAACTTCACCGTATCTCCCGTCCGCGCCATGTCGTGTGGATTCTGTGCGCCGCCGAAGGTATAGCGGCAAGACTCTGGAAGCGTCACCATGGGAAGGCGTTTCCCCCATCCAGGATATTCTCCGCGAGGTCGAAACGGCGACCGGGGTGGGCGGCGGCTACTTCAACTGCGTCCTCCTCAACTGGTACCGCGACGGGAATGACTACATGGGGTGGCATTCGGGTGAGCTCTTTCTCTCGGAACGAAGCGATGCGTTGGCAGCGGCGGCGGCCCGTTCGTTCTCTTGCGTTTGGCCCCGGAAACGCTGCAGCGGAAGAGCATGCAGTAGCGTTGCGCCGAGCATATAGGTAAGGGGAGAGTAAACATACCGGCACCAGGTATGAACATCGTGATAAAATGTATCTCTCTCAGGTCAGGCGTCCAAACTTCCTGCCCTGGAAGTTTCATGTCTAAGCGTGTCACCTTTCTAATACGGGAAGTAAACAATGTAGCGAATTGAGTTGTTCTTGCTCTAGAAAAACAAATGTTCCGACAGTCCTGACTTTTGTTCTCTGCTGTCGCTTGCTCGAAGCAGAACTACTGAAAGCCCTCTCTCCCCACGCTGCGCTCAGGCCCCCTCTCCCGCCGCTCCCCTTCCTCCCTAGACGGTGCCGGCCCAGCTCGCATTAGCCTTGGCATGCGATGCGCCGTCTTATTATTCTAGCGATGAGCAGAATCTTCTCTGCCTGTCCCATGCACGCATGATAGTTCTCCACGATTCACTGTCGGAGCGTGCCCCGCGTATCTCTATTGGGAGCGCATGCCCGTTATGAGGGACAAAACACTTGAAAATTTGGGTCAGATTTTGGGTTCTCTATAGCGCACTACTTGAAAGGATTAATGACTTGTTAGACACCTCCGTCTATCGTACCTCCTGAACACCTGCGTCACGCAAGCGGGTGGCTGGTAGAAAAAGACCAAGGCCATGGTACGCGAAAAAAAAGCTATGATTGTCACGCCCCTTTTCGCACCCGACCCGCCCCCGTCCCTCCCCGACACGCGCCGGCAAAAGACAATGAGAAGGAGCTGGAGAAGGGGGCGGCAATAGCGTCCGTTTCGCTGGGCTCGGAGCGACGGTTCCAGCTGCGCCGAAAAACGGACAGCAAGCAAAAGGTGCGTGTTCGGCCTGCACACAAACCTCTTCGGGACCAAGAGATGGCTATCAAAACATTGGTTGGTAACTTTGGTACTATCAACCATCTACGAGCGGCGAGAGCGCCTAAAACCAGGGGTGGGATCATGCTGCGCCCGTGCCGTACGACTCCTAGTATCAACCATTTCAACTCGGGCACCACGTCTTTTTTTGTTTTTTTCGTCATCCCCCAATTTCGCAGTGGCCGTTGCTGCAACCGTCACTTTTGTAACCGTCAATGTTTTCCCTCACACAAGTCCCCAAAAGAAGGTCAAAAGAGAATTATTCGCCGGTTCAACGAAAAACAGGCGAGCCGGAATTGCATTGTGACCGACGGAATACTCGTCATGGCTCCCTACCCGACGTAGAGTGATTGTCGAATACACCAGGGTCCGAAACAAAACCGGTTTCGTGGTTGCGCGTTTCTGGCAGTGGTCAATGGGGTACATGCAGAAACTCCGAGACAATAGTGGTGTCAGAAAACCCGACGGTATAGCGTAAGCCGGACAAAGCTGTGACTAGGTACCCCGGTGTTTTTTGTTTCGCGGCTATGATGCCGTAACTTCAAGGAGGGGAAAGACGTGCTAATTCGATCGTTTTCTTTCTCCTGCACGTGCATGGGCGCGCGAGTGTAGCAGAGCTTTTACCTGGAGCGGACGGCGGCACGACTGCTGCTGCTGTTGATAGGCCTAGAGACTAGGACCATTCTTAGGCTTTTCTTCCGCCCTTTCTACCCATCGTCATCCAGCACGTCTATTAATTGTGTCTGTGCTAGCTGTTGATCCTTAGATGCAAGCTGGCCACGGGCTATGAGGCAGAGATGATGCATGGCGCATGCACCGAGGAGATCAAACAACGCATCGCCATCCTAAGGTACTGGATGCGAATAGCACAAAACGCGGACACAAGTTGGAAAACCAGACACGTTGCAGAAGAGAACAAAGAAAGCGATTGGTTCAAAATAAAATATTGTTGAAAAAAAAGCTGCGACCATTGGACGCACCACGACTTCTTCTAGACCGCAACTGAGCGACACATCTAGTTTCACTTTTATTTCTTGTCTTCGGTGTACGATTGGCTTCAGATAGGATTAAGTTTTATTTATTTATTTTCCCTGCGGTATTCTTCCACTCCCGAGTTATCTAGGCCTGGGTTGTGACGGCGGACTAAATTCACGCCGATGAGATGATGAGAGAACAGCAACGGCGGCTATTTATAGGCACCGATGCATCTCACAACACAGATCCCGCTTGGCCTGTCCCGCGTCCTTCTCCCGCCAATCGGTGTCCGGGCGAGATTCATGGAAGTTGTTGTCAACACTCGGACGGCCTCACCGATGAGTAACATCAACCATCGTATTTGCAACGCTTTCCACGTGTCTCTCGCGAAAAGCAACACCACTGCTGTTCTCCCACCCAGAGCATGACCAAACGGTGTGTCGTACACACGTCGTGCGTGACAAGATAGATCATTCGTCGTGTGTACATATGACCAAAAATAAAGGCACGTACCGGGGGGGGGGGAGAAGTGACGACACCTGTGACCACGCCTTGTCCGGACGATCGCTGAGAGTAAAACCCCCTATGAGATAGGCTGGAAAGTAAAAGTGATGATGGAAAGAAAAAAAAATATATATATATATATATATACCGCGTAGCGATATCGTGTGAATCGTTCGTACGATAGCACGACGACGAATACTTCTCGCGTGAAACACACGTCCCTACCTCGAGTTGGACCGTTGCAGCGTCTCGAACACGATGTCAAGGTTGGGGTGGGAAGTAAGGCATCGCGTGGACGGGTGTCTTGGTGGGGAACGAGGCGTTTTTTTCGTAGAGCGGAAGACGTGGTGGTGGGGTGTATGTTGTACTTGCAAGAGGCCGAGTCATGTTTTTACCGTACCCCTGTGTATATACAGGGCGCGAGACTATTTGTTCGGGTAATCGGCATGCCTGATTGTTTCCCCGAAAGCCGTTCAATTCACTACAAGTATTGTGAAACTATTTGTTTGGGCGCCGGCATGCCCTGAGCTTTCCCCCGAAAGTCGCTTGCGCCGTTTGCAGCCTTTTTCTGATACGCTACACTGACAAGGCGTGGAGGGGGGTGAACCCCTGACTAGCCAGGGCTGTGAGTTGGCTGAATATAAGTCGCCGACTAGTTGTCAGTTGGGTAGACTGACTTTGAGTCGCCGGTTGATTATTAGTTGGCTATGCTGACTATGATTCGCCGACTGGTATTAGTTGGCTAGGCTGACTATGAGTCGATGACTAGTTGCTATTGGCTAGGCCGACTAAAAGTGGGCGACTATTTTGAGTCGCTGACTAGTTATTAGTCGGTTGGGCTGACTATGAGTCGCCGACCATTAATAGTTTTTTTAGTTGGCTAGGATGACTCCCTGTCCTAGAGTCACTGTACTGCACGGTCTCGCCGCAAAAGTCAGCTGGGCTATTTGATGTTCACCTTGTTCAGGGTCGGTTGTCCAGATTGCCAATCGGGCACAAACCCCTTGAAACTGTTTGGAACAGTAAGAGCGACTCCGAACGACCACGGAATAATCTCGTTCCATTCCAATCAGTCGAACCGGTCTACCGGTAGTGAAGTTAATACACATCTTGACTGCCCCCCGTACCCCCCCCTGACCTGTACGTTTAACGTTGACTGTCAGCAGTTGGAATTCCGTCTTCGCGGTGGGTCGCTGTTGCTGATGGAAGGGAGCACCCAGAAACACTGGCAGCACCGCGTACCGAAGAGAAATGCCGCGGAACTCAAAGAAGAGGAACAGGCGCGATCGAAAAAAAGCAGGCTGCCGGGTGCCTCCGAGAGCTCGATCCCGAGTTTTTCGGACGTGCACCGTGAACCGTCGATCACATCACCCTCACGTCGTGATGGGCGCGTTAGTGAGCAGCCGAACGATGCGTCGTCATCGGGGAAAGGGGGGGAAGAGGGGACGTTAGAGAGGGGTCGCGGAAGATGCAGCAGCGGCAAGGGGGGGGTCCGGGGGGGGCGGGGGGGGGGCGAAGAGGCTTCCGATTGCGGAAAATGGCCGACAGCAGGGAGGGTCAATCTGACATTTCGTCGCGTAGAGAGCAACTCCTCGAAAAACTGAAGGCGGACTGATCAAATTACGACTTTTTCGTCGTGTGCAAATAAGTTCCTCGACAAGTTAAAAAAAAAAGTGTAGGAAATGGGGGGCCATTTTGCGTTTAAGGTGTCGTAGGAGTTGCTGCTGCGGTAGGGATAGGGGAAACGCCTTTTGACCAAGTTGCGTTTGGCTGCGGGCGACTCCTCGACTACTGTGGAACTGCCCAACACCGTTCGTTGGAAACCACTTGTGACCACCCTATACCGTTGGAAGACCACTCGCGACTACCCAATATCGTTGAACAACCGCTTATATTTCGTGTTGTGCAGATATTTTGCGACGTTTACCTTGGCCCCGTGACTGGTTCATCTTGTTGTCGTTTCACTTTTTTTTCTGAAAGTAAGGATTCTCATAACGTTCAGGCACCCCTCGACCGTACAGGGGTATTGCTGATGCTGGTGAATGCATGAACTTCTGGCCGGATGTGTGTTTTGCTTGCTATTGACATACGAAGGTGCAAATACGACGAGCGCTGAATGGTCTTGTTTTTTGCTGTTGTTGTGTTTTACGAAAGCTGCACCGTTCTGCGTGCAGGTCGTACAATGTAGACAGGAGTTGCTGCTGTACTGAGAGCGCTTTCTACCGGGCTGCGCTGGTAGATTTGTAGAATTACGGCCATTTTACAGCGCCCAGAACCCAATCGTAAGCGCTGGTGCCGTGTTGGCGAGGTGCTGACGGTTGTGTGCGCCATTGTGTGGTGCGATTACCGAGCCGATGGGTACGTTTAGGACGAGCGCTACGATGGGAGTGTCGAAACTAATTATTACGAGGCTTTTTCCTGAGGAGTTTTTTTTTACCGCAGAGAGCGTTGGAGCATTGACATCGCACGGGTGGTGCGATCGTTTTTCATTCAGCGCTCGATTTTTTTTTCCCAGAACGGGAAGGTTTGTCAACACCGAAACAGGGTGTTTTCGGCAAAATGATCTGGAGGCGTTTTACGATAGAGGTCCACCCTAATGCTTCTGCGGCTCCTATGTCTCCCCAAGGTATAATGGGGAATTCAACGGGGACAAACACATGAATACGACTCATGCTACACGCATCTCGTACGTGTACGTACGCACCATGCCCAACAATTAGAGCACAAGTTGCGTTCTTATCCTTCAACTGGTACCCCCGGAAAGGACGCCGTGGTGGCTCAGAAACTTTGTTTGCCCCCAAATGTGATGCCCTCTATCGTAGAACGCCCCTCAAATTGTCGAGATAAAGTCTTGCGACAGCAAAACGCTCGCCCGACTTGAGCACCCTCACCGCTTGATCGAGAAAAAACGAACAGCTAAAGAAAAAAAAACATCGCACCCTTGCTGTGCGAATTCGATGCTCTTTACGGTATACCCCATCCAAGAACCGATCCCGAGAAAAGAAGGCAAAAGCTAAGAACACGGGCATGGAGTACAGGTTGTCACTTTCTGTGCCCAAAAACGTTTTCTGACTCGCGGGGCGGGGCTCCTTGAGGGCACAGAGGAAATGCCACACTAGGTGGAAATGTGAGGACCTTTGAGGCGATAAGATGAAGATAAAACGATCCTTTTGTTCACGCCTAGAATGACTCTTCTTCGCACGCTGACCGGGCGCGGGAGCAACAAGCCGAGCCCGCGTGCCACGCCGCCATGTGATACTGTAGTTCTTGGCCGGCCGGCGACCCGGCCAACGGACGTTTTGCCGTGTTTTCCTTGACACTAGCGCTCTTCCTTCTCGGAGGTTCAGGAGCTTGCTGGCTTAGGACGACTGCACGACGGTGTCGTTCTGCCCGTCCATGAGCCGACTCCAACCCCCCCCCCCCCCTGACTCGCAACGCCGAGTGGGGCGCGCGGCTTGTTTATTGAGCGACGAGCAGGTTCGCTTTTACGCGCCGCTGCTCATGCACCCTTGGGTCATGGAGGCATGACAGCAGCTTCCTGCCGCCTTGGCACCACGCGCACCCTGCGAACGCTCGAACGTTTCTACTGGTGGATTATTGTGAGCGTCTGCGCACCCGGTGGTGGCTGCGCAGCTGCTCGAAGTGTCAAGCATGGAAAATCTCCCAGCTGGCGGTACGTTAGCCCATCATATCGATGCCTCCGCCAGAAGGGCCCGGCAGTGCCGACAGCATCGATTCTTTCGGCCCTCTTCCGGTCATGCTTCGAGGCAACACCTACGTCTTGCTCTTCGCGGATCGTTTCAGTCGCCGGTCCGACATGTTTGTAGTCACTGCAGCCGAGTTCATAGCGGAGGGCACGGTTATCATTCTCACCAACCGGCATATTCCCCTCTGGGGATGCCCGCGCAGGTTTCGCTAGAAGCTTTCGCACGCCGTCTACAACATTCTTGGAATTCGCAAAAGTGCACACCTCGGACAGATCAGCTCACGGTAGCTCACCGGTGGGCTACGTGAGCTACGTGAGCTATACATGTTTTCCTGGCTCGAGCTATAGGAGGGTAGCTCATCTGCACATGTTTTCGAAACGTGAGTTATAGAGGATAGCTCATCTGCACATATATGTCCAGAGTGAGCTATAGGAGCTACATGAACTAGCTCATCTACCCCCGAGATGAGCTCCCCGAGATGAGCTATAGGAGCTACATTAGCTACACATTTTTCCCCCGGCTTGAGCTATAGACGGTAGCTCATCTGCACATGTCTTCAAAGCTTGAGCTATAGGAGGTAGCTCATCTGCACATGTTTTCAAAGCTTGAGCTATAGGCGGTAGCTCATCTGCACATGTCTTCAAAGCTTGAGCTATAGGCGATAGCTCATCTGCACATGTTTTCAAAGCTTGAGCTATGGGGGATAGATGAGCTACTGTAGTTCATGAGCTGTATACGTGACCTATACAAGTACGCAGAATAGAACGATATCAACACAAACAACCATATATTTTTTGTACGTACCAGGTACAGTATGTGATATTATATGACATCGGATCTGCTTCTGTTCTGAAGATACCTGACGATAGGTCGACACCCAGCAGAACTTTGATTTTCGTTTTTTGACAACAGCTATATACAGCAGCTACCATGCACACCACAAGAGGTGCTCGCCCAGAACACAACACCGTCACCTCACAGCAACACCCCTAGCATGCCCACGGCCCGGGGTAGCTCTAGCGGCGCTTCGGCCTTCGACCAGGCTGGCGGTGGGCAGCAACCTGATCCATCGATGGATGTGGATCCCACGAACAACGTCATCGATGTGGACGAGGACAACGATCAAACCCAGGCCAAACCCATATTATTCCCATACATACGCAGTTGTCCCGGAGGCATTTCAGCTACTTATCTTACACGCATTTTGTTGCCGAGAAAGAGCTACAATGAGCTGCGTGCATGAGCTATGATTACGTTTTCCGGGGGTGATCTATAGGTGATAGCTCATCTGCACATGTTTCCCCTGCTTGAGCTACAGGCGGTAGCTCATCTGCACATGTTTTGAAGGCTTGAGCTATAGGTGGTAGCTCATCTGCACATGTTTTGAAGTCTTGAACTACAAAAGATAGCTCATCTACACACATTTTCCCAGGCTGAGCTATAGGAGCTACATGAGCTACACAGGTTTCCCTCGGCTTGAGCTATAGGCGGTAGCTCATCTGCACATGTTTTCGAAGCTTGAGCTATACACAATACATGAGCTAGCTCATGAGCTGTCCGGGGTGTGCAGGAAAGTGTCACCAGTCCCACCAAACCGACCGCCTGTACCGCCGGATGCGAATTGGCGCTGCACGACGGAAATTATCTCGAAGTAGCGGCGAGCGTTTTTTCTGGCGCCCGGCTATGGCTGCGCCCCGCGCGAGGATTGGGCCTAGCCGCTGCACCGCCATGGTGCTTTCCAACCGAGTTCACGTTTGGTACAAGGGCGACGACGGTTTGTGTTGGCTAGGGACAGTCAGCGCGAGTACGACTACGGATGGGGTATATTTGGTTCGATGCTTTGTATGACCCGCAACCGATCAAGCTTCCTCGTTCTCCGGTGCGCTACACGACTTCAACGGGAGCTGCACACGAGGTTCTTGTCGTCTGCAAGTACACTCAGCTAGCGCGTTTACGTAGGGGATCCAACGTAACGTGAGTCAATCTCGGTGCGCAGCTGTGGATACCTGATTTTTGCATCGCCGATGCACTCGATAGTTTTCCGCGTTTCTGGGCTTTACGGGTCCGGAGATTTTCTTACGCATTTTCCTTCGATGATTTCCGGGCTTTCGCGTCCTGATTTTCTTCTAGTTTCTCCTTCGACGGTTTCTAAGTTTTTGGGCCAGATTCGGGGTGGTTGCTGCGTGTTTCATACTGCCTACCCCCCCCCTGCTCAGTACCGGGGTTGTTATGTAACACCGGTCCACTCATTTGTGGCAAAGGACAGTCGGTTTTTTTTCATTGTTATTTTTTGTCATGTCAACCTCCCCCCCCGCTTAGCGCCGGGAGGAATCTGGGTTAAATTGTAAAATGGCTTCGTACTCCTACTGCGGCACCGGAATGAAGACTTTTAGTGTTCAACCGATCGCGTTTCCGTCGACATATTCTCGCCCCCCCCCCCCCCCCCCCCCCCCCCCCCCCTGGTATATATATATATAGGTTTGGTTGGCGTCGGTTAGCGACGACGCTGTAAAACGCGCCTCTCACTGCGTGAGCTAGACAGCCAGGGTACCGTTTGTTTGTTTTTTTGGCGGTTACCACGACTGGCGATCAAGTTAGATCATTTTTGTGCGGGGAGAACCTTCACTCCGCACGAGGGGGATGATCGTATCACGTAGTGTGTACATGGTGAGGCACCCACGAGGCAGTTACATAGTAACCCCATTGCTGTCTCTGGAAGTGGCTATACCAGAAATTAAATCAGTTCATTTATGCTATCATCCATATGCAAGAAAATCCGCCTCTAAAGCGATTCTTGGTAGGATGTAGCTCACCCTTCATGCGACTCGTCCAACACCTCACGGCGCTTTGCGCTTGGTGCAAGCAATGCCTGCCTGGTCGGTGAAAACCCAATGTGCTCCGTCCCGGCATTGTAGGGATGCGAGGGTCTATGGTCATACGACTACGGCCATGCAAGATAATGAGTACACCCCCCCCCCTCCCCTGCTGGTGGTATGGCGATGGCTTTCGATGGCGTATATCCGTCCTGTCCCTTACGGATAGGCCTCCTTTCTTCCCCTTTTTTCTTGGCGTTTCTTGACGGCTTCGTAGCCTTGCCGTTCAGGGGTGAAAGAGTGGGTTTTGAGGAGCCGCATCTTCGACTCATGTTCTAGTTTGTGGAGTCGGGGTTTCCACGATTTTCCCGCATTTCTGCATGTACGGCTGGTGTGAAGGTGTTCCCGAGCCGTAGGGGTGAAAGATCGATCAATTACCCAACCAAGGATAATCCTTATGCTGTATGGCACTCTCCCCCCCTCTCAACGGCGGGATATTTGGGGCGTCGGTACCGTATACGGCTGTACGCTGACCTGCTCGCTTCGTTCCAATACCTGGGGAACCAGGGAGATGCATGTGTTCAACGCGCACGCGCAAGCTCTTCTATTAAAAAAAAACGTTCGAAGTGAGATTCGCGCCCGTGTCCTCGACGACGTCAAAGGCGAAGGTGTCACCTACTGAGCTATGGGGGCAAAAGATCGATAGAGGTGAGGGAAGTGGAATGCACGAACTGGCTCGAAAGACAGCTTCTCTTGTTTGGGATAAATTTTCTTTGTTGTCGTGTTATTCCCCTCTATGATGAGAGAAAAGAGAGCAGTTTGAGAGTGATTCGATTGGGGCTTGATTAGAGGTATCAAGGCCACTCTGCTCCCTTCCATTAACCCGCTAGACGAGTAAATACACCTGCCCCAGGAAGCTTCCTCGGACACTGGTCTACTCTTCTCCTATTGGTGATCTTAACCAAAGGAGTAGCCAAACTCTAGGATAGTTCTGTAGTCTACTAAAACCTAATTCTACGGGCCATCCTGTCTGTACATGGGGTCCGTCCTAGGAATATTCCTTGCGTCCTTACAAAAGCCTTGAGAGTACTGGCTGTCTTATCTACAGAGAGAAACTTCAGAGCCCCAGGAAAACTCTTAGAGTGTTCAGGGCTTGATTATTATTTACCAAGGGAAACTTCAGAGCCCCAGGCAAACTCTTAGGGCATTCAGGGCTTTGATACTACGGACTATCTCATGATCACATCTGTAGCCCGATATTTTATCATATTACCTTTTCGGCAGGCCTAAGGCGTCGAGTTCGACGTGGACAACAGAGTGCGTCCCTACAGCTTAACATGCAGATGTTCTACTTACGGTGTCTACATCGTAGGCGGATCGTTATCCACGACGTCGGGGAACGCGTAGGATCCTGGTTGCAAAAGCGAAGGCAGAACATAGTCGATGACAAGAAGAGCGACGGAAAAGAGGGTCGACTGTAATTCGCTCACTGTGATACGAGCCCAACCGAGGAGACACCAACCGTGGGGACGGTAGTGAGTTGGTTCGGTGGCCTTGCAAGGGAGAGCGAGGCAACGGAGGGACCCAAGAGGGTAGTGGAAAGAAAACACACAGGAGCGAAAATATGGTATTTTCGCGACCCAGCAGGAAGGCGGGGACCTGTGATACCAGGGGTGGGTCGGAAGAGACTCCAGGAACAGAACTCGGAAGACACATCTTGGCAAACCTCAACGACGCCTGGAGGCATAGTTTCACCAACATTTTTGTGGTGGGCTTCAGTAAAGCTAACCGCTACTAGAATCGCAAGTAGCGCCTGTGTTCCAAGACTCCTCCTCTCATGAGGTGATCCACACACCCGTGATAGTCCTACAGACTACAGGTAGTGAACACCCTCTGCTGGGTGTAAACACTGATTGCAATCTGGTCAACACCTAAAACCTTGGAGACCCTCATACCCTCAGTGCCTGTCTCATGTTCATTTTCCTTCATAAGCTTGCCTCAACATCACGCCGCAGTTGGGCATGGTGTCAGAGTGTGATATGCTGTACTGTAGTACAGGAACAGCAATTCTCTCACCCGGCCTACACCAACCTACACCGTCTCTACCTAAGACTCGTGGCATGCGTACTGGCAGCCTCGGTTCTTTGTTGTCTTTTGATACGTCACTCGGCTCACACAAGGTCCTCCCGCACCACCCAGGACGATCCCAACCTTGACACCTTCTTGGGCGCCTTCGAGCTTACTCAGGCGCACACGCCTACACCGGAACTGTCTCCTCAGGGAGAGGATACTCCGAGTCAGGGACATGCTGGCATGGATCAACAGGAAGCCTCCACCCCGGGAACAACTGCCCCGCCTGGCGCGCCACGTGACACGACTACGGGCGATTGTACCGCCTACCAAGCGGCCCTGGCCCGACGCCAACCTCCGCCAACTGGAGGAAAGCGACGCCCTCATCTCGTCGATGGCGCCCTCCGTCCGCCCCACCAACCCCACCCTCTACGTACCCACAGCTGGGTCTGTGACTACAACGGTACAGCCGGCCTCGCTAATACAGCCGGTACCGAAAGCACTCTCTCACACAACCGCTGCGGCACCCACGTCGACTATGCCCAATACCCCGGCCCTACGCATACCCTCCGAGTCCCAACACCCGTCGGTTATACCGTTCAACTCCATCGATTGGGAGATGTTCAGCGTGACGCTCCACGCCATCGAGAGCACACGCGGGCCAGCGGTGTCCAACGTCTCATCGGCGGTATACTGCCTGTGGGGTATGTTCCCCCCGGGTTCCAACACACGGTAGCCATAACTCTGTTCCGTGCCGCCACAGAAGGTGTCTCGGCGGAGTTCGTGAACGCCGCAAACACCCTTCTCCTATCCCTCCACCGCTTTCATGCCAATGCCGGCAGTCGATACACGTGGACCACCCGCAAACATCCCAACGCCTCTGCACATATACCCACCCCTGGGCCCGCCCACTACAACGTCATCACCCGCCCCCTACACATCTGGACTGGCTCCTTTGCCTGCATCTGCGACCACACCCCTGACAGCGTCCACACCCGCGCCCACCACGGGTGTACCCACATCGAGGACTGAGCCGATCCACAACTCTGAACCCATGACGGAAGCGGAAACGCCGCTCTGTTCGGCGAGCGTACACAACACTCAACCTGCGCAAGATCGACCCGCTTCCACGATTCCTGTTCCCCACAAACGTCGACGTCGCCACGAGCTTGGCCCAATTCTTTACGATTTTCAACCTGATCCTCGGGGATATCCTCATCATGTGCGGTGAGTCAGAGAAACACTCGTTCATCAGGCCACCTGAGGTGGTAGGCTGGGACGCACCCCTACGAAAGTGCTTCCGCAAGGCCCTCTCTGCCCCCCAAGTCGTGGCGTCCCCACTGCCCCGCCATGTTGACGATATTTTCGCCGAGCTTCTTCGGGAACTCGCCGTTGACAACTCTGGCCCGTCGGCCTACAAAACATTGTTGAGCCTGCTCACGGCCTACTTCGACGACGGCGACCAGGGGCGAGCGTTCGAACAACTCAAGACGTTCGGCGTGCCAAACCTCACGGAGTTCAGCACCCTTCTCCGCGCCTTCAAGCAGCGCGTCTCCGTCGTCGGAACGTATTTTCAATCCCGGCGACGCAATGAACATCGAGAATGCGCGCGGCATCGCCGGCCGGCAGTACTCCTCGCTGATGCCAACCCTATACCCCGGTCGCCTCATGACCACCCCTCAGCCGTTCGGCACGGTAACGGAGATGTGGGCGTTATTTGAGGTGCTGGCGACCAACGAGACGCCAGCGGTGAACGGGGCACGCTTCCACGCCATTGCCTACGGCGACCACGTCACATACCCCTCCTCACCACCTGCACCAGCACACCAGGCGCGCTCACGTGGATCTGGCACCGACGCCCACGGTTCGTCCCGCAACCCCCTGGTGATGGAACATCACCAACAACGACACCGACCCGCTCTGTACGGACGAATCGGACTGGCCCCTTCGGAACAACGAGGAAGTCTACATGGTGACAACTACGTTCAGCGCCCCAGACCCACCGCTTCTCAAGCCCCTCCTCACCAGGGCGGCCCGCGCCCAAACCCTTCGCGCCCACGGTGGGCATTACCTGAACTGCAACGGCACCAATCACAGCATGAAGACCTGCGACCAGGACTTCCTAAACACGCCCGGGATCCTGAACCCCGCGCTCGGTTAACTGAACGACGGCGGCCAAGCCTATAAACAATGGCAGTAGCGCATGAGATCGTACCGCCGAGGGCAATACAAGAGCAAACTGAACAGGAACAGCCACCGTCATAACCGCCAACAACTCGCACCACTGCGGCAACAACGGCCGTTCCCACAACGGACGGCACAACCATGTCCGTTCGTACCGTGGCGGTCACCGCCACTCCCCGGGCCAACAACCACGCATCGACGCTGCTGCAACCGCCTCGACGCCTACTCTAACGCCCTCTACGACCTTGACCGCACGCGCCGCGGGGACAAACACAACCACGCCCGCCCCTCCCGCAACCATGCGGATAGGGTAGGCGACTAACTACCCAAATCAACGGCAGTCGGGCACCTTCAGAACCGACTGACAGGCCGGTGGTGGAGCATCAGCCGCATCTCCACCAAAAGCACTTATTGCGAGCTCTAGGGGCTCCGAAGAAGCCCGCGCACACAATTTTCACCAAGCCCGAACGCCCCGTGCCTCCAAACCTCCCCGCCCACCCACTCAAGCCGCGAATATCTTGCCCAAGTGATTGCCTTGAGGTATGGGCGAGAAGAGACCAAGATGCCGAACCCACCCGGGATGCTCTCCTCGATGTCTTCGTCCGACGCGCAACACTGCTTGCCGGCCATTGCCGAGGTTTCAATAGGCCTTGCTAACCTGGAGGACGCCTCGACGACTACGACTACCAGCGGCCCCGGACTACAGCAAGGCTTGCGGCGACCTCCGGACCATCGCACCCTGAGCTCGCCCCGACACCTTCCTGGCGGCTCCATCCTCGCCTATCACAAGCCGTGTGCACCATCAGCGACAGCACGGGACCCGCGAACGACGGGATCCTAGCTGCTTCCGCCGTGCTGACAACACAGCTGCCTCTGAGCTCGAGGGACAGCCCCGTCGCAAAGGCGGATAACTC
The DNA here is from genome assembly GCA_031763025.1 of Macrocystis pyrifera. Classification (NCBI taxonomy): domain Eukaryota; class Phaeophyceae; order Laminariales; family Laminariaceae; genus Macrocystis; species Macrocystis pyrifera. The sequence continues at coordinate 5,069,414 of JASSKH010000021.1, read as the reverse complement.
GCGCCCACCGTTGACTAGGACACGCCCTGAGCCCCCTGCCCCGGCCACCTCCCAAGCCTCACCCCTTGCGAGGACTCGAACCACTACAGGCATGGCGGCTCCTATCGAGTTTTAACCCTGCGCACCAAGTACTTGCAGACAGGGTCCCCCAGAGTATCCACGCCACGCGTACGCGCACCCACGTGGACCCCCCCGCGAACACGAGGGTTCAAGTCAGCGAGGTCTTTTCGGATATGTCTTCATCCCCGCCGATGCCACACGGTGACAGCTGCCCCCACTACCCTCCAAGACCGCGGAACCCCAAGACCTTTTCCACGCCTGCTGGGATTCCTCGTCTATCTTCTCGCAGTGGTACCCGATGGCGAAGAAGGCCGCGCTCTTGGGAGATACCATAACCGAGCTTCGCATCCGTGCAGCCACCGATCCCGCGGTACAAAAAGCTCTAGGGCGAACCGTCATCGGCTTCGACCAGGAGTGCTGCGAGCGACACCTCTACAACATCGTTATCAACGCAAATTTGAACAAATGTTCGCAAAACCCGGACCTGCTACGACCGCTCGCGACAAAAGGCAAGCAACATCTTGCCGACGCCAGTCCATACGACCTTTTTCTGGGGCATCAGCTACAAAGCCGACCAACCCCTAGCTCGCGACCGCAACGTCGGCGCGGGCGGAATCTGCTGGGCCGGATATTGATGTCTCTTCCCCATAACCTTCGCTTCCACACCCCCAGCAGCGTCCGCCTCTGACCCCTGGACACCACTCCTCCCGGCCCCCTGCAAACCACCGCCCTTTCCGCACCCCCCGAGCCAACATCCACCCCCACCCAATCCGCCCGATTATTGCCTACCTATAACGGCATTCATGAGACCATGACCCCCCCTGCCAGGCGCCCACGCCAAGTTCCCAGCGCGGTCTTGTTCTGCCGCCTGACTCCTTTCCTGTCAGTCACTTCCCCTCGGTCTCCGCAGTCCCCGCTGAAGCCCCAGACTGCCAGACTGCCTCCTCCAATTCTAGAACATAGCCCATGCCTTATCGGTGGTGTTGTCACCGTCGATGACTCGTCGTTCACAACGAATGTCTTGATGCACAGTGGACCCACCGCCACTACGCGCTGCGATCTCGTGACTCTACTCGACACGGGCTCGCCCCAGTCGTTCATCACCGCTGCTACGGTGAAAAAACTGAAGGCTTCCCGTTCTGCCTCAGACGCGTGCATATGACACGCCCCTCCCTGTTCATGGGGAGGATTTGGCATTTCAGCTCCCCTCACCACTTCCGACTCCATCCGCTTGAGAATACAGTTCATGCACTCGGGCTCCACAACCGCAACCCCTACGGCAGCCCTCGCGGTGTGGGCTTGTATATTTCCGGTAGGAACCATGCAACATTCCATCTTCCTGGAGCGAGACCGCTGGATGCGCTTCACGCAACGCTCGAGTACCACGCTCTCCAGGCAGCCCTTGCTCCCCCACCAACCTTCCCAGCCCATCTGCGGTGAACTTGCCCTTCACAAACACGACAGGAACGAAGCATCCGCCTTCGTTTCCGACCACCGTACTACGGACGACATCTACCACCTCCGATTTGCCGTACCCACGTCCATGTCGCTGTCGACGGCGCCAACGCCCGCCGAGGTTAACCTGGTGCGTCAGTCAGGCGCCCCAGCGTTAACCGAGAGCTTCATGGTAAACAGGCTCCCCCGCGAAGACCCCCTCTCCGATACGGTACTATTCGTCTCAGACGAGTATCAGACCATTGCGCTCTCAAGGTCCACCGACCTCGAGCCGGGTGACCTCCTCGGCATCTCCATTTCCCCACTGGTTCAAGTGCAGTTAACCACCCTTAAGCACCTTGCCCCAGACCCCCACACCCCCCCTTACGTTCCAGAAGTACATGCCCTGCATGGCAACATCCCCCTCGCCAATACGGACCCGCCGTTGACCGACCCGCCTCCTACACCAAATATCCGTGCCCACAATTCCCTGCACGTCTCGACACCGACCAAAAATCCAGCTTCCTCCGCCTCTGGGGTCGTCTACCATTGCACCTACACGACGTCATGTTCGACCTTCACAGTTCCGGATGGTCATCGTCGATGATCGACGACGTGAGTGACGCCCTCTGCGAGCTCCAGGACGTCTTCTCCACCTCTGAGACCGATTTCGGCTCCTTCTCCCTTATCCCATTCAAGATTTCTGTGCCGCCAGGCAGCGCTCCGGTGACTTCCCGCCCATATCGTATTAACCCTATCCTCGCCAAAAGGTGGACGCCGTCCTCGGCCAGTCCCGGGCCGCCGGCCTGATCCAACACTCCATCCCCCCCTACTCCAGCCCCATGATCGCCATACCGAAGACGGATGGAGGCGTCCGCATCACAACATAAAACAGGAAGCTGAACGCCATCAGCTCCCTCGGGCAGCTCTCCATCCCCCGCGTCGACGAGGCCCTCGACTCCGTGGGCAAAGGCTACATCTTCTCCCTGTTCGACCTGGTTTCCTCTTTTCACCAAACAACCATCGACAAGGACACCATCCCCCTTACAGCGTTCTGCACTCCCAACCGGCTGTTGGAATGGCTAGATATGCCACAAGGCAGCAGCGCCTCCCCCGGCTGGTTCGTGAAAGTCATCACCGAGGTCCTCAAAGATCTGGAACGCGTCGCTGCATATCTCGACGACATCATCGTCTTCGACCCCACCCTTCCGCCCACACCACCAACATCCGAGTCCTTTTCGCGCTCCTGCGGAAACACAACCTTAAAATTCTCCCTGCCAAAGCCAAAATTGGTGCCACCACCGCCGACTTCCTAGGACACACCATCACCCCCGGCGGCTTCAGCCCCAACTCTGTCAAGGTCACCGCCCTTCTCAAGTTGCCCATGCCCGACAACAAAAAGATAGTACGATCACTCCTTGGAGGAATCAACTACTACGGCAAGTTCCTAGCCAACCTTTTGCGACGCCTTCGCCCAATTAACACCCTACTAAAACAAGACGCCACCTTCGACCTCACCCCTACCGTGAAAGCCATCGTCCGTGACATCCTTCGCGGACTCGCCAAACCCCCGATCTTGGGTTACCCTGACGGTTGCCGACAACGCCCGCCCCTTCCGACTGTACTGCGACGCCAGCCTCGGTGGCTTCGGCGCCACTCTGGAACAAGAACAACCCGACGTCCCTGTTTGACCCATCCTTTACATCAGTCGCGCCACCCTAGACTCTGAGCGTTCGTGGACGCCCCTCGACCTCGAGACCGGAAGCATTGTCTGGAAAATAAAACGACTGCGCCGCCACCTTTGGTCTACTAAATTCCGCATTTACTCGGACCACAAAGCGCTCGAGAGCATCGCTAGGGTAGGCGAACACAACGCCCGCGTCCGGCGCCGGCTCGAGTTCCTCTCGGCGTAAACCTACACCCTGAAATACCGCAAAGGCACCAACAACGGAAACGCCGATTTCCTTTCCCACCTTCCGCAACCTGCCACCGAAGCCGACCGCACCGGACCCAACCGCCTGACCGGTCCCGACACCGTCGGCATCTATCTCATACGCCTCTGCGGCTTCACGTCCTGGCATCGGCTTGGGTGGGCTCGTATCCCCCCCTACCGCCCATTCCCAACCATCCAGCCCCTTCTCCTCTCCATCGACGACTTCTTCGATTTTCGTTTTCTGCGACCACGCCTGGAATACCCCGGCCCCTCTCCAACCCTCAACACCTTCGTCGCGCCCGTGTCGGCTCACAACGCCGTCGTTAAAACGCCTCCGTGCCTCAAGAAAGCCGCCGTGGACAACGGCGCTCCTCCATCTCGGCTTCCAAGCCGCCCGTCGTCTCCTCGTCATCTACCACTGGCGCCACGATCCCACCTTCTTTGAATCTGAGTTCTTGTCGGACCAATCGACGTGCCACCGCCGCCGCGGGAACCCCCGTGCCGCAATCGACAATGGTTTCGGACGTCGGCCACAACCTACTGTTTGCAGACTACCTGCGCCCACCCCGCGGCGCGTCATCACCACCAGTCAGGGCCCAGCCGAGGCTCCTCCAACCGACACTGCATTCAGCTACAGCCTCCGCGATACCTGTGTCGCCGACAGCTCCGACACCAATCCACCGAGGCCGGTCCCTTGGATAATGTCTTCCACACCGACTCCACCATCTCCAGTCCCGGCCTCGGACCCCGTCGTCGAACCCGTCGTCGATAACCCGACGATAACCCCCACCTCTTCGCTCGCGTCGATCATTGCACCTACAGTGACTGGGCGAGAGAACAACGTGCCGAGCCCCTGTGCTCTTCCACCATTCGCTTCTTATCCCTGGACTCCCCTTCTCCACAGCCAACCGACCTCCTGGAGTTCATCCCCTCGTCTAGGCGCCTGCCGCTTGCCGACGTCCTCGCCCTTCCCGCTAAAAGTACACTCGACCGCACCGACAACGACACCGCCCTTCTAGTACAGCAACCACCCAACCCCGTGTCCGGAAACAGCCCCCCCCCCCCTTCAGCCCCTCCCTCTCCGTGCATCTACGCCCCAATGCTGATGAGCCCTGCTGAGCACATGCCACGCCACCACTTCCCTACACCTGGGAGTTACTCGAACAGTTCTCAGGCTGGCACGTTTCTACTGGTAAGTCGGCATGGACTTTTCCTCCAGCTGGCGGATACGCCGCTGCCGCAAGTGCCAGGCCCACAAGACATCCCGACAAACCATCGGCTGGCCGATCCTCTCCCTCCCTTTACCCAACAGCCCTGGCATCAACTTCAGCGTCGACTACTTTGGCGCCATCCCCCTCATACCACGCGGAAACGTATACATCCTCCTCTTCACCGACCGCTTCAGCCGCCGCGCTGGTATGTTTGACACCTGAGCAACTCAGTTCACGGCCGCCGGCACCGCCGACATTGTCATCGACCATCACATCACCCTTTGGGGGTGCCCAGTGACACTCCTCTCCGACAGCGGCTTCCACTTTACCTCGAAGCTCACTCGCCGGGGCGTCAACAAGGTTAACACCAACGTCTAACACCCCTGCACTGACGGGGGCGTCGAGCGCGTCCACCACGTTTTGACCCAGATGCTATCCATGGTCGGAAATGAACAACAAACCGACTGAGACGTGCTGCTGCCACCCATCTCGTCGGCCTATAACAACTTAGTTAACGTCGGTACAGGGCTTGCGCCCAACGAGGTCCACATAGGCCCCCTCCCGCCCCTCCCGCTCTCCGTCTTCGAACCCGACAATATCAGCGGTCATCAGATCCTGGAGCGCGACCATCTTACCTACGTCAACCTCGTCACCAACCGCCAACAACGCGCCTACGCCCTCGTTCGTGATCTCTACCGCATCCCCACCTCGCGTTTACAACGCCGGAACGCCCCCATCGTGGCTGCCCTCTCAGCCTCCTCTCCTTTCACCGTAGGTGGCTGGGCATGGGTCTACAACTCCGGCTCGACTATCCACCAGGGAGCCAAAAAGGACACCGACGCAACTGTGCTGAAGACAAAGCCACCCCTCGACTGGAACGTGCCTTCCAAAAACCGTGGGACCGACGCCCACCTCCGGCGCCCCCGACAATCGCCCCCTGCACGATAAACTACTCTTCCTCGACCTACGTTCCGAACTCCTCGGACGGGATTCCAAGCCCCGCGTCCCCGTCAAACGATTCAAGCCCTGCCGGAGCCCCGACGACATCATCGGCCTCCCCAAGTGCCTGCCCGCGGACCTCACGACCTACGTCCTCACCCCGTCCGCCACCAAGTCCCCACCCTAGCATATAACCGTCGACGACGTCTCACCACCCCCGGAGGTCGAGTGTATCACCGGCCACTAGCTGGTACGCGGTCGCGGTGGCGTTATCGCCGTCCTGTACGAGACTCGCTGGGCCGAACTTCTCAGCCCCTCTTGAGAACGTGAGCTCGACCTTCAACACTCCCGACGCCACATCTTACTCTACTGGTCTGGCACACCGGCGATACACAGGCAGACAAATCGCGCCTACCGACAAATGCGCATAGACGTCGTGCACCGGGAACTCTCAAGATCGCAAGGCCAAATCTTCCTCGCCCCCGGCTACTCCCTGGTCTCCCGCGACCTCTGGCCCCAGCTTCAGCACAACCGTACTCCCATCTGGGACCCACATCTGGCGCAAGGCGCTCGACGGTCTCTGGTCGCTGGGCATGATTACCCATCGCGCCCCCTCGGACCCCCTTTCGGACGACAGCCCCTCAGACTCATCCCCGGACGGCTCTTACATCATCCGGTTCATGGCAGACCTCGGCCCTATTAAGATTAACCTGCAGCCTACCCGCTACACTTCCGTCCGGAACACCATCTCGGTCTCCTGGTGTTTGCAGCGCCACGGGACTGGAAACCTAGCCCGTAGGGTACTGCGAAGCGCGGATGCACCCCGTGGAGCCCCCGCCGTTTCCGCCCTGCCCCCCTAGTGAGCCTTCATTTTCTTACCGTACTTGGTTCTAGATAGTCTTCACTGCCAAGACATAGAGTAGTTCTCCCGGGATAGCATAGTCTTCCAAGCTAGTCGTCAGCCACTGGCAGTGGTTTTGGGTTTTGGGTTCGACAGTTGTAATTCAGGTAGTCGCATCACCGCCTTGTGATTCTAGTAGCGATTAGCTTTACTGAAGCCCACCACAAGAAAATTGATGATACTATGCCTCCGGGCGTCGTTGAGGTTCACTCAGATTTGTCTCCCAAGTTGTGTTCCTGAAGTCTCTTCCAACCCACCCCTGATATCACACGCCCCCGCCTTACCGCCGGGCCGTGACAATACCATATTTTATTTCCTGTGTGTTTTTTCCACTACCCTCTAAGGTCTCTCCGTTTCCTCGCCCCCCCTTTGCAAGGCCACCGAACCATCTCACTACCGTCCCCACGGTTGGTGTCTCCTCCGTTGGGCTCGTATCACACTGAGCGAATTACAGACGACCCTATTTTCCGTTGTTCTTGTTGTCATCGATTATGTTCTGCCTTCGTATTCCCAACAAGTATCATACGCGTTCCCCTACTTCGTGGCGAACGATGTAGCCGCGGTAAGTAGAATATATGCATGTTAAGTTGTATGGACTGTCCACGTCGAACTAGACGCCGTAGGCCTGCCCATCCGAGTGGATTCCTGGCGATCTCTTGGGCGTGTTGATTCTGCTTGAGTTACCTTGCGCCGTTTGCTGGTGTTGTTCCCACTATTAGTTCGCCATTTTATATCGTAATAGAACATTGTTCACTCCCTTTACAGGCCCTAGCAAGTTCCCCGGCCATTGTTCCAGGAACGTTCATGACGGTCTTGTCGTGCCTCCTCCGCTTTCTGTAGTTCGTGCGGTGTTCCCGTTTGCGTGCCCCCATCGTATTCGCTAGCGCCTGGTATCAGTATACGGCTACCCTATATATACCCCCTATACGATATGATATTTCCATAGTACTAAGTCACGTTTTTTTTCGCCGGAACGTGCGATATATATCATATCGTATTACATCGCTATATATAGGGGCTTTCAGCACGATGTGACTAAAAGGTGATATGATATTGGGTATATGATATATACGTCCGCTATGAAGGGATATATCGGCCTATATAAGGTGATATAAGATGACATGTCGGCCTGTATGAAGTGAAATACGTGATATAGCTATCCGATATGTGGTATAATATGACCACTTGCTGTCTTGACGATATATCTTGCGTCTTTCGGGCGTGCATTTTGGGCGGAATATAGTGGAAGATACGTGCAGTATATTACACCTGGTACGTATGTACGAGTACGAGTACGAAGCGTGACGCACACACAACGGGACGTACTAGGGTCGGTGCCCGCTGCTGTGTTCCTGTCGTGCGGGTTTGATCCGCGATGAGCGAGTCGAACGCGCCATCGCCTGCGGCCACAGGCAAGCCGCAGCTACAGCAGTCGCCTTCGATATCGTTAAGTGCCGCCACACATCTACATGCAATACATCCTCGCGGAGAAAGGGTTGCTGTATCATCATTCATGCTTCTGGTGTGCCGGGTAGTACGTAGCGGGCACAGATCGCCAAGTACCGAGCCAGTGCCTTACCATCAGTGTGGCACAGGCCCCAACCACGAGCAAGTACCGATGTGACACGGCGGTGACGTACATATATAGGTGATAATAACACACGAAAGCACGATATATATAGGGCAGATATAAAGTGACATATCACAATATACAAGGTACATGATATATAACATTATATATATATGATATTTCACTGTATATGATATATCACACGATATATGACATGGTATCATCATATACCCTGCATACATCACATATCATGGCGATATATCAGAAAATGCCCGTGATAAGGACATGACTAAGAAATATCAACTTTATGACTTAGTCGTGTTTTTTCGGGGGGTATATAGATATCATTTACCCCCCCCGATTTCTAGGTGATACCAGGCTCTAGTATTCGCCATGATTAAATGACTGGCCGTGCTCTCGTATACCCCTGGGCCCGACAAGGGCCCGAACGAATGAGCCCCCACGCACAAGCCAATACTCGCATTCTTCTGCATTTGTCTAGGTATATCTTCTCACCCTGAGTTCCGCCTTCTCTTTCTACATTTGTCTTGGTGTCTCATTTTACTCAATCTCCTCGAGTTTTTACTTCGTTTTGCGCTCGTCCTAGTGTTTCTTGTTGCCTTCATTTCGGCCCCTGTCTTTTTCAGTTTGCCCCCTCTTTCAGCGGGAGTTTCTGGCAATAACGCTGTCCGTGACATCTACTTGTACGCCTCACTACGAGGTGTGGGGAAATCTATAGCCTCATTTCGTTGTTTCGAATAGACGCATCTTCGACCTCCCTTCTCGGTATTTTCGGGTGTACTCCGTTATAATCCACCCACCGTTGTGTGGTCTACATATGCGACTATTCAGGGTGGGCTACTGTGGCATGATAAAAGTATCGAGCTTTGTAAATGGTTATGAGATAACCCGTAGTACCAAAGCCCTGAATACCCCTGCTCACGAGTATTCCTGGAGCTCTGAAACTGCCCTCGGTAGACAAAACAGCCAGTACTCTCAAGGCTTTCGTAAGGACGCAAGGAATGTTCCTAAGACAGACCTCCCTTGAAGACAGGATGACCCGTAGAATTTGCTTTTAGTAGACTACAGAAGAATCCGAGGGTTTGGCTACTCCTCTGGCTAGGATCACCAATAGGAGAAGCGTAGACCAGGGTCCGAGGAAACTTCCTCGAGCAAGTGTATTTAGCCGTGTAGCGGGTTAATGGAAGGGAGAAGAGTGGCCTTCATACCTCGAATCAAGCCCCAATCGAATCACTGACCTCTTTTCTCTCATCATAAAGGGGAACAACACGAGAACAAAGAAAGAATTCTCCCAAACAAGATAAGCTGCCTTTCGAGCCAGCTCCTGCCTTCCACTTCCCTTACCTCTATCCTCGGGCTCTACTACACTTGTCGGAGCGGGCTAGTGCTATAGTTTTGCCTTGAAATACCTGGAAATGCCGGAATTATCGGGGTACAGGTATTGGGATCACAATTGGAGGCGCATCCTAGACAGGAAACCCAGGCAGCGAGCCTTCGCTCTTTCAGTCGTCCATCGCGCTTTGAACGGAGTAAAGCTGCCCTCCTTCCATCTGTCAGCAGTCAACAAACCTAGCAAGAAATACTCTGTGTCCCATCCTGCATCACATCACAAACAGCAACGATAGCAACAACAACAATAGTACTATTGTCTACTGTCTACCATCCACCAACGCACACAAGTTGACGGCAGACACAATAAATACCCTGCTGCGCGAGTTCCTGACAGCAGCTATACTACAGCAGCTTCATAAAAAATATCAAGATCCTTCAGCTGTGAGATGGAGGGTTTGTCTTACAGTAGTAATATGAAGAAGAAACATCGAGTAATCGAGTATGCACCTCCCGGGCATCACGGACAAGCACGTCTGTGGCCTCCAAGTACCACGAAACCGTTCTTACAAGCCGTCTTGCACACCGAACGCAGCCAGCACCCGCGCTGGCCAATGAATTTCCTTCCCGACGAGTGCCGAGAAGAGGCCTGACCTGCTCCACCTGGAGCAGTCGTCCCCTCCCGTCACCCCCGCCACCAGAAATTAAATCAATTAATTGATGCTACCATCCATACGCAAGAACGTCTGCCTCTAAAGCGGTTCTTGGTAGGATGCAGCTCACCCTTCATGCGACTCGCCGGACACCTCACGGCGCTTCGCGCTTGGTGCAAGCAATGTCTGCCTGGTCGGTGAAAGCCCGACGTGCTCCGTCCTGGCATGGTAGGGATGCGAGGGTCTATGGTCATACGACTACGGCCATGCATGATAATGAATACACCCCCCCCACCCCCGCCTCAAAATCGGTTGGACGAAGCTCACCCTTCATGCGACTCGCCCAATGCTTCACGGCGCTTCGCGCTTGGTGCAAGCAATGTCTGCCTGGTCGGTGAAAACCCTGCGTGCTCCGTCCCGGCATTGTCGGGATGCAAGGGTCTATGGTCGTACGACTACGGCTATGCATGGCATGCGCACACACCCCTCCCCCACCTCCCCAGACAACTCGGGAGAGGAGGACCAAGCGACGAGTTTCCCCGTGAAGATGCTCTTGAACCATCAGCGTTGCTCCCTATTATCCACCGTCAAACTGGGCAGACACGCTCTGTTGCTTACATATAGACTTACTTATAGATATCCTTCTCTCTGCGCGTGCTTGGTTGATACATCCCTGGCCTCTCAAAGCTCACACTTGGAGACCACCTCCTTCTATTACTTAGAGGCGAGAGCATTTTTTCCTTTTTCTTTTGTTTTGTGCGCGTTCGTGTTCCCAGAGCACGCACCGCGGGCGAGCCCGGCGCCGTCGCGGGTGTCAACGGGTGCTGGCGGGTGGAGGGGGGGTTGGACGGAGCGCGGTCGCCGTTTTCGTGGCTTGGTGTCGCGTGTCCATCGAGACACGAGGGAAGTATGAATGGGCTCTGTTTGGCTTCCTGGTGTGGGGTCGGTTATATTATGTACGAGTCCATAAGGGTCGTTTGGATCTGCAAAAATAAAATTCAAGAGATGCTTATTTTTGCGACTAAGATGACGTTCGCAGAGAGAGCTACGATGTCTGGTCACTAACATTGTCGAGCTGTCGAACGAGGGCCGCGGTGAGCACCGGGCTTCACGCGAGGCGGGCGACGGTGCTCATTGCGGCAGAGAGGGAGGCAAGCTTTACAAGGACCGAATCGGTGGCGAGGTGGTCGCGAGAGGGGCGGGCGGCGTACGAGGCTGAGAGAAGCTCTGCTGTTCGTTTGGTTTTTCAACTGGCGCAAGGTGTTCCAATCAGGCGGAAAATAATTACATGAGACGGGACGGGGATTTTTTTTCTTTCTGATATCTTCGTCTTCATTATCATTGTTTTTTTTGGTGCTGTGCCGTGCTGTGCTTTCTCTTTCGTACATATCGAAAGAAGAAAATAAGTACCCTACCTGGGCTATGAACGTACGTACGGCATGCGGCGTTCGGGTTGTTTTCCTTGATGGAGCACGGAGCTCTTGGCATTAGCAAGTCGCCTGTCTCCACCTATAAATAATTGTTTGGACCGTCTGTTCCTTTCCATTCTTCCTATTATAGTGAGCGAGCTTAGCAGCCGGAACCACTTACTACGCGAAAGGCTTGTATAGTACTACCCACTGCCTTACTTAGTCACGCGACTAGGAAGGGCAGCGCGCAATGCTACATAACCAACAGGCTCTCGACCACCGCTGCCATCAACCCTATCAGAAGCACAAACAAACGCAGCACAGTCGACAAATCGCCACTTCTGCGTCAACCACTTTGCAAAGCCAAAACAGGCGCAGCATCGACACCCACCGCTCAAGCATCAACTCCACCCGAACCTCGAACTGACGCAGCGTCGACATCGGGATCTACCGGGGCCAACTTCCGAGGCTGGCGTTATGTCACAGTAGAGGAGGTACAGCACTTTTTTTTATCAGGTTCCTAACACATAGAACTCCTAGCCTTAACCAAACAGACGATTTGGAGAAAAGGTGTGTGCGCAGCCCGAGGAACAATACCCAAACAAATATAAATAAAAATCGGCAAACACAAAAAACTGAGACCACGTAAAATCGGGCACTTCGCCTGTCAGCCCCTCTAGGGCTGAACCTACGTGCTGGTAATTAAATACTTGCGAACAAAACCTGAGTGGATTTCGCTACATACGTTTTTGGGGACAGAACACTTGGAACATGACCTGGATGGCTTTCGCTACGCTCCGGGGACAACCTACTTGCAATAAGGCCCGGGCAACTCTCGCCCGGTGAAAGGGGGTTGTGCAGCCCCTTCAGTCAGAAATACTCAAACGTAGTCCTGCTATCTCGGAATGGCTCGCTGGCCACTCCGTCCACCCGCGCATCAACCTTGGCGGAGGTTGGCCACCGCCCACGCTTTCACGACCTCCGTCAGGAGCGGGGGGGCGCCCGATCCGCCCGCGCCTACCTCTGACGTCGACCAGCGCCCCTGGACGTACTCCTGCTGGACGGAGGGCGGAAGTCTCGAGAAGCCCGAGATGCGACCGCGGCAGTTCACGGCGCCGCACGAGCAGTCGAAGGAACTTGTCATGTCCACCTCAAACGCATTGTAGTCCACGGTCAACATTCGTCCCTCGGGGATTTCGGACGCTATCACGACGACGCGAACACACGGGCCCTGAGGTCCGAGGCGACGCGCGGAAAGGGCGGATGAGGGACACATCGTTTTACACACCTCGGACTGGCAGGTGATGACATCGATCACTCAGACAAAGACCGGCCGTTCTGAGATGGTTGCGCAGAATCTTGTATACGTCGTACAGATCAAATCCTGGAAACATGTGCCACGTGTAACATGCGTATTACGCGGCTCCCACACGGCAACATAAGCTACATTGTGTGGATCAGGAACCTGCTCACACTGAAAAACAATGTCGTGAAGCAGAGATCTATGATATGTCCGATCCTTGACACCAGGGTACGCCATATATGACCCATGTCCGAAAAAAATATAGCTCTAAATTCACGCAGTGTGTCCCGAAATCATGGGGGGAACTGGGTAAACTCTCTCGGAACTTCAGAAGGGGAAAAAAATGGCGATAAACAGTCACGATTACAGCAACCATTGTGGTCACTGTTTGATTGGGGAGTGATACAAATTGGTGTCCGAGTTACAATGAATGATACAAGTCGTACGGCACAACGGGTGCAACATTATCCCGTCCGCACTGCTGGGCGCTCACGCCGCTCGTAAGCAGTTGATAGTGCCGAAGATATCACTGTTTCGGTGGCTATCTCGGGGTCCCGAAGTGGTCAAGCGCGGCATCCGCCTTGGACCCTGATTTGGCAGACCTCCGAGCGACTCGGCGCGGGAGCGAAACCCGAGGGAGAAACACGGCGCCGGAGGGCGTTGATGTCATGAGTGCTAACATGACTTCGGACGGGTGATCTCGCAGCCTAGGGCCGGATACAAATACGCGGGCCGGTGTCTGCGGGGGGGACGGGTAAAAGCCTGCTTCAATCTGTCAACTCGTCATACGCAGCACCCTCGTACGCTAAATGTGCAGCCTTCGCCACTTCCCAGCACAATACCAATGTTTGCTGCAGCAAGTTTGTTCCTTCGACAACTTTAGTAGGTGCTCAACTCTAATTTCAAGACGTCAACAACGTGGGATGCAGTACGTACTCGCAAAGGATTCATACATGCATATATAACTATAGTGACTATGCACGCCTTCTACTTGAGGCAATACAACAACAGTACGCCAGTCAGTCGGGAGTTCCCACGCACCGAGAGTCGCGCACGAAGAAAAAAAGGAGAAGAAAACCTCGACAGCAGCATTCCATGGGACAAGCTTGAGGGTGGACGGTTCTCACCTTGTCGGTCGTAGAAGAAGCTTCCACCAGCTCCAGCTGACAGTTGGGTGTGCAGCCGTGGTTTATCAGTTGCAGGCCGTCCGAGACGGTAAGGTGCAGGTCCGGGGTGATCTGGATGCTGTGCCTCGACCTCACGGCGGACTGCGTGCCAGGGGTGCAACCGAACAGCACGTCTCCCGCCACCAGCTTTCGCTGGGCGACGAGGAAATTCTCGGTTCCGTCCTGGACGACCGAGATGTTATCGTCATCTCTAGCCAGCAAAGCGGACGACAACGCGCGTCTGCTTCCAGTTTCGAGCGGAACGTTGGTGGCGCACCCACTGACCCCTACAGTAGGACCCCCACGCGAGCATCCTCGAAGCGATTGGTGCTGGATGTGCGCCGCTCTTGCTCCGACTGGAGCGGTGGCGGTGGCGGTCTTACCAGATGCAACGTTTTGTTGCTCCCGGAAAGAAATGAAGGCTCGCGAGATGGCGGAGGGCGCCGTGATACAGCCGGTCGTCGCCGCCGGGAGCACAAGAAAGGCCAACGCGCGCTGCCTGGTGTGCCTCATTGCAGCGTACCTGGCGATCATTGTGCCTCTGTTGGGTAATCTGTCACGCGCGGTGGTGGGGCGACGGGTGGTGAGCGGTTTCGGGGGGTTGTCGGGGACTCATTGCGAGCTGAAGCTGCAGGACTCGACAGCCCTCTCTTCTTGCTCGCCTGAAAGCTGAACGTGTTTCGATTGGGCCGTTCATCCATGCGTATTTACGGCGTAGGGCGTTTCTGTATTTGGGGGGTTTTCCGCTCCGCAATTCGTAGAGCGTTTCTGTATTGGGGGGCTTTCATCCACAGCAGTGCGTTTTATGGGTTGGGTGGAGTTGATCGTGTTTGAGCAGAAACCAAAAACTGTCTGCCGGGGTATTTAGTCAGCGGAGCCCAACGGGGAAAAATTTCACGCCTTGGATGGACCATCAATCCCCACTTCATGATCTAGATATTCCTGTAGAAGGCAGATCTGTTCCCGATCTAGCTCATGTCACTAGGTGGGAGCCGTGTAGCCTGCGTGGTCTAGTACATGTTTCCTGGGTTGGATATGTACTGTGCAGATCCCGCACAACCTCGCGCAACGGCGGATGAGGAACTGTAGGTGATCTATGTGTAGATAGTTAGATCATGATCTGCCCGTCCGACGTGTGCATATTTCTAACGAACTTGAAGGCGTTCCTTGAGAAGAGAAGGACTCGCCATAACCTCGAAGCTATCACTGCGTACGAGGCGACAAGGTAAAACAACAACCACTTTTATTGATAGCGAAAACGAACGTTTTATCCCCTAAGATTTATCAGTTTCCAAAAGAAAAGGGGATGGCGGTTCCTTAGTTCCTTGGCCATAGGTTTAGTCTTTTCGCGCGAGAAACTGCCTCCATCGGGCGCAGTGGAAACCCGCGTGTGTCCGTCAACCAATCGGTTACAAAAATCCCGCCGTTTAGAATGGAGGGGTTGTATTCATTGTCATGCTTGGCCGTGGTCACAGGGACATAGACTCTCGCAGCCCTAAAATGTCGGAGCAAACCACGCAGGGATTTCACCGACCAGAAAGGCGTTGCTTGCACCAATCGCGAAGCGCCGTGAGGTGTTCGACGAGTCACATGAAGAGTGAGATGAATCTTACTCAGAATCGCATATTGAGGCGGACTTTGGGACCTACTGCGTACGTTCTTGCATATGGAATCACAGCCGCGGATGACTTGCGCCGTTTAGAGGGAGGGGGTGTACTCGATAGGAGAGATGTACTCGATCTCATGCATGGCCGTGGTCGTATGACCATAGACCCTCGCATCCCTACAATGCCGGGACGGAGCATGTCGGGCTTTCACCGACCAGGAAGACATTGCTTGCACCAAGCGCGAAGCGCCGTGAGGTGTCCGGCGAGTCGCATGAAGGGTGAGCTGCATCCTACTAAGAACCGCTTGTGAGGCGGACTTGCATATGGATGGCAGCCTCAATGAGTTAGGTTAATTTCCGGTGTAGCCACTTCCAGAGACCGCAATGGGAGTACTATGTAACTGCCTCTTGGGTGCCTCACCTTGAACACTACGTGATACGATCAATTCTCTTGTGCAGAGTAAAGGTTCTTTACTTCGCACAAATGATCTCACTCGACAACCAGCTGTGGGCGACCGCCAAAAAAAAAAAAAAAAAAAGGTACCCTGGATGTCTAGCTCACGTAGTGAGCGGCATGTTTTACAGTGTCGTTGCCAACCGACGCCAACCCAACCGGAGGAGGGGGGGGGCGTACTCATTTGTTGCTTGCCTTAGTCATTTGACCATTGACCACGCATCCCTTTCGAGACGGAGCACCGTTCCTACTCCTAATAGAGACACCTCCAACAATTGGGCGCTCATTACGTCGCTTCCATAAATTACATAGAAACTTTTTGCTAATCTTATCCCCTTCCTGTTTGGCCTTCTGTGGCCACCATCTATCTCCTAGGATAGCGATCGTTTTCTCGCTGCTATTCATTGTATCAAACTCCTCCATGTCACATTCGTCTATTTTCCTCATCTCCTCTTCTAACACATCCCGTTCCTCCTTGTATATTTCACATTCTCCTACTATGTGAGTTCTACTCTCTATTGCTTTGCCACACGGGCACATCTGTGCGTCTACTTCCTCCTCTTCCCGGCTACTGGTTTACCTCTTTCTTCTTTCTGGCAGGTCCAGGTCCCCTACACGAAAGCGCTGTTTCAGCGTTTTCGCGAAGTCCATTGGGCCATGCAAATACGTGTTCATTCCTATTCCTTCCCTCAATCAACCGGGGGAGGGGGGGGGTCATTGTCATGCGGGGAGAGGTGCGGGTGTACTCATTTGTTGCTTGCCTTAGTCTTTTGGCCATTGACCACGCATCCCTTTCGAGACGGAGCACCGTTCCGACGCCTCATAGAGACACCTCCGACATGTGGGCACTCATTATGTTGTTCCATATATTACATAGAAGTGGTTTGCTAGTCTTATCCCCTTTCTGTCTGGCCTCCTGTGGCCACCATCTATCTCCTAGGATAGCGATCGTTTTCTCGCTGCTAGGTAGTGTACCAACCTCCTCCATGTCACGTTCGTCTATTCCCCTCATCTCCTCTTCTAACATATCCCGTTCCTCCTTGTATATTTCACATTCTCCCACTATGTGAGTTCTACTCTCAATTGCTTTGCCAAACGGGCACATCTGCGTATCTACTTCCTCCTCCTCCCGGCTATTGGTATACCTCTTTCTTCTTTCTGGCAGGTCCAGGTCACCTAGATAAAAACGCAGTTTCAGCGTTTTCGCGAAGTCCATCAGGCCTTGCAAGTTAGTTTTCATTCCTATTCCTTCCCTCAATCCCCCGTATTTCTCCAAGTGTTTTTCCGATTCCATCTTGTTTCTTAGCGCTGGCCTTTCCCTTCTTTCTATCCTTTCTTGTACTTCTGCCTTGTATCTCCCAAACTTCCCGGCAGACATCATATATTCTTGGTTTCCCCCTGTATCCTTCCATACTTTCTCAACTACGCCATCCCACCGTATTCCAGCTCGCCCTTTTGTTGCTTTCTCCCACACAGCTCTATCAGCTATGGTTGGCAATCTCTTTTTTGGTATGTTCCTTACTTTGTATTGCCAGTTCGACTTTCTCATGTATTTATTAGTCTTGAGTGAGTGCATTCCCAGCTATGCTCTTAACACTGTATTACTATTCGTACTTAAACATATTGGGATTTTTTAGCTGCTGTCGCTTGTACTGTTTCCTACTGTTTTACGAGTTTCACGTCCCCTTCCCATACTTCTCCTGCATATTCTAACTTTGGTACTATCACATTCTCATCAGGATACATCTCTTAATCCTAGTGTCAAGGTGCGAGTCTGTTAGGATCGCATCCATCTTGCCTACGTGTGCTTTTCGCTTTCATATTACTTTTGCTATATGTGTATCCCAAGAGCAGTCTTTTGAGATCTCTACGCCAAGGAATGCATACTGGTCTACGATCCGCAATTCATCTTCTCCCCACTTCCAACTGAAATTTACCGGGTTTACCTTGTCTTCGTTACAGACAACTCCTGCGCATTTCTTGGCGTTCGCCGTCACCCTCCATTTCCTGATGTGTTATATTGATAGCGCCTTCTCTATTTGGTTCTGCAATCCTTCGGGTGTTTCATTTTCATGCGGGGAGGGGGGTACTCATTATCGTGCATGGCCGTAGTCACATGACCGTAGATCCTCGCACCCCTACAATGCCGGGACGGAGCACGTCGGGTTTTCACCAATCAGGGAGACATTGTTTACACCAAGCGCAAAGCGCCGTGAGGTGTTGGGCGAGTCGCATGAAGGGTGAGCTGCATTCTACTAAGAACCGCTTTAGAGGCGGATTTTCTTGCATATGGGTGACAGCATCAATGAATTGACTTAATTTCTGGTGTCACCACTTCTAGAGACAGCAATGAGGTTACTATGTAACTGCCTCGTGGGTGCCTCACTATCTACACACTACGTGATACGATCATCCCCCTTGTTCGGAGTGAAGGTTCTCCCCGCACAAAAATGATCAAACTTGACCGCCAGTCGTGGTAACCACCAAAAAAAAAAAAAAAAAAAACGGTACCCTGGCTGTCTAGCTCACGCAGTGAGAGGCGTGTTTTACAGCGTCGTCGCCAACCGACACCAAACCAACCTGTATATACCAGGTGTATAATATAGGGTGGGGGTTACCTTATCTTCGTTCCAGATAACTACTGCGCATTTCTTGACGTTCGCCGTCACCCTCCATTTCCTGGGGTATTCTAGCGCCCTCTCTATTTGGTTCTGCAATCCTTCGGCTGTTTCATTTTCATGCGGGGGGGGGGGGGGGGGGGGGGGGGCGTACTCATTTGTTGCTTGCCTTAGTAATTTGATCATTGACCACGCATCGCATTCGAGACGGGCCACCGTTCCGACACCACCAATATTTGGGAGCACGTTACACGAGAGTTCCGCCTTGTGCGTGTGTTCTTCACATTGAACCGTTATTTTTTACCCGTCGTCACCCAGCACAACCAGCGTCCTTCTTCAATCCTAACGAGATATAAGTTATGTGGTCACAAAACTACGCAACAGAGATACCATATTGTTATGCAGTAGGCATTCGTACAGGACACGACAGGCATGACCTACATATTTCTATGAAAGAGAGAAAACAAGAAAACAAGAGAAAGAAAAAACGAAAGAAAAATAAAAAGAAAGGGCAAAAGTGTCGTGCACTCCCATAGGAGATGGTGGCGGACAATACAGAACGGGCTAAAGAAACAAAATCACTACCTATAAACAGAGTAAGACTCAGAACCAAGGGAAATAACAGGCAAACCAAAGTACAAAAAAAAAACAACGAAAAGTATCCTCCAGGAAGCCGCAGCAGTTTGTCGTACGAGTTGCAAGGACGCGTTCTGCCGATGCCTCCTTCTCATCCTTATGCCATTTCCGCATGAAGACCTCCGCCCCTTCCTCGGCCCGTCGGAGCCATCTGCCGGCTTTCTGTGCTGCCTCGCGCCACCCTTCGAACTAGATGACAAACTCCTTGAGGTCCTCCTCAAGGCACCTCATCCAGTCCCACTCCTGTCCTCCAGAGTAGCCCTTACCCCCGACCCTCTCCCCAAATATCACTCTCTTCCGCAGGCGCTCCTTTCCCATGCGTGTCACAAAGCCCGCAAACAATAGTCTACGCCAGCGTACCGTGGTCTCAACGCTTTCGGAGTTTGTCCTGAGAAGCGTGCTGGCATAAGATAGAATGTGGTCTTCGCGCTTTCGTTTTCGCCAGCCGAGGCATCGGAGGAGCATCTTGTGGTGGACCTCCCGTAGCCTGCCGTAATCAGTCTTGCTCGGGCTCCAAGTAGCGCATCCGTAGGGCAACGTTTCGATCACCTCGGCTCTCAGCATCCGCACCTTCAGGCGTAGGCGCACACCCGGGCAGTCATAGATTTTCATCTTATTATACCGCCCGAAGTACGCCCATGCCCTCTGGAGTCGACGTGTTACTTCGACATTTCTGCTCGTCCAATCTGCGCTGATAGCCCTGCCCAAATACACAAGCTCGAGTGTCTGTACACTTGGCCGCCTGCGGAGACGGTGGACGGCACGTGTTCCCCCCATCTTTCGTTTGCAGACATATTATCTCCGTCTTGGCCTCCGAGACCGTCAGGCCGAACGCAGCACATGCAGTCACGATCACCATCATCATCCTCGCCAGGCCGTTCGGTGATCGTGATGCAATGCCCGCATCGTCAGCATACAGCATTGCCCACGATGTCCGGGCCTCTTTATCCTTCCCCTGTCCGTCGGCGTGTCCGGTTCGTGCCTTGCCCTTCCTCCTTTTCCCCTTCTCCTTCTTTCGTTGGAGTTGCACCATGTGATCAGTGATGATTTTATCGGCAGCGAAGCTTTTCTCCGCCATACTCACCACCGCTGTGAAAAACATGTTGAACAGTAATGGCGCGAGCACACACCCTTGCCGAAGACCCTGCTTCACGTCGAACATATCTGAGCACTCGCCATCATCCAGCCGCACGCATGCTCGCATGCCGTCTTGGAATTGGCGTATAACGGTGGGCATTCTAGGTGGCACGCCAAAGCTAGCCAAGACAGTCCACAGGAGTGTTCGGTCTACGGAGTCAAAGGGTTTAGTGGGGTCGACGAAGCACATGCACAGCGGGGTGTCCTTCTTCCTTGCCAATTCCTGCAAGCGTCGCACCACGAACATCATGTCGACCGTCGAACGTCCGCGCCTAAAGCCACAGTGCCCCTCTGGCAGGATGCCTCCACGTTCGCAGTAGTCGCTAAGGCGGCGCGCGATGACTTTGAGGGGTACTTTGCCGGCATGCGCGACAAAGGAAATGCCACGATAGTTGCCACACTCCGCCCTGTATTTCTTCTTGTGCAGCACCTTAATCGTTACATATTTCCTTTGCTGCGGCACGACCCTTCCCCTCCACACAGCGACGATGATCTCGTAGAAGCTTACTAAGGTGTCCGAGTCTCCTTCGTCAGCCAGGACCTTCAGCAGTTCAGCTGGGAGACCATCAGGCCCAACCGCCTTGCGGTTCGCCATCGCCCAGATCGCGTCTTCCACCTCGTACCCAGATGGGACGTCATCCAGCAGACTGCATGAGGGCCAGACCTTGAGATCGTTGACGATAGTCGGGTCGAGGGTTAATGACTTGGTGTTCAGCAGCTTATGGAACCACCTTACCCATCGTTCCCAGATGAGGCCGATGTCCCGCAGTAATCTACCTTCCTCGTCCCTGATGTACTGCGAATTGAAAGTCCTCTTCTCTTCCACATCCATCCCCTTAAGGTGCTTGTAGAACCCAAACTGATCGCCTTCTTGGACACGCTTTTCGAGTTGACTGACTGACTGACTGACTGACGTATTCTTCCAAGAACTTCTGCACTCCGTCCGTCCTCGCATGTTTGAGCTGTTTCGTGGCAACCTTCAAAGTTTTCCGCAGATTTTTGTCTTTAGGGGTAGCACGTAGTTACGTCCTCGCATCTTCCCTTTCCTGTCATCGCGAGTGCACCTCTGCCTTTACCTCTTCGGGCGTACACCAACCCGGCGGCCCTTGCTTGCGACTGGTTGTTGCTGTTGCCGTTGTTCTCGCATTAACTCATCGCTACGATGCAATGCATTCTATGGTAGCAGGACAGGCTCCACTAACTCTGGAGTGGAAGAATACCTCGGTAGAAATAAAAAACAAGCAAAGAATAATACACATGATGATCCTATTAATAGCACATCTACACCTCAGCCAAAAATAAAAAGCGAGGTTCACGCTCGTGCGCATCAGATACATGCGGTACGCTGTACAAGTCGCCACATAAACCAAGAAGACCGCATACTACCAAGGCAAAAATAGACCGGATGAGAAAAACAACTCGACGTCGAAAACATCGAAAAACGAAGTCGAAAAATCAAAAATCAAAAAGGGAAAGAGAGAGAAAAAAACGAAAAAAATCGATTCAAGCACGAAAGCAACAAATCAAGAAAGGAAAACACACAAGAGAATGCGCAGATTCTCGCATATTGCAGGTTCGCAAGCTACGCAAGGGATGTAGAACAGAGCTAAGAAAAGAAAAAACGTACTTACTCCGCTAATAAGAGCACCAGAGGAGCAAAAAAGAAACTGATAGACAAGAAAAAACGAAAATGAAAAAGGAAGACGACGAAGCAAACCAAAAAAGAAACAACAGATAGCAAAATTAAAAAGGGAGATGCCGACAGAGAAGCAAACGGGAAAATAAGGAAAGAGGAAAAAAAGAAAAGAAAAGGAAAAAAGGGACAAAAAAGGAGATGGGGGGGACAAATAATTCGAAGGACATGCCCTGGTGCATACAGACACGCAGAGTTGCCTGGGTGGCACCAAGCTATTAATAGTTACTTGGGTCCCAATGAAGGGAGCGCATCATGATGATGCCCATACCCAGGCGTCAATCTGTTGGGCGGACCGCCTCCCCCCCCCCCCCCCCCCCCCCTTGCCCCCTCGCCCCCCTTTCCCCCCTGCCATTATGCGCACGTGCATCGGCGTCAACGGCTGTAGTCGCGATTGCAGCCATCCTGTGCCGTTCTGCCGATGACTCCTTCTCATTCTTATGGCACCTCTGCATGAAGACCTCGGCCCCTTCCTCGACCCGTCGGAACCATCTGGTATAAGGCACTAGTTTAGCAGCAGTCGACAGCACGGTCTCCACTATTTACGGAGGACTATGGACCCACGGAATTTCTTTTTTCGTTTCAAAATTATGAATTTGCGACATACACTCAGTACATATTTTACGAAGTAACGAACTTACAGCTGGACTAATTTCGCAGCCACAGAGACACACACAGCGATGCTTAAAGCATGGGTAGCACCTACTGAAAGGTGAAGAACCCAGCTTTCCAATGATGCTACTTATCATAGCCGAAGGTATATGGTTGAGGGTGAGGTAAAGGTCGGTGAAAAGAGGTCCTCACAATCTACTGTTTTTTTAAGGCGGGAGCAGTTTTCAAGCCGAGGTTTCATACGAACGACGAATATTTGGCATTGCTGGGATCCCTACAATACGGGGCGCAGAACAAACAGAAAAGTTTGCAGAACAAACAGAAAAGTTTGCCGAGACTCCCGGTAGTTGCTGAGATACACGCGTCCAAAGAGGGACACCGCTGCCCACTACGCCCACCTTTGCCTCATGCCCAACTCCACACTTTCGCCTACAAGTAGCATCGTTGGAAAGCTGAAGTCCTTAGCTTTCCGTGGAACCTCACCACGCTTATGTAGCATCCCTGCGTAAAATCTTTATCGGTGATAAATAGTCCAGATGCCGATATATTTCCTCCATAAAACAACGGGAAAAATGGGCCCGGAGACTAAAATTCTGGAACGACACAAATCAAAAGTAAATCCGCTGGGTCCATTTAATATGGTCCTCCGTCATAGAGCAGTTGCCTTATCATCGACACTACCAATTGTACCAGGCGACGGGGGGATGCCTTTGGTTATCTCCCTTTTGAGGTTCGCCCGCAGACCGGGGTCTGCATCAACCGTTGTAGATCAATAGCTCGCTTTCCCCTACCTGTTTTCACCTTACGATTCGGCGCAAACCGGCCCATGAAGCGAATATTACAGATCACGAGGTTGTGGTCAGATTCATGCCGATCCTCTGATGGTTTCCGTACTGTTATGTTGCGGGCCAGGCGTTGATGAACTTGTCGAGTGAGGATGAAGTCTACTAACAGTCTACACTGACCCTTCCCAGAGTTTGGAGTTTGGATCGTGTATGACACCCGCGAGTGGGTGTGGCGAAGAATGTATTGAGGAGCGCAAGCCTGTTGTCAGCTGCGTGGAGGAGTAGTCTCTCTCCGTTTTTGTGCAATTCATCACGCTCGTATGTACCCATCACCTTACTGCTGGCACATCCGCTCTCTCGCTTGCCGGTGCGAGCATTCGCATCCATGAGCACAAGTAGGTGATCCCCACTGGGGACCCCCCGAAAGGGCGTTGTTCAGATCGTCCAAAAATGATCTTCCTCGAGAACGGGTGCATCCAGTAGTAGTAGTAATATAGGCTCAGCGGTGTTTTCGGGTAGCCACCCGTTGCCCACAAGCGGCGTACGAAGCAGAGTTTGCCATGCCCATATACCGACCTTCGGATATCGTAGGTGCGCGTGGGTTGCGTAGTGCTTATATTAGGCGTATTTCGAGACGCGACAAACGTCGCGAATCGTTTTTTGTTTTATTTTAGGGAAAAGCTGAACATGTACGAGTACGAGAGATAGAGGACTTCGTCTTGTTTCTATGATCCCTGCAAAAGCTGAACAAGTCGCCACGTTTTTCGGGGCAGACTTACTTGTAGAGGTCGGTATCACTGTTGAAAACGCTCTGATATGATATAAGATACAAAAAAAATTTAATTGAAATATGTTAATACAAGGAATTACATAATTTCTCGCTTTGATCGGATGTAATAATTTGATGGGGGGGGATTTTGATTATTTATTTTCCGAATTCGGGGAGAACAAAGATTGGATGTAATAATTTAATGGGGGGGGAATTCAATCATTTATTTTCCGAATCGGGGCAGACTTGTAGAGGTCGGTATCACTGTTGAAAACGCTCTAATATGATATATGTATACGTATATTTGTCAAATTTTCGTACTTTTGCCAACTTTTCTCTTCGCACGAGCACTATTAGGCAAAACAGGAAGTACACGGACACAGGAAGCCCTGCCGGACACATTGGTCCAGGTCTCGGCGCAATCCGTGCACTCTAAAGCGCGTGGCGGGCGCTCAAAGTTTTTTTCCCGGCGGGAGTGGATAAGACGATTTCCCTGGTTTCAGTAAGAGGCCTTACTTTGTACGTACGTATCGGTACATACATACAATGTACATGCTGTCTGTTTTCTCCCCTGGGCTCTCACTCACAACAGACAACATGCACAGATCCCAACGTTCCAACGCTGCCGCCCCCCCGCCCACCCGCCGTGCGTGTGCGACACACCCATATGCGCAGTGTTGCTGTGGTTGGTTGCGTTTGTCGGAGCCTGCAGTACGCATTCTACCGTCTGGATATACTTTTTGATCCGTATATACCCAGGATGACGTATATCCCTGTACTGCTGTACATTTTTTTGTGTTGCACAAAGCAAGGACCACACCGCCTGAAGAACAATAGCCACAGCAGTACACAGAGCGTGCTTATCTCCAGCTTCCTACAGCACCACAACCCTGATGCCCTGCTGCCCAGCAGCAGCAGCAGTGGGCACACCTTGCGCATATGGATGATCGTACTGCGGCGGCTATCACAGTTGGTTTATTCGATCGGTCACTTGACCACGCCACGAACACACCAACCAGCATCACACACCTCTCTTCCTGCATCTTCTTCTTCTGCTTGTTGCTGTGTGTGATCCAACATTGCCGCTGCTCCAGCTGTGCTCAGCACAACAGCCAACAGCAGCAGCAGGCAGGGTATACTATGCGCATGTGGAAGATCCGCGCTGTAAGCTCAGTACTACTGTAGTTCGTTGTGTTGTTGTCATCGGCATTGGCCGATTCATGTACCTTCCGCAATGTGTGACCCATTATCCCGGATCAATATATTCGTCGTCTCGAGTACGACAAAAACAAATCGTTCATACTGTACAACAAATTATTCGTACAGCAGCGTTCGTACAAAACATACTTACAGCAGTAGTTCTCATTGATGTGTGTCCTACATTGCTGACCGATAGATCCTAGAGCCAGCTGAAAGGGGGTCAGTACACGTACGTTCCTCGCGTGGCATTCTACAGCAGCAGCACTGCTGTATATGCAGTCGTACAAGCTACTCTACTGCTGTAGGAGATCGTACAAAGTGTTTTGCATTGCGTAAAAACCATGACGTCTCAGTTGTACGAGCACTATGTTCTACAGCAGTAGCGTAGACGACTGTTCTACAGCAGTAGCGTAGACGTTTATTATGTTGCGGGCGACAAAATTTTCGTTTCGGAGGTTCGATTCGCACCATCCACGCTTTTTTTTTAATTCACTTTTGACTTTTTTTGTACCAGGACACTACAACAGCAGTACTACTAGTAATTGGTGGTAATGAGGCGTGACCTCAGCAATACCTGCAGTAGTCATATCTGAGATGCATCATGCAAAACATTTGTCCTGAACCAACACGAACGAACATCTACTGCTGCTGCTGTACCTACTACCTATACGCCGTCGTTGGTGAATCTCACAACCGTAAATATTATTGGCATCATATCCTGCTCTTGAAAAACACAGACAGCACAGCAGTACGGACACACCTACCTGTAACAAATACCAGGTACTGGATTTTGTCGTGTGTATCCTGGTATTTTCACCTCGAAATCCGGCATAATAATTTGAAGACGAAAAATATGTACTACTGCTGTGTGACCACAGAAGTTATTACTTGTATTCGTATCGTATCTCTCGGGAATTCAGGAATCGGCACAGACACTGACTGGTTGTGCTGGATGTCGACGGGTGGAAAGAACAAGACGACAAATAGACACACATCTGATATATATTTTTTCTTTTTCTGTTTTTCCAACAGCAAGTAAGTGTTTTCTGGTTGAAATTCGGCATAATTAGTTTGAACACGAAAAATCTGCATCTGAAAATATTTGTCCAACAGAAGGCGCTTCTTTCTCGTAGCAGGTGCCACCACTACTTGCTTGTACTGATGTACGACATCTACATACAGCAGCAGTGTTTCTCCATCAACAAAAACAGCAGCAGCAGCAGTAGCAGTGGGACGCACGAGGCCAGGGTCAGCGTCGCTGTACGCTCGGCGGCTCGGCTTGTCAATCTAACCCTTGAACCCTTTGTACACATCTACAGCAGCAGCAGCAAAGTGTTTCTCCAGCAACAAAACAGCAGCAGCAGTATAGCAGTAGGACACACGACGCCAGGGTCAGCGTCGCTGTACGCTCGGCTTGTCAATCTAAACCCTTGAACCCTTTGTACACGTACTCGATTTTGTCCTGTGTTGGTTTTGAACTCGAAATTCGGCATAATAATTTCAAGACGAAAAATCTGCACTCGGCGTGCTCTGTCCAAGAGAGAACTTCTCGTAGCAGGTAGCAGGTGCCACCGCTACTACTGATGATGTACGACATCTACAGCAGAGCTTCTCCAGCAGCAAAACAGCAGCAGCAGTAGGACACACGAGGCCAGGTCAGCGTCGCTGTACGCTCGGCTTGTGTGTGAACCCTTCGTACATGTGTTTCCTGGTCCCGAACTCATAATTGAAGACGAAAAATCTACAATCTGACGTGTGTGTCCAGCAGAGCTTCTTCTAGCAGTGCCACCACTACTACTATACTGCTGTACAACAACTATCATACAGCAGATACTCTCCTGCTTCTCCGTCCCCTCATCAGCAGGAGGGTGGGCCTGCAGCATGTCTCGGGGGCATGGCCCGAAATCTCGTTGCTGTGGACAGGCACAGTCTGCCTACCTACGAGTACTCGTAGAGCTAGCTGGGTTTCAAAATATAATGTGTTGTTGGTTCTGTGTTTTTTCAACATGGCCCAGCACCAACATGTGCCTACACACGTTGCCACACCTAGCTCGAGCTACTGTGAACGACTTACCACCGCACCAGCACCAGGAGGTCTCTTTAGTGTGTGCGCGTCCACAGAGCCCGCCGGGACTGGAATTGGTGGTGTGTGCGTCGAGGGCGGTGGTCAAACGTTGCCCAAAAAAATGTTGAATCACACACACACACACACACCCACCCACACACACACACACCCACACACACACACATACAGAAAAACTCAAAACAAGGCACCCCACGCTCGTATCCGGGCCGCTATGAAGAGGCTTTTTTTTTCTTGGAAAAGGCTCGCCCGCTTTTTGCGCGCTTCGCGCGCCTCATTATTAATAATAATACTCGTACATTCGTCCACACCTTGCTTTTCTGAGCGTATAGTATGATGTACTGTAATACGTATAAGTTCTGTATGTTTAGTTTCCACTTCTGACTTTTTTTGTACCAGTACGTTCATCCACCTTTTGCTTTTCTGAACGAACGTATAATATGATGTACGAGCGTAATAATACAAGTTACTTCTGTGTTTTTACCCAACGTAAAGGGTTTGGGCGCGCTTACGTGTGGCGTGCGTTCACACCTCAACATTTCACGGCTACTTCCACTAGTTGGGAGTAAAGCAAAGTATGTTCGAGAAAAGACTGCTATTATTATCGTAGGTACTTCGTACACTCGCAGTATTTCGGGGCTTTTGTACTCGAGATACTGCGAGTACTCGCAGTATTTTTAGGTTTCTGTCGATACTACTTCGTATACTTTCGGGCTCGCACTAATGCGGGGTTCGCTACTGCTGCTGGCGTGGATACCCCCTGTTGTGCTTCAAGTGTCTCGGGGTTCTGTACCGCGGGTACTACAAATAAGTATTCCAGTCTAGCAGTATTTCGTCCGTTGGTAGTGTTCGTACTGCTGCTTCTGCGAGACTCAGTACTCGCAGTAATAAAATACCCTCAATATGCCCAGTATACTTCGAGTATGATGTATACTTCAACCGTCTGTGCACCGCGTCGAAAATTCTCAGGCCCAGCGTTCGGCACTAAACACACCCAAATAGTCGCACGAGTGGGAGTTGGAGCAAACCACTTTCGCTGGAGAAAACTTGAGTACTTAAAGCAGTCTGGCAGTATTTTGCGAGGAATATATATGCATGTACTGCGAATACTCTCAGTATCTCGAGGTTCTGTACTACTGCGCATATTGCCTTTTACTCCAAGTATTTCGTGTTTTCGATATACTACTGCGGGTACATACTTTCCTGTATTCTCGGGGTTCGGTATTCTCGGGGTTCGGTACTGCTCACACTCTCATTACTCTCAGTATTTGGGCCTTCTCAGTACTGGCAATATCGTTGCCGCGAGTACTCCAATACTCCAGTGCTCGGACTACGATTTGTTCTCGAGCATTTATCTGTGAAACCTTCATGTTACCCTGAGCACCAAAAAACATTTATTTTGGGGGAACATATAATAATTGTACCAGTATGTGTGTACTGTACCTTACCCAGCCGGTCACAAAGTATTATGGCGCAACCTCGACCTCGCGCAACTTTTTTGTGCTTACGAATTAATCGCCGCGAGTCAGCTGGATCAATATATCCACTTGCCGCTACCCTATTTTATATTATTGTAGTAGTAATGATCCCGCACTAATTCCGTGAACAGTATTTTAATAGTCTGTCCTCAAAAACATGTGTGTGTTAAATGATGGGTGAATGCAGGTACTACTTCTACGCGAGTGTGAAGGGTTGGATACGAATATTACTTCGCTCTTGCGCTACTCCCCTATTAATACGGTACCTCCCGGAGGGGAACCTTGTATGATATATGTTTTTATAAACTTTGAGATACGTCAATACAAGGAATTACATAAATTCTCGCTTTGATTGGATGTAATAATTTAATAGGGGGGGGGGGGGGTTAATTATTTATTTTCCGAATTCGGGGAGTACAAAGATTGGATGTAATAATTTAATGGGGGGGGATTTTAATTATTTATTTTCCGAGTTCGGGGAGAACAAATGGCGGCATGAATCGTGATTTCTTTTGTCATGATTCACGACAAAAAAACACGATTCAAGAAAAAAATCTCACACTTCATATTTTTTGTTGTTCGTCCGGAACGGCCCTAACTTCTGCCGCCATCGGATTTTATAAATTTCGGATTTGTAGTCAGATGAAAAAAAAAACTTCCAACACGTTCGCATGAGCGTTTGCCCCGGAAATGTTGGAAATTAGTATTTCTCGCCGCGGAATGTGTCGCTTCTCCAGGCACACAGATACAGGAATTTTCCGTCGGCACGTATGAGATCCAACTGGATCAAAGACGATCCAAACGCCCGATCGGATTAAAAAAAACGTGTGTTTCGCTCCGATCCCCGCTCGCAATCATATTCACCGCATTTGAACTGAAAAAGTGCCGACGGTGATTTCTTGCAACCGGACAGCTTTGAGAAGCGGGAAACACCCCCTGA
This sequence comes from Macrocystis pyrifera, assembly GCA_031763025.1. Taxonomy (NCBI): domain Eukaryota; class Phaeophyceae; order Laminariales; family Laminariaceae; genus Macrocystis; species Macrocystis pyrifera. Next base: position 5,039,474 of record JASSKH010000021.1, on the reverse strand, counting down.
TAGATCTTGGAGAGAACTCCGACACATTTTGAGCGGAGAAAGACCAATTTTGAACACTTCCGGGGCAGCGGCTCATGCGAACGTGCTGAAAGAGACTTTTTCGACAGACTTCGAATCCGACGGCATAAGAATTGGCCTAGTCATGACAAAGAAACATCACGATTCAGACCTATGCCAATGGGAACGCGAAGTATCAATAAAAAGTTTGAATTCCAAAGATCCCCGTCAAAAAAAAAATTAGAACACGCTTCCTATGGGCACGTTTAGAAAAAAAAAAGTTCCCAACTTTTGGAAAAGCCCGAAAAAAAAAAGCAAATATGGGGCCGATGTTGGGCCAAGATCGGCTTGAGAAAAATTCAGACCGATGTTTGGTTCGAAGCGGCGAGATTCCGAGTCCTCGACAGACATCGATCGACAAAACCAACGATTGCGTCATGAATTCTGAACGGAGTGCGCTCGTTAGGGGCTCCGACCCACCCTTGGGTCACCGTCTTCACACAATGGCCAGTGACGTGTGGCGGGCGCTGGCCAGGCGTACGATAAAAAAACAAGTAGCCGCTGGTGTGTACCGAACAGAAGACAAAATTTCTCGATCCGCCTCGAATGGCAAAAAACAGGCTTTTTTTTTAGGTGTGGGAGGATACCGCAGGACGCCGCCGCAAGCTCTCGCCCCCTAGGTTAGGGTTGGGGTTGGGGTTAGGGTTAGGGTTAGGGTTAGGGTTAGGGTCCCATGGTATGCCGTGGGGGTCGGTGGAAAGGTTCCGTGGTATGCCGTGGAAGATGCCGTGGAAGGTTTTGCCGCAGGAGGTGCCACGGCATGTCGCGAAAAAAGACAATCCGTCATCAGACATAATTTTTTAGCTGTTCCCCACGAAAAAAAACGAAATCACGATTCGTGACATTTGTCGTGTCTCAAGACACGACGCAACCCACGCGCACCTTGAGGTGGAAATCGAGTTTATAAGCCTTAAATTCATGTAGCGTTTGTTACGTAACATTTTTAGTCTACATTTCCCTACAATGGCGTCGACGGCAGGACGTGAGATTTTGAAGAGCGAGGTCCGTGGTTCGATTCTCGCCTTCGTCCCCGAAAAAAAAAAAAAAAAAAAAAAAAAAAAGGAGAATATCTCATGTTGAAGAATCTGTGAAACTCACTCACTTAGAAAACACCTAGGAAGGAACGATGAGAGCAATGCGATCATTGCATACTGAGTCCGGTACCGAAAAGTCGGAGGTAAAACTTGGATACTCAAAGAGTCTCATCGGGGTTCCTGACTTACTCGCAAGGAGAGATAAGTCAGGTTTAGTGAGGGAGAATGTGGTGGAAATCGAGTTTATAAGCCTTAAATTCATGTAGCGTTTGTTACGTAACATTTTTATTAATAGTCTACATTTCCCTACAACCTACGGTATCCGAAGGCCGGTATAGGGGCATGACATACTCTGCTTCGTACGCCGCGTGTGAGCAACTGGCGGCTACCCAAAGACAACGCTAGGCGCGGGCTATCGAGCACGGTTTGGCCTCGAAATTTCGAGGAGGAGGAGCCACAGCTCGAAGACAGAAGAGAAAATGATCTAAGGATGTCACAGGCCAGGCCGGGCAGACGGCCTGCGAGATGGAATCTCGCGGACCGAGCTTGGCCGACGGTCGGTGAGATTGGAATCTCGCAGGCTGGGTCAGGCTTCGGCCCGTGATCCGAATATATCACGGGCCGGGCCAGGCGCGATCGGCCCGGCCCGGCCCGGCCCTGCCTGGCCGTCCCCCACTCGCGAGAGTTGGGTCCACCCGCAAAAATCGTTGGGTTTGCTACAATCACAATACTTGTAAAATTAGGTAAAAATGGAATATAGACGAGGCGTATTACGCCGCTTGCAAAGTTGAGTATCAACTATTTAATCAGTCGAACTCACAGCTGACGTATTTCAAAATAAAAAAAAAATTAAAAAAAAAATGACAAGGAATCACATATAGAATACGCGCGCTCGGTTTATCACAATACTAATTTATAAAATACTTTGTAAAATTAGGTAAAAATGGAATATAGACGAGGCTTTGCACTTTGCTTTCGAAGTTGTATTATATTCATGCGCAAAACTAGTCTCACACCTTGGACCTGTAGCTCTGCCTCTGCTTCACTGCGCTGATACGTGTAGGTTGCGGCTACGTACCAGACAAGGTGTGTTTACCAAGGGCTACGATTCATGCTACCACAATCGATATCCCCCCTGCTCATTATACACTACGTACGGCCTGCCCCGTCCTTGGGGTGGGCCGAGGAAGCCCGCAAGGACTTACAGCGGTCTAGCAGCAGCCACACGGGCATCGAGCCTCGGGCTGGGTAGAGAGGGAACCTCGCGCGGTCTGGCGAGTGAACTGTTCACTCCAAGGACCGCGCGGGGTGGTGGCGATGAGTTTTATTTTTAACCCGGATGCCGAGGAGTTCATCCCCGAGGCAGGACGGGTACATCACCACAGCAGAGAGCGCTGCGTGGGCAACCTGGGGAGAGGAGAGGCTGGCCACCGCGTGGGTACGCAAGCGCGACAGGAAGGATGGGGGGGTGTCGGAGTTGGCTGGGACGGCTGCACCCAACCAACGGAAACCAAGGCGCGAACCGGGCTACAAAGCGGAGAGCCAATATTATCATAGAGAAAAAGAAGAGACAAAAAAGCAAAAAAGGAGGAGGGGACGAGCCTCTCGTCGGCTGGCAAAAAAAGCAGCACGCGAGGCTCGTAAGAGGCGGAAGGCGGCACTTGTGGTGGTAGCGACCTACAATGTGCGTACTCTGGCCGTAAAGGGGAAGAACGGGTACGGGCATGACGAGTGCGTACTTGCGAAAGGACGGCAACTCGGTTGTGACTTCATTGGTCTGCAGGAAACCCGACGGTCCGGCAACACGAGATTTCGTGCAGCTGGATACCAAGTTTTTTGTTCAGGTCAGGAAAAAACAGCAGCGAGACAAGGGTTGTATGGGGTAGGTTTAGCAGTAAAAGACTCAATATGCCGTACGTCTAAGTTCACTCAGCAGTGTATTGACGAACGACTTACGTCTATGCGCTTTGAGCTGGACGGTCGGTGCGATGCGGTTAATTTCGTCGTTGCGTACGCCCCAACTGATTGTACCAAAGACTCCAAGCAGAAAGGCATGTTCTGGCGAAAGTTGGAGGACCTGGTTGAGCAGATTCCTGCAAAAGAGTGTTTGTTTGTGCTTATAGATGCCAATGGGCGAACTGGGGGGAGGATAGAAGGGTGCGGTGATGATGAATGTAGGGTGCTCGGAGCATACGGACGAGATGTTCGTAGTGATAACGGCAAACGGCTTTTGTCGTTCGCTACCAGTTGCAAGCTAGCGCTCGCCAACACATTTTTCAGCACGCGCAAGGGCGGAATATCGCATACATACAACGGCACCAGCCTGAATGATCGTAAGCGAATCGACTACATCCTAACTCGTCAAGTCCACCGACCTAGAGTACATAATGTTACAGTCGTCCCACAGCCCCCACCACCTGCTAAGGCTGATTCAGACCATAACATCGTGTACATCAAGGCCCGACTTAGTGGTCACTTTTCGTCTAACCGAAGATTGCTGAAAACCCCAAAACGCCGAGAATTCGACAGGCAGCTTTTCTTATCCGATGGAGAGCGTCGACACCGAATAGTCGAGAGGGTCGTTTCCACTCTTAACCAACCTACCCAGCCTCGTAACACGTCTGGCATGGTTGAGTTTTTCACCACAACTGTCATGAATGCTGTTGAGAAAGAGGTGCCACCTCCACCACGTCGCCACCACCGAAACGGTTGGTGTGAGACCCCCGAAACGGTGGCCGCTTTCAAAGTAGCATGGACAGCGAGGGAGGATGCGAGACAGCTCTTGCGTGTCTACCCCCGAGATAGTACAGCGTGGAAGAAGTTGAGATCCGCCTGTGCGAATCTGCAGGAAGTGGTCGCCGCAGGAGTCAATGCGTATTTTGAAGAGTACCTCGCTGAAACCGAGAAATTCCTCGCGAGTTCCGATCAACGAGGGTTCTACAAGCACCTGAAGAGTACGGTAGGGTTGCAAGGTACGAAAGCGAGGAGTGAACAGTTTATCATGGACGAGGATGGCACGCTGTTGCGGGATCAAGCGCGAATTCGTGAAAGATGGGCGGGGCACTACCACAAACTATTGAACACGAAATCGCTGAAACTTGACCCCACGATCATCGACCTAGTGCCACCACGACCGCTGAAACTATCCCTTGGAAATGAACCATCCATTGACGAGATGATGGAAGCCGTGAAGGGTATGTCAAACGGGAAAGCCGTTGGACCAGATGGTCTCCCGGTCGAAGTACTGAAACTTGACCACCCCGCTTTCGTGCAGTATTTTCACAGTATGCTTGTTAACGTTTGGGTAACGGGAGAAGTCCCCCAGCAATGGAAAGATGCGATCATAAAAACCCTTCATAAAAAGAAGGATAGAACTGATTGCAACAACTACAGAGGTATTTCGCTTGTTGCTCACGCAGGCAAGGTGTTGCTGAAAATCGTTGCGTCCCGTCTAAGCAGCTACTGCAAGACCGAGCATATACTCCCTGAAGAACAGTGCGGCTTCCGCCCCGCACGGTCAACAGTCGATATGCTGTTTGTCGTGCGCCGGTTGCAGCAGCTCGGGCGGCAGAAGAAAATCCCCCTGTACATGTGCTTCATCGACTTGCAGAAAGCGTACGACTCTGTCGACCGAGAACTGTTGTGGGAGGTACTCACACGCCTTGGTGTACCAACCAAGATGCTCACAATCATTCGCAATTTTCACGAAGGCATGCGGGCTCGCGTGCATGCGGATGACGGTGAACACTCGGACTGGTTCAATGTAACCCAGGGGCTGCGGCAAGGCTGCGTACTATCGCCGTTACTGTTCAACGTGTTCTTCGCCGCTGCGATACACATCGTGCTGGTACGCCTCAGCAAAGACGAATGCATCGTAAGGGATTTGGTTCATCTCGAAGAGGACAGGGTTGTCGGAAAAGAGGAACCGTTGGCATGCGTGCAAAGGGCTGTGTGGGGCATGTTGTATGCAGACGATGCAGGAATAGTCTCGAAGTCGGCGGAAGGCCTTGCAAGAATGATGACAGTCATCGTGACTGTCTTCGAAGCAGTAGGTCTCACGGTATCCGAGAAGAAGACAGAGACGATGCTCCTACGAACACCGGATCAGACGTTTACCACCTCACCGCTCGCGATCGAAGCTGCAGGCCAAAAGTATAAACAGACGACCCAGTTTTTGTACCTAGGAGGCATTATCCACGAGAACGCTGACCTCTCCTTCGAAATCGAGCGACGAATCCGTCTGATGCGGGCATGCCTCAAACGGTATGGTCCGGAACTGTACGATAGGACAAACGCACCGCTTAGTCTGAAAGTCCGGATGCTGAAGGCCGAGGTGATTGAGACCTTGCTGTACGGTTGCGTGACGTGGACCCTCAATGCGGACCACTTCGCCAAGCTTCGATCAGCCCACCACGAAGTCCTTCTGCGAGTCATTGGTTTCCAGCGCCGACTACGCGACGACCACACCACCCTCTCGTATGCGAAGGCGCTCAGGATAACACGATGCGAAAGTATCGAAACGACCATCCGTAAACGGCGACTCTTCTTTGCGGGGGCTGTGGTGCGGCAACACGAGGGGCGATTGCCCAGTCGGTTGATGTTCGGGACGATCGCTGGTGGGGGGAGCCCGAAACCAGGCGGGCAGCCCAAGACTTGGCCTAGGGCCATTGCTGAGGACCTTAGAGTGTTCAAAGCCACCGAGGGATCAACGGAAGACTCCCCCTTAGTCTTTGGAGTTGGGACCGCACTGTGGCCCACCGCAGCAAAACAGACGGGAAAGTGGTACCGGGGAATCCTCGAAGCAGCTGAACAGTTCATGGGCAGGTGGCACGAGGCTGAGGCAAAGCTGAGTAGACAGCGCCGTGCATCCGCTGCAGGTAGTGTTAGAGGGAATGGGGGGAGGGGTAACAGCAGGAGGGGTAGAGGGAACACCGTACACGTGTATGGGGGCAGGGGGGGGGACAGGAGGAGTAGAAGGGAAACCGCGGTAGAAGAGAGTAGCAGAGAGACCACAGATAGGGTAGCAAGGTACCAGGCCGACTAATAGGTTGGACTTTTCTTTGCTACTCGTACCGCCAACTGCTGCGGCCGTTCGGTATGCATTTTGATTTTTTTCCCTTCTTATCCTTATGAAAGAAGTACTACATAGTGGGTGGGTGACAAGCGTATTTTGGCCCACTCACTATTGCTCTTTTTACTTAGTTAAGTGTTCACCGGGATGCATAGTCCCCTTTTTCCTTCTCGTATCTTTCCCCTTGCACGTCCCTTTTGGCTCATGCTCGGGGTAAGTATGTATGTGTGTGAGCTTTGGCTTCCCATTTTATTTATTTATTTGGGATTCTTCTCCTTTTCTTTTTCTTTTTCTTTTTCTTGTTCTTTTTCGGTTTGGTTTTTTCGTTGCTTCTCTTTCTTTATGGTGTATTTTGGTTGCTGGCGTATGTATGTATGTTGTGTCGGCCGCACCTAGTGCGAAGGCATGGTATTACGTAGGCTATTTATGCATTACGGTGTGTTATCTCTGTGTCGTAGTCTGTGACCACAGAGCTCGTATTTTTCTAGGGTGAAGAATCAGCACGGACACTGGGCTTGCTGGATGTCGACGAGTACAAGAACGGTTTAATGTGAAGAACACACACACCATGAATCACCGCAGTCATCTGTTTGGCTTGAACTTCTTACGTACGTACAAAACTCACATTCTCTCATTCTTCCGAGAATATTCTGCATATTACGCAGCTTGCAAAGTTGAGGATCAACTATTTAATCAGTCGAACTCAGGCCAGATCTTATGCAATATTTTTTGAGTGATTGAAAAAGGCAGGAAGTCGGATTTTCCTGCGGCAAAAAGCCACACCAGATCGGTGCGCCATGTGCCGTCTTATGGTGTGTTTTTGGTTTTATTTCATGGGAGAACAAAAAAAAAAAGAACAGAACCGAGATCTTGAAGTTTCCTTGAACTCTACGTACGTGGACCATGACACGAACGAGTCGTTCACGCCGGGTTGGGCGATCAACCTTCACCACCAGCTCCTCCAAGGAAGGAACGGAACGTGGAACCTCCTGGGGAGCTACGTAAGGGGTCGCTGGACCAGCAAGGAGCTCTCGCTCTCGCGGAGCATGAGCTGCTTGCGGCCGTCGTAGTCAGAAAAGAAGAACGTTAGATTGTTTTGATACTGCTGTAGTCTCGTCCTATTCGTATCCAAAGTTGTTTTGCCTAGAGCAGCTGCAGTTGGGCGGCCGCAAGGGGCGCGATGGTGGCCAAGGTATTGATGCCCTCTGTCTCCGTAGTGGCCGATGCACAAGTGCTGGAGCCCAGCTGTGTACAAGAGTAACCAAGCATGTAGCGTCGTGACCCATCATGAGCCCTGTCTGTAACCTATACAAAATTGTACAATGCCTCCGAGGTCTTGTGCAAAAGCAAATTTTATCACTTTCAGAGTTGATCAGAAAAGGCTGTCAAAAAAAATCACTTCCTGGAATTTCATGAGTGATAAAATCTCGGAGGAACATTTTTTTCCACCAAACAGGCCCCATAAGACGTGATTTTGATAAAATCTGATCAGAAACGGGACTAGATACCCCGAAGCCTCCGTAAACAGCCATATAATCACCTCAAAAAAAATTGCATAAGATCTGGCCTCACAGCTGACGGATTTCAAAAATTGTAAAATATATATATATACAAGGTTCCCCTCCAGGACGTGCCGTATTAATAGGGGAGTGGCGCAAGAGCGAAATAATAATACTCGTATGAAACCCTGCACACTTTTTTAGAAGTAGCACCTGCACCCACCCATCATTTTAACGTGAAGAACACACAGCATATTTTTGAGGACAGACTATATTATACTGCTGTTCGCGGAATTAGTGTGGGATCATTACTATAATAATATATAATAGGGTATCGGTAAGTTGAGATATATTGATCCAGCTGACTCGCGGCGATTAATTCGTAAGTACATAAAAGTTGCGCTAGGTCGAGGTTGCACCATAATCCTTTGTGACTGGCTGAGTAATAAGGTGCAGCACATACATACATACTGGTACTACAATATATATGTTCCCCCAAAATAAATGTTTCTTGGTGCTCAGGGTATAATATCAAGGTTTCACAGGTAAATGCTCGAGAACAAATCGTAGTCCGAGTACTGAGAGTATTGGAGTACTGGCGGCAAAACTACTGCGAGTACTGAGAAGGCCCAAATACTGAGAGTAATGAGAGTGTGAGCAGTACCGAACCCCGAGAATACAGGTTGCTTAAAGTATGTACCCGCAGTAGTATCGAAACAAGACATAAATACTTGGGGTAAACGCAATATATGCCCAGTACAGAACCTCGAGATACTGAGAGCATTCGCAGTCATGCATAATATTATACCTGGTATCGAAATACCGAAATACTGGCAGATGCTCGAGTTGTCTCCAGCGAAAGTAGTTTGCTCCAACTCCCACTCGTGTGGGACTATCTGGGTGTGTTTTGTGCCGAACGCTGGGCCTGAGACTTGTCGACACGGTGCACAAACGGTTGAAGTATACTTTATACTCGAAGTATACTGGGCATATGGAGGGTATTTCATTACCGCGAGTACCGAGTCTCGCAGAAAAAGCAGCAGTACGAACACTACCAATGGACGAAATACTGCTATAGACTAGTACTTACTGGTATACTTGTAGTACCCGCGGTACAGCACCCCGAGACACTTGAAGCACAACAGGCGGTACCCATGCCAGCAGCAGTAGCGAACCCCGCATTAGTGCGAGCTATACGCAGTAGTATCTACAGAACCTCAAGAATACTGCCAGTCAGTACTCGCAGTATCTCGAGTACAAAACCCCCGAAATACTGCGAGTGTACGAAGTACCCACGGTAATAGCAGCAGTATTTTCTCGAACATACTTTGCTTTACTCCCATGTATTCGGAGTATAATAGCTGTGAAATATTGAGGTATGAACGCACGCCACACGCAAGCGCGCCCAAACTCTTTAATTTGGGCTAAAACACACAAGTAAACATGTACTCTTATCATATTATACGTTCAGAAAAGCAAGGTGTGGACGAATGCATTATTATTACTGTTGTACTCTGTTGTAGTTCTGGTACAAAAATAGTCAAAAGTGAAATTACGAAAAAAAACGTGGATGGTGCGAGTCGAACCTCGGAAACGAAAATGTGATCCAGCGCAGTTTAAACGTATACGCTAGAACAGTGCTCCTACAACTGGCATGTCGTGTTTTTTATGCGATCTAAAACACTTTGCACGATCTCCTACAGCAGTAGAGTAGCTTGTACAGGTATGACTGCATATTCAGCAGTACTGCTGTAAAATGCAACTCGAGGAACGTACGTACGTGTACTGATCCCCTTTCAGCTGGCTCTAGGATCTATCGGTCAGCAATGTAAGACACACTGTAATCAGAACTACTGTACTGCTGCAAGTATGTTACGAACGTTGCTGTACGAATGAGCCGCAGTACGATCATCCATACGCGCAAGGTGTGCTCACTGCTGCTGCTGGGCAGCAGGGTTGGTTGTGGTGCTGTAGGAAGCTGTAGGTAAGCACGCTCTGTGCACTGCTGTGGGTATTTTCATTGTTCTCTAGGAGGTGGTCCGTGCTCCGTGCAACAACCCCAAAAAAATGTATGTACGAGTATGGGATATTTTTATACGTCATCCTGGGTACATACGGATAAATATATATATATGGCAGACGATGGAATGCGGACGACAGGCTCTGACAGAGACACAACCAACCACAGCAACACTGCGCATATGGGCGTGTCGAACACGCACGGTGTGGGCGGCAGCGTTGGAACGATGGGATCTGTGCATGTTGTCTGTTGTGTTCCTGGTATATGCCTGAGCTGTGTGCTCACAGCTCATGAGGGCCGGGGGGAGAAAACAGAGAGCATGACAATGTACCGATACGTACGTACAAAATAATAAGGCCTCTTTACCGAAACCAGGGAAATCGCCTTATCCACTCCCGCCGGAAAAAAAACTTTAAGCGCTTGCTACGCGCTTCAGAGTGCACGGATCGCGCCGAGACCTAGACCAATGTGTCCGGCAGGGCTTCCCATGTCCGTGTACTTACTGTTTTGCCTAAAAGTGCTCGTGCAAAGAGAAAAGTTGGCAAAAGTACGAAAAAATTGACAAATATACGTATACATATATCGGAAAAGGAATCAATTTATTGTTCAACACACGTACTCGTACCTGTCACCTCGCAAACGAGAAGGCATCGTTGGGGGGGAGGGAGGCGGCGGTCCAGCCAAAAAAGTCCTTATTTAGGTTGAAAGTATTTCGTGTGCCCGAAGACGGAAAATAAATAATTCTCTCTATTTCCAGTACGAAATAATTAAATTGAAATTGGTAGTAACTGAAATGTCCCGGATCGCGATCATTGAGCGATCATTTGTCGTGCCAAAAACTCACGAATCGTGTTTTTTTTTCGGATATCGTTAGGCCAGATCTTATGCAATTTTTTTTGAGGTGATTATATGGCTGTTTACGGAGGCTTCGGGGTATCTGGTCCCGTTTCTGATCAGATTTTTATATTATGGGGCCTGTTTGGTGGAAAAAATGTTCCTCCGAGATTTTATCACTCATGAAATTCCAGGAAGTGATTTTTTTTTACAGCCTTTTCTGATTAACTCTGAAAGTGATAAAATTTGCTTTTGCACAAGACCTCGGAGGCATTGTACATTTTTGTATAGGTTACAGACAGGGCTCATGATGGGTCACGACGCTACATGCTTGGTTACTCTTGTACACAGCTGGGCTCCAGCACTTGTGCATCGGCCACTACGGAGACAGAGGGCATCAATACCTTGGCCACCATCGCGCCCCTTGCGGCCGCCCACCTGCAGCTGCTATAGGCAAAACAACTTTGGATACGAATAGGACGAGACTACAGCAGTATCAAAACAATCTAACGTTCTTCTTTTCTGACTACGAGACGGCCGCAAGCAGCTCATGCTCCGCGAGAGCGAGAGCTCCTTGCTGGTCCAGCGATCCCTTACGCAGCTCCCCAGGAGGTTCCACGTTCCGTTCCTTCCTTCGAGGAGCTGGTGATGAAGGTTGATCGCCCAACCCGGCGTGAACGACTGGTTCGTGTCGTGGTCCACGTACGTAGAGTTCAAGGAAACTTCAAGATCTCGGTTCTGTTCTTTTTTTTTTTTCTCCCATGAAATAAAACCAAAAACACCATAAGGATTAGACGTCGATATCATATCACAAAATGTGATATATTATACGATATGTGATATGATATAAGCGTATCAATATCACAAAAAAACCCCGTGATATGATATATCATATCGTATCATATCATATGAAATGATATCGATATATGATATGATATGATATGATATGTGATATGATATGGAATAAAAGTCACGATTTCAGCTTTCTTTGAGGCCACACAGCAGTAGCCAAGGACGTTCTTGGGTTGGGGTGGGGTGTAATGCTCTTCTTGCACTGCTGGTAAGCACATATTTCAATAGTCAAACATGTGTCCAGCGTCAGTCAGTAATAGTAGGGCGAACCGTACATATTACCCGTATAGCGTCAGTCAGCAATAATAATGTATTCATGTGGCATGATGCCGAGAGTTATTATATATAGTTGTTGGAAACCTTTACATTTTTTTAATTGGTATTTAGTACCTGGTAGTATATATTTAACTCCTCTCTACCAGGCTCTATTCGCCTACAACACCTATACCATATATATATATATATATATATATATATTTTATCTATCACTTTTACTTTCCAGCCCACTGGTAGGAGGTTTTACCCTCGACGATCTTCTGGACAAGCCGTGGTCACAGGTGTCGTCCCTTCTCCCCCCCGGTACGTGCCTTTATTTTTTGTCGCGCATAGGGTTCAGCATTCCCACTGCTCGTCGATTTTCATCGAATGTACAGCTAACTCACGCTCTCGCGCTTTCCGCTAATCAATTTTATGCAAGAAAAAGTCCCTATGAGCATGCACACGGTGAGACTCGAACTCACGAAATTGATCTTGATAGGCTCGCGGACCACCTACCAAGCCACCGGGGACGCCTATACAGCAGTATAGTACCTGGTAGGCTATATTATTATAACGTGCTTTCTTAGTTTTTTATAAAATACCAGCTATACTAGGGGTACATACGTACCACGTACGTACGTAGATGGTGGTGCAACAACAGCATATATTTCGCTTCCACGGAATAAACAAGGTGCACATTGCTATAAGGCATTAGGCACGCAACAATCACAGGAATACCTCGGGCCCAAGGCATGCACAGCAGCTATTAATAGCTGTGTGCAATCACCAGACAATTTCAACCGCTTCTCCTCAAAATAGAGTATCATGAAGACTGCAATTATTGAACACTGTGACGACACCACATACTAGAATCTTCACCCTGAAATCAACAGCAGCACTCCGCCTTTCTTTTTACTAATATTAACACAAAAGCAAGCCGAAATACGAAAATCATCGTTATAAAGATTAAACAATGACAACTCCAACTTCAACGCGAACCACAAAGAAGACCATGCCGTGAGAACGACTGCTGCTGTGGACTACAGCAGACAAGCTATGATGGCTCCTTGTGTGCGAGCTAGATTAGCTAGAGCCATGTCAGGGTATTTCGAAGAACTCGGAACTTCGAAGAAAAAAGTGGATCTCGGGAGATTCTCGGGCGCTTGGGAGGGTTTTCTGTCATATCATATCATATGATATGATATATCATATGATATATCATATCATATCATATATCACTTTTTTTTTACAAATATATCATATATCATATCAGAGCGTTTTCAGAAGTGATACCGACCTCTACTCGCAACACAGAACAACAACCAAAGATGTCAGACATGTCAAGCGAAACAAAAGGACGCACCAGACCCTCGAGTACACCACTCCACGACGACCTGAAACATCCCTTCGAAAGTGCTGTTTCTCAAGACATCCCACACGACAAACACCGACCCGACAGTAAACCCTTGACAGCGCATGTTTCTGCCTTGCTTGACATGTTTCCTGGCATTTTTATATACAAGCGATGTGGCACCTATCTCAAACTCAAAGGCTTCGACCGAGTCGCGCGAGAACGAACAAACCCTCATGGTACAAACAATTTCCTGTTCCTGCGGACTGACTGCTGTATGTATGTACCTGTCAACCAGCTCAAGCCGCCGCGTGTGCTCGCAATTCGGTGTCCAGGGGTCTAGGAGAGGACGCACCGGCCAGCAGCAGAGCCGCAGTTTCGACGAGTTGGTGACTGTAGCCGAAGGGCCGTCGGTATGTGTGCGTACGGAGTGTAGGACTTGATACGCAATCAACCAATGCGTGGGAATGATAGCAACAACACCAATCACGGGAATGGTTCCCATTGGCAACAACCAATGGGAATGGGAATGACTACTTGTTCCCATTCGCAACTCGCAACACAGAACAACAACCAAAGATGTCAGACATGCCAAGCGAAACAAAACGTGCGCTGTCAAGGGTGTAGGGCCGAGTGTTTGACACTATTGATACTAAAACCTAGTGTGGTTTGGTGCCAGTCAAGGCATGTCAGGGTAAATTTGCTCAAAGCTGGAGACTTTTGACGCATTTTTTTTTTTTCAACAAACTTTTTTATAAATTTTGAAATACGTCAGCTGTGAGTTCGACTGATTAAATAGTTGATACTCAACTTTGCAAGCTGCGTAATACGCCTCGTCTATATTCCATTTTTACCTAATTTTACAATTATCAACTATTTAATCAGTCGAACTCACAGCTGACGTATTTCAAAAAAAATTCAAAATTTTTAGCTAAAAATTTTGAAATACGTCAGCTGTGAGTTCGACTGATTAAATAGTTGATACTCAACTTTGCAAGCTGCGTAATACGCCTCGTCTATATTCCATTTTTACCTAATTTTACAATTATTGTGATAAACCGAGCGCGCGCTTCTACCAAATGGGAATGACTTTTATAGAAAGCGCTTTAACCCTTTTAGTACTGCACTCCCGTTTCGGGGACAAGCCGGTCAAATTCTAAGTAATTTGTCCCCAAAATGAGACTGCGGTTCTAAAAGACAAACTGAGGAGTTTTGCATTATGTCGAAGCGGCACACATGCGGGTTTAGGGTGTAAATAAAAGGCTGTCGATATTACGGAGTTGCACACCGTGGGCATGCTTTGTGGGCCACGCCATCCCGATGAGAGAAAGGAGGAGCATATGTGCTCGGCTACCTGGTCCCCACCCCGCGTATTTGGACGGCGCAATCGCCAAGATTGCCGGGGTATCGGGAGGACATACATAAGTTTTTAGTTGGGGTGGGTGCCCTGGCGATCGCGTGCGGCAGAAGCGGTCGAACCGATCAAGAGCAGGCTCAAGAAGTGTGCAAAATCCGGTGAGAGGCCCGTCATACCTACGAGCACAGAAGACACCGATTTTCTTTCCTGTTCTAGCGTGGGTCTTTCTTTGCTGTTGAACGTGGGGTATGGTAAGATGTTACGGATTACCCTCCCTCGGCGTGGAAGATACTTCGCTGCTGGGGTATGTAGTTATTGCGCACTGGTGGGGCCTAAAACACGGCTCGGTTTATGTCCCTTCTCTCGCACTATATATATCCGTCGTCATCCTTTTATCGAACGCCTGAAAATCCTCTCCCTCCAATCTCCAACCTGCGTTTTTTTTCCCCACTATTTTTCAATCAAATATATGACCACGGACCTCAGATGAACGCGTTCATTTTACGAGCAATTCAGGGACTAACACCGCAACCCACATGAGGCGATTGTTCACACAAATGGCGATGAGGCCGTGGCTCGGTTGCACGGAGTCTGCCGTGCATACTACTTACAGTAGTCCATTGGGTTGGTTTGCTTGTCTTGTGTGCGAGGTATAGTATCAGGTAGGTCGGCACGTGGAATATATCCGATCCTTTCGTTTTTCACTTTTTTTTTTTTTTTTTTGCTTTTTTCGGCGTCACAAGACCGCGCTTCGACGACTTGAGCCATTGACTGACCGCCCTTGTAACTAAAACTTCAAGTATAATTATGCCCAAAGAGAGAGGCCTTGGCGCACGGGTCTCAGTAGTAGTTCCCATAGGGCCTACCAGATACTTTAGTGGGCATACTTTCTTTTGACTCGGACTCGCACACACAAGACACAGCAGCACCACCACCACCACCACCACCAGAGTTGCAGGCAGCACCAGCAGTTTGTGTTGTACTGGCGGGTATGTACAGTACCGAGCTACAGCTGTACTAACACTACGAATATACGGGTACGTTGAGCAAGTGCGTGATGGAGACTATACTCGTACGAGTACCTCCTCCTTGTTTGATGTCTCTCTCCCTGCACATACCGGTACTACTGACTGCTGTATGCACGCACGAATCTGCGGTATAACATACCCCGGACGGAGATTTGCTTGGTTGTTTTTAGTGGTATGCTTGTTCTCGTTTCAGGGGATGAGCGAGCGCCTGAATTCTCGAAGCCCTTCAGGTACACGTAACTCGTACCAGGTATCAGATTGTCGGGGTTTTGCGATACCGATTGTACAACAGCAGTATTCTGGTACATGGTATTTACATGCGTACCTGTTTCTCAGCAGTTCTCTAAGGGCCACTCCTAACGAACAAAAAAAATCACGATTCGTGAGATTTTTGTCGTGAATCGTGTTCACGACAAAAAAAATCACGATTCATGACGCCATTTTTTTTAGCTTTTCCCTAAAAAAAACAAAATCACGATTCGTGACATTTGTCGTGTCTCAAAATACGCCTGATCAAGGCACTACGCAACCGACGTGCACCAACGGTATCCGGTGGTCGTCATAGGGGCATGGCAGACTCTGCTTCGTACGCTGCTTGTGGACAACGGGCGGCTACCCAAAGACACCGCTGGGCGCGGGCTAACGAGGAGGTTGTGGCCTCAAAATTTCCAGGAGGAGGAGCCATTGCTGGAAGACAAACGGGAAAATGACCTGGGGATGTCACAGGCCAGGCCGCGCAGACGGCCTGCGAGATGAAACGAGCTTGGCCGACGGCCGGTGAAGTTGGAATCTCGCAGGCTGGGTCAGGCTTCGGCCCGCGATTCGAATATGTCACGGGCTAGGCCAGGTGCGGACGGCCCAGCCCGGCCTGGCCGTGCCCCACTCTCGAGAGTTTGCTCCACACCCCCAAAAAACGTTGGGTTTGAAATATCAGAACTTTAACTATTTGAAAATATCACGAAACGCGACGTTTTTTTCGGCTTTTTTCGTTAGAACTGAAATGTCACGGATCGTGATCTTTTGGCATGCCTAAAAATCACGAATCGTGATTTTTTTTTGGTTCGTTAGGAACGGCCCTAAATCAGTCCAGGGTATGCCGTTTGCCGTTTCGGGATTTTAGTGCTGGCCTCAGATGGAAAACACATCCTTCATATATACTGGAAACCCCTAGTTTTGGTCAATAATGGACCGGGGATAGAGGCTTGGTCACCCCCTGGGACCGGATCTTACGCAATATTTTTTTATGGTTAAAAACGGAAGGACGTCGGATTTTTCACCGGCAACAAATCCCACCACATCGTTATTCGATGTGACATGTTATCGTGATTTCGGTTTTTATGCCATGGGAGGATAACTCTTATGGGAGCCGAAACCGGAAAACAAAACAGGGTTTGTAGAGAGATTCAGGAAGAATTTTGTGCCAGATCCGACTTATCGAATCTTATCGATGGCCGAAAAACAGATATCTGTAAAATATGTGCTGTATTTCCATCGGAAATGGCCTGGCTAGACGAAACCAGACACCACTTCTGGCCGGTCCCAGAGCTGGCCGAAACTGGTTTTGAACCCCACACAGGAGGCATAACGTGACGTACATATAATCGCTACTACTGCTGTACTCTCTCGGTGTCTCTGACACGGTATCCCGGCATGTAGCGGTAGCTAGAGACTCCAAACTCCTGTGATGGCAAACAAACGACTACACCGCATGCTCTTGGCGGTTGCCGTTGTTGTGTGCTTGAGATTTCTGCAATATATGCCAACGCACTGCTCGCTGATGCTACAGCAGACTGCCAAGCTTGAGGACCCTTCGTCGAAGGTAGCCAACCCAGTCCAGGAGGCTCGAGTCTACGAAAGCAAGCCCCCTGTTACCCGGCGGGTACCAAACAGGATACGTGGGTGCTGTGTACTTGTACTGCTGTGTTACTTGCACTGATGTGTGTCCGCCGAATTAAAATATTGCGGTAATTCCTCCCTCCAGCGTCCTCTCATCTCAAACGAAACCCCGGCATACTCACACAAAACGTAAGATAGGAAAAGACCAAACTCGATATACGAATCTGGGCCATACGAAACACAGAAGTGCATGCCAGTTCTGTTTTCCGGTTTCGACTCCATGAGATTCAGCCTAAGAAAAACACAACATAACTGAGATTTTGAATTCCACGACACGAACGAGTCATGCACGCCAGGTTGGGCGATCAACCTTCACCAGCTCCTCGCAAGAAGGGAACGGAATGTGGAACCTCCTGAGAAGCTGCGTAAGGAATTTTCTAGTCGCTGGACCAGCAAGGAGCTTTCGCTCTCACGGAGCATAATCTGCGTAAGGAATTTTCTAGGCGCTGGACCAGCAAGGAGCTTTCGCTCTCACGGAGCATAATCTGCTTGCGGCGTTCGTAGTCATAAAAAAAATCCGTTAGATTTTTTTAATACTGCTGTAGTCTCGTCGTATTCATCCCCACAGTTGTTTTGCCTAGAGCAGCTGCAGCTGGGAGCTGGGTGGCCACAATGCACGCGATGGTGGCCAAGGTACTAATGCCCTCTCTCTCCAGGGTGGTGGATGCACGAGGGCTGTGTCCCAGCTTTGTACAAGCGTAACCAAGCACGTAGCGTCGTGACCGGTCACGAGCCCAAGCTATCACTCATACAAAGTTGTATCATGCCTCCGAGGTCTCGCGCTAAAGCGTTTCAATCACTTTCTGGAATATTATCAACGGGTCGAAAAAGGCCGCCCAAAAGAACATTTGGTCAAATATTATCATCGATAAAATGAAGGGACATTTTATCATTAAAAATAGGCCCCGTAAGACGCGGTTCTGGCCAGTTTTGATAAAATTTGGGACCAAATACCCCGAAACCTCCGTACAGATTAATGTTATCACCCAGAATAATATTGCATAAGATGCGGCCTGATAGTGAATATTTTCGGCGGTTTTGTGCTCGACGCCTAAAGCAGACCATCCGACCCGAACCCGAACTCTTACCCAGTTTTCAGTACTGGGATGCTCGGTTAGACTCTGGGCTGATTCGGCCGGCTTGGATGCTGTGCTTGGAAAGATTCTACTCTTTATACTTTTGGTTGATTCGACCCGCTCAGGATGCAGACGCATGTTGATTGAGCCGCGTATGTTATACTCCTTAGCCAATCAGACTGCGCAAATGAATACTTTATTCAGGAAAATTCAATATCAGCAGGTGGTCACTACTGCGGGGATGATAGCCGATCCATCCCCTGATTGACCGCCTTGCAATAGTTTTTTTGCTTCGGTTCTTGCAAGCGTTTTCAACTTTCGGCCAGTTTGCGGCATTATCGGCACATCCGCCTTCGTTTGCGGTATTACACATGCCTGCTGGTTATTGTGTTACGAATACCGGTGTGTTGCCTCACGTATAAAGCCTGGTGTGATGCAAGGTTCCTCTCGGTGGTTCTCGTAGACTAGAAATCCCAGGGGTTTTGCAAACTGAAGAGGGAGAACACAGGCGGCGTTCGTTCCCAGCCACGCGTAAGTAGACAACCTCCGTGGCTTTTGGATTTATCCCGTCGGTTTATTTCCACAGATGCACGCACCCCCTCGTCGTTTGCGCTCTCTCCTTTCTCAAGATTATTATTAGCTTGGAAATTCGTCCAAAGGAGTGTATTAACCCGCTGGTTACGTACCACTCTGAGCCGAACTGCGAGGGCCGTTCGGTCTTCTTAATGTTGTTATCCCTTCTTGGACTGCAGTCCTGACAGAGTTCACCCTTTCGAGACTCGCAGTCCGGTTCTGGGAACAAAATCACTCCAATTCCAAGTAGTTTGTCCCCAAAACGGGACTGCAGTCCCAAATATGTCAAGACGCTCCTTATGTCCTCGTCCAGAGTGATCTAGTGTACATGTATGTATACCTGGTGCAGCGCAAGATGCTGCGCTTCTCTACTGCTGTACAACCCGTCGTGCCCTTGTTTATTTCCTGAAGTCCAACTCCAGTCATGTTCTCTCTGTCTAGAAGGCATCCCCTCTAAACCTAATATCTCCTCCTGTATTTCAGATTATCTATCCGGTATGCATCCCCTGAAGCGATAACGCCCCCTGTATTTCACATGCAATCAACACTTGCCGTCAAAGCTAGGGGGGTTTACCACTTGTTCGACACTATGATTGAGGGTCGCCCCTCTCTTTGGATACGAGTAGACGTGTCTAATTTTTGGCTGAAACAAAAGCCTCTCGTTAGATTAGTAGCGCAGTGCCGAGTTGCGAAACCAATTCATTAACCAATTAATCAATCACAACCAACTATTATTTGTGTTGTTTTACACCTGGTAATATATTATTGTGTCACCATTCGGTCAATGTTTTCCTCGCTCTCCCCTTGCATCCTCTATCGCTCGTTCTTCCGATCCTCCGATTCTCTGGTCCTCTGATCCTCCGACCATGTGCTTGAAATCAAAACACACGCACACCTCAGCTGTGACGTCGAAAAAACGGCCATGTGCTTGAAAGCAGAACATACGCGCACCTCAGCTGTGAGGTCGAAAAAATGCTCGAAACCTCTATTTGCAAGCTTGGTATGATACTTGGATCGCTAGTGTAAGGTGCTCGTATTCTACTGCAGCGCTCACACCAGATGCTTGGTAAATAACCTTGCTACTACTACGCAACTTGATGTCCCCGCACTCTTCCATGTTGGTTTGTCCTCAACAACGTTGGTCGGGGGTTGAGCGTTATAGTTGAGGGCTCTTGACGGGTAATTATCCGACGTGCGGGTTGGGTCAGGAGGTCTTTATAATAACACGGGTCGGGTCTGGTCAGAATTTTTTTCAAAATCTCACGGGTCGCGCCAGGTCAGCCGAACCCACCCCGATCCCACCCGCGAAGTACCATCCTGACCCGCGAATAACCTTTTTTTATTTCAACGTCTCCGTCCAGTCGTTTTCGTGTTTACCCCCCCCGGCCGTACGACTACCGCCATGCATGAAAATGAGCACCCCCCCCCCCCCCCCGCCCTGCCCGCCATCCGGTAGGTGTCTAACTTTTCGCCGGCCTGGCGGCCAGGGAGGGCGAAAAAAAAAACGAAAGGAAGCCTACACAATATTTTACAGCTGATCATCGAGCTGCTCGTGAATGGCGAGCACCAGCAATCGTGCGCCTAGCGAGGAAGGTGGGTAGTGGGTTTTGCTTTTTCCTGGGCCTGGGGACAAGCTACTTGTCAGAGTTACTAACTTCTAGTGTGGGATACTTTGTGCAGCAGAGAGGGTTCAAGGCACTCCTATTTTTGGCCTGGCGCTATTTTTTGTTTCAAGGCAGGGTGTATCCTATTATACTATTCTAGTTTTCCGTGCCGCGGGAATATAATACGGGTATTGTTTCTTAGGTTTCGTGCAAAGTTCGAACAGCAATTTGTTGTTAGCTCCCGATTTGTTCACCCTTTTCCCACATGTCACTACTAGCTGTTTTGTATTTTGTTTTGTTTATTTGTGTTTGTTTTTCATATGTAAACTCAAGCCTGACTTTAATCCCAAGCGTTTGGTCCCCGCGACGGGAGTGCTGCAGTCCTGATGGGTTTACGTGCCGACGCGAGCGGCGTGACACGTCAGTCGCGGGTGTGCCTCTTTAGTTCCTCCTCGACGAAAGGTATAGGCCGGTTGTGACCCCTCATGATAATATGCCATGCCAGAATGAGCAAGCAGGACGGCTTTATATATTAACCAGTAGCAGTAAACGACACCAGTTGATCCTCTGTTTGGACTTGGGAGGGGGGAGCCGGCTATAAAAATGACGATTAAAGCTATACGGCCACCGACTGCGTGGTCCGGGGGGTGATGAAAAATGGTGTCCGAGTTGCAATAGTTGATGCAAGTCGTACGGCAACGGGTGCAACATTATCTCGCCCGCACTGCTGGGCGCTCAGGCTTCTCCTAGATGGTTGACAATACTACCAACCATTGTTTGGGTCGCTATACTTTAGCCAAGTCACCAATGAGTTGATAAACTAGCTGTCGTCAGTTTGGGGGCAGTGCGCAAGCTATGTTTATTACAGTAGATCAGGCAGCGTGTGTCCTCAAGTTGTTGCGTGGGCTGAGGCGAGGTGCGTCCTGCACAACAAATAAGTATTAGCGAACGGTTTTCTTGAGTTTCGCGCAAAAATTCGCTGCGAACCAAATCCTAACTCCAAATTTGTTGAGGGCTGTCGCGTACTGTGCAGCAGCAGCAGCAGTGAAAGGGGCGATTTCTGTGTTTTTTTTTTTTATCAAGGCTTTGTTTTTTGTGTAGTTTGGGTGCGTCCGCCGTTGCTTTTTTCGAGTCGACGACAATAACACGCCTCTATAGCCCTCTACAAACCCAAAAAAATCGACGGCGATGCATTTTTGGTCGACGGTGTGCAGCACTGCTATTTAGCGCCGTTTCGATGGGACGGACGCCGCGGCGTCTTGCCGAGGCTGGCTCTCTACGACGTTTATCGTCTATCCTCGCATTCATCGTTGTTCATCCATCCGCCTAGAGCTGGCTTTCCGATCGTGCTGATAGACCGCCGCCCTTGTATGCTGTGTACCGTACTCCGGTACCTCGACCGCCCAGCCCCTTGGTGCGCCATGCCCTCCTTCCCCCCCCCCCGGCCCCTCCACTCATCCCTGTCCCTCTCCTCCTCCCCGCCCCTTACCCCCCCCACTCCCCACCTCCACCCATGATTTCCCCCCTTCCATCCCCCATATATTTCTCCCTCATCACTCACCACACCCCCCCCCCCCCTCCCCTGGCCGGCCTGCATCAATTCCCCCCCCCCCAAAAAAAAAACTCGCAGGTGAGATTCCCGACGCGTCGCCCCCCAGCGGAAGCGCGAGAGACCCGCTCTCCATGGCCGCGCAAGAACGGCCGTCCTCTGCATCGCCTTCCTCTAGTGATG
Organism: Macrocystis pyrifera; assembly: GCA_031763025.1. Lineage (NCBI taxonomy): Eukaryota > Phaeophyceae > Laminariales > Laminariaceae > Macrocystis > Macrocystis pyrifera. The sequence continues at coordinate 5,017,232 of JASSKH010000021.1, read as the reverse complement.
CAGACCCTTCCCTGACCCACCACGCCATGATGCTGAACCACGTCTTGCGTCAAGATGGCGGTGTTGGTGGAATTGGAGGCGGCGGTGGTGGTGTTGGTGTTGGTGGTGATATCGATGGTGGTGTTGGTGGCGGTGGGCGGCCACGGGGCGAGCAAATAACGCCTTATGGAAACCTCCCATCGCCTGCGTCGCCCACACCGTCGCTGTCGCTAGCGGTACTCTCCTCACAGCGAGCCTTTCAGGCTGCCGGGAAAGACGGGAGCTGGTACGGACCAAGCGCTCTCGGCGGTGGTGGCGGAGCTGGTGGTGGGGAAGGGTTTTTAGCGACGCTAGTGGGAGGGGGTGGGGCAGGGGCCGATTCCCGCTTTGACGACGCTCGGGGGGGGGGCGGCAGCGGCAGCGGCGGCGGAGGCGGAGGAAGACTTGACCGCGGTGGGGAATGGGGTGGCGACAGAGAGAGAGATGGTTCCGGCGGGCATCGCTCGGCTGTTGCTGCTGCTGCTGCTGCTGCTGCTGCCGCCGCCGCCGCTTCCGCCGGCGCCGGTGATGTTTCTAGAGATGGGCGTCGTTCTGTGCTCGATCGAGGCGGCGGAGGCGGTAGAGATGCCGACGATGGACGAAGCGAGGGAGGCGGTGTCGGCGGCGACGATAGCATCAACCCCGGCCGCTGTACGGTGACTGGGTGGGAATCGCGGGGGGGGGAGAGGGGAGATCGAGGACGGTCGAGAGACCGCGACGGGGGGGAGTACCCACAGCTTTCATGGGGAAGCGGGGAAGTTCCTTCCATGCGCAAGGAGCGGAGCGGTTCTGAGCTGAGTGGTAGGGCCGGGCATGGCGTCCTCGGCAGCGGTGGTGGTGGTGGTGGTGGGGGAGGTCCCGGCGCGGGCAGCTACGGGATGCGATTTAACGCGAGAACCAGCGGAACATATCGGACTGCCGAGGGCGGTGGGGGTATCAGTGGTGGTGTTGGTGCTGGCGGGCGCATGGGCCGAAGGGGAGGCTCAATGGGGGGGCGGTGGAGCTTCGGGCACCGCGGCGGGGGGGGGCAGAGTGGGGCGGTGGGTGGGCGTGGGGGGACGGGGGCCGCCTGGGGGCGGCGGATTTCCGAGCTACGCCGACTTGGCCGTTCGCCCTGCTGGAACCAGTGGTGGCGGGGGTGGCGGGGGTGGCGGCGGCAGCAGTGGGGGCGTGAGTGCTGGCGCTATCGGCGGCAGTTTGAGCAGCGGCGGCAGCGGCGGCGGCAGCGGCGGCGTCGGAGCTCTGGTAGGCGCGCGGGGTTACGCTGAATACGCCGCGACGCGCGGGGGAGGTGATGACCGCCGCCGGCACCATCCGGGAGGAAGTAGTGGTGGTGGTGGTGGCGGCGGCGGCGGGAGTGGGGGCGGCGCGGGCGGTGGTAATGGTGGTGGCGGTGGTACGGAGGGGGGGGACGAGGAGCGGCGCCGTACGAGCGGGCTGAGCGGGGCAGGAGGGGGAGGAGGAGGGTTCGGTAGCGGGGCCAGTGGTGACCACTCGGGAGGCGACGGCGGCGGCAGCGGCGGCGGCAATGAAAGGCGTAGGCGCAGCAACAGCGGGGGCAGCGTCACTAGCGGCCGTAGGTCATCGGCGATGAGCCTGAACGGCAGCGGGAGGACCTCGGCGAGTCCCGGCGCTGGCGGGAGCGAGCGCCGGGGTTCGAGCCTTGCTCCCGAGGCCGGGGCGGGCGCACGCCCCTCTCACGAGGGCCGCGGGGGGCTGAAAGGGCAGTTCGGGGGTCACGGGAGGCGGGAGGACCGAGGCTTCGCACTGGACGGGGTCGGAGAAGGGCCGAGGGTGTCTGCATGGGGGGAGCGACGTGGAGATCGTGATAGGTGAGGCGGTAAAGGGTGGTCTTGAACCCCCCCCCCCCCGCTCCCATCCCCTCCTCCCTAACCAACCCCCCCCCCTCCCGCCCCCAGGAATACCCAACAAAAAAGTCGACATCCCTTTTTTTTAAAGACCTAGGCAGGGGGGGTGTACTAGAGCACAATGTTTCGAAAAAGATAAACATATTTCAATTGATACAGAAATCCCGCCCTCGTGGTCTGTTCTTCATTCTGATATTTTCAAGAGTTTGATATCGTTTCCTCTTATTGTCCCGTACCCTCGCCCACCCTTTTGCCCCAATTTGGTATTGGCGTGATTTTCGTGCCTGTATATGTGTCGTGGTCTCCGTTGTACCTGGTTTTCCCGAGGTATTACATGTGTTTTTGTTGGTGTCTGCGTATTTATGTGTTTGTATTTTTCGGTATCTGTGTGCTGTGTGTGTTCTGTGTATCTGCCTGTCTGTTTGTGTCTGTCAAATGTGTGTGCCGATGTGTATCTCTGTGTAATGTTTCTTTCGCGGGACCTGCCTGTGCTTGGTTTGTATATATATACTCGTGTGTCTATCTGTGGCTGCGTCTCCTCTATCCCCCCCCCCCGGAAGGGAAGGAAGGCAGGATGGAGTGAGCAGCGCGTGCTATGATCTGATCGGTGATCACCCGACCCCAATAATATATCACGTCCCTCGTGTTATGCCGCCAAGCCTCCAGAGTTTTTGTTTTTTGTGACGGATGTTGATCGTGTGTACATGCTATGTACCCCGGAGCCTCCGATATATTTATTTATTGTATTTGTGACGGATGTAGTTGAAACATGTTTTTTGTTTTCGCGGCTTTCGAACAGAACGCCGACGACGAGAGACCAGCGCGATAGAGGACGCGAGCGGGAAAGAGACCGAGATCGAGACCGGCCGCGATCTACAACGGATAGCGGTGGCGGCGGTGGCGGCGGTGGTAACGATAAACGGTGGGTACTCACACCCACGCTGTGCTCTTGCCATAGTTCTCGGAGCTACAGCAGTGCGGTCGTATCAACAAAGATGTTATTCAATATGAGACCGCAGTTTGACTCTTCTGGCTGCCCGCCACCCTAGACGAGAATTACGGGTGGTATCTGGTATGTTAACCCTCTCAGGACCTCAAGAGTGGAAAATTGGGTATAAACCGTGGCGATTACCGCATCAGCTATTGCATGGTTGGGAGATGACAAAAAATGTTGTCCGAGTTACAATGCAAAGAGTCGCACGACACGAGCGCAGCATGATCCTCCCTACTGCTGGGCGCTCACGCTATTCGTAGACGGATGGTTGATGACACCAAAGTTACCAACCATTGTTCTGGTCGCTATCTCGGGGTTCCACAGGGCTTGAGGCGAATAAAGGCCTTGATACGTCCGAAGAGACCGGCCTCCTGGCATATTTTTCAATGATCGACCATCCTGTCTCTCATCCTCTGCTCCACCTAAACGCACGTCTCTCTCTGTCTATCTATCTGATTTGATCCTTCTCTTCCCCCTTCCCCTCGTCTCTCTCTTTGTGTTTCTCTCTCACACACACCATGCCTCTTCTCTCTCCCTTTTATTCCTCCTTCACCCTCCCGTTCCGTCTTGCAGAGACTCCGTGACCGACAGACCACGCGACTACCGGCGGGACGCCCCCCTCCCCTCATCTCCGGGGGGGGGACCCTTACCCTCCTCCCAGCTATCGTTCAGTCGGCGAGACTCTAACTCGGGCGGTGGCGGTGGTGGCGGAGGTGGGGGAAAAGATTACGGTAAAGAAGCGTGGGACAGGGGCGGTGGCAGCGGAAGTGGCGGTGGCGGCGGTGGCGGCAGTAGCGGTGGTGGTGGCATTTCAGGAAGAAGCGGCACCGTTATCGGGGGGGCCGCGGGAGGGCGCACGGAAGACCGTGGAAGAGACAGAGACCGTGACCGGGGGGATCGCGATCGCGACCGCGATAATCGGGAGCGAGATCGGGATCGAGATCGAGATCGAGGACGCGCCTCTGCCTCTCCTTACACGCGCGGCTCCCCCCTGTCCTCCTGCGAGATGCCCCTCTCTATAGGCGGTGGTCGGCACGGAGGCGTTAGCGCTGGTGGCCATCCGGGGGGCACGGGGTCTCTCTACCATGGCAGACCTGGAGGCGATTACCGGGACGGCGGGGGTGCGGAGCCCCGATCGCCGGCCGGTGGTGACGGCGTGGGTGGTGGTGGTGGCGATGGTGGTGGTGGTGGCGGCATGAGCGGACGCTCGGAGGACGGTGATGCTCAAGCGCTTCCACCGCAATCGCAATCGCAACCCCCGCTGCCTCCCCCCCGCCAAGGAGGCAGTACCGGCAGCGGCGGTGGTGGTAGCGGCGGCGGCGGCGGCGGCGGCGGCGGCGGGAGCCATCACAGCAGGCACGGTAGCGGGCGGTACGGGGCGGCTTCCGCTGTAGCAACGGGATCGTTAGCGTTAGCGTCGGATAGTGGTGGCGACGGTGGCGGTGGAGGTGGCGAAGGTGGCGGCAGCGCCAGCGGCGGCGCCCGCGGTATCTCTGACGCCTGGCCTACCGCGGCCGCTTCCCCTCACCCCGCGCTGCCGCCTTCGCTTCGCGTGACCAACCCCGATGCGTTTTCCGGCCTGCGGGGGGGGGGGTGATAGTCGGCGCGGAACGGTTGTACGTAGGAACGACGGCAGCAGCGGCGGTGGCGGCGGCGGGTTCGGAGAGTACCATCAGGGGGCTCAGCGGGGTTGTCCCCTTTCTCCCGGAGCTGCCGGACAGCCTGTGATGGCGACGGCGGCGGCCGTGGTGGTGCCGCATCCTAGGCCTGTCGCGAGGAGGAAATCGGGACTCGCCGCGATTATCGCTGCCGACTCGCCGGAAAAGCTGGTGCGTACTGCGCATGCTATTTTATTGTTCATCACTCTGTCCGGAAATATAAGGAACGTTTGGGTATTATATTATACGGTTACTATACTCCCCGATGCTCGTTACATTTCCAGACAAGGAAGACCGTCATTTTTTTTTTTATTTTGTCGCTTCATTTTTTTTTTGTTTTGGTTTGTTTATTTCTTCTGGGTGGGAGGGGAGTGGGCGGAGAAGGCGATGGACCTCCTGTGGGGGGGTGAAAGCGGAGGCAGTGTGGGAGTCGGGCGAAAGACGGAGTATATGTTTTAACGGAGAAAAAGAAAAAATCCGACGGCGCCATCTGTGCATGATTTCCCGAATGTTTCGTTTGTCCCGAGCGTACCTTATGCGACAACAACTACCCTCCCTCGGTCGCCCCCCTCTTCAAGGTGTTTGGTTGTTTGGTGACCCATTTTTTGTTGTTGAATGCTACGGTAGGCATATTACCATTGTTTTCTGGCTGGCGGGGCTCCTTATGGGCACCAAGGAACCCGGTATCGTGCCCATTTTGTTTCACAACAAAAGCAATACCGACAAGACGCCGAGATTAAGCGTGTGCCTTTTTTCACGTCACAGTCAGTTTGTGGGGAAGATGCAGAGGTCAAGTGAGAAGCCTCGGAGAAAATATGTGTTACCCATACCGTGCGGGGGACGCGTCTTATGGGCAACAGGAATTATTGTGGGGACGCTTCGCGTGTCGTGCGTCACGGCGGCCGCTACGAACGCACGCGAACGAGTCGGTGTGACCCCCTGGACCACCAGCCGCTCTGTCGCTTTCCGATATCTCGGTGGCGTGTCTCGAGGCTCCCCAATGTTTCGCGGCGATGTAATGCAGGAGATGATGAAGGAGGAGCCCCTTCGCCCCCCTCCTACCTTACGCTACCCTGCCTCTCCCCCTCCCCCCTATACTTCCTTGCCCTACTCGACTGTACCCTATTTTTCCCACCATACCTACTCTACCCCACCCCACGGTGCCCAGCCCTAACCCACCCTCCTAACCTATCTATCCTAACCTGCCCAACCCTACCCTACCTTCTGCCAGCACGACGAAGACAACTCTGACGTGGACAGCGAGAGCCCCGCAGCTTTGGAGAGGGGGGGCGCCTCGAGAACTTCCCCCGGCGAGGCCTTCGGTTGGGGCTTAGCCTCTCTAGCAAACACCCCTTCTCCAAGCAACACCTTCGACGCCCGAGTTGGGGGGGGTTCCAGCGGCGGCGGTGCTAGTGGCAGTGGCCATGAGCGATTTAACCCAGGCATGGGCGGCGACGCGCCGCTCCTCTCCCCCACCGGGGGGGCGGTTGGAGGACAAGCGTTTTCGTCTATCGGAGAAGGTGGGTGGGGGTTGATGAACTGTGGCGGTGATGATGATGGTGGCGATCCGGAGGTGGGGGGGGTGGGGGGGGGGTGGGGGGGGGGGTGTACTCATGTCATACATGGCCGTAAGTTGTACTTCGTATGACCATCGGCCCTCACATCCCTACGATGCCGGTTCGGAGCACGTCGGGTTGTCACCTACGAGGCAAACATTGCTTGCACCAACCTCGAAGCGCCGTGAGGTGATTGGTGAGTCGCATGAGGCAACCATAACGGTATAACGACGGCAGTCACGGTACCGATAACGATAATACAACAATACCGATACCAGTAGCGATACGAAAAAATATCGACAACGGAAAGGATAACGGTGATACTAGCGATAGCCGATAGCGATGCCGACAACAATACGGGCTTCGGCGACTTCCCTCCCTCCCTCCCTCCCTCCCCCTCCCCGCTTCTCGTCGTCTGTGTTGTGGTGCTTGTCGCACGGGGCCCAACGCACAGGCGTGTCGACGGATCTGCCGTCGCCGTCGGTGACGGCAGCTACTAAGGGCTTACGCCCTGTAAACGGGGAGGGGGGTAGTAAGGCCTTGACCCCCAGTGGTGGTGGTGGTGGTGGTGAGAGTGATGGAGCTCAGGGAGGCAAGCAGCGCTTGGGCTGGGGTATGGGAGCTGTCTCGGCTGGGTTCGTGCCTCCCTCGTCCGAGGTTAGTTTTTGGTTTTGGTTTGGGTTTGATTTGGTTCTGGTTTAGTTTGGTTCGGTTTGGTTTGGTATGGTTTTTCGATGGGTTTGGTTTGGTGTTCGGTGTTTTTTTTTGTTCGTTTCGGTGCGGTCATGGTTTTGTTAGTTTTGTTGGTTAGTTTGGTTTATTTAATTTGCTTACGTACGAGGTTTGGTCTGGTCTTTGTTGTTTTTGTTGGTTGGGTCAGTTTGGTTTTTACGAGGTTCAGTCTTGGTTTCGGTTTTTAGTTTCGTTGGTTTTGTTGGTTTTGGTGTGTTGCCTAATGGTCTAATCGGGCGAGGGGAGCTTACCGCTTTTTCGATAAAATGGTTGACGGTCACTGTTAACGAGACGAAGAAGCACTCACCCTAGCCCTAAGCCAATCAGACGCAATCAACCATTCGTTAGCAATAGCCCCTTTGTCTCGGTACACAGTGTGTGCCAACCATTTTCTCGAATAAGCGCTGCTGCATCGAGCGGCTTTGCCGACGGCTGCCGCTGGTTTACGTTTCACTGCCACGTCTACAGTAGATGTCAAGGATGTATCCAAGAAGAGGCGAAATCAACAAAGGCGCGTGAGGCGAACGAAAACACCCTGTCGCTCGCGATGCGCCCGCGTGGCAGTAGACCGTTAACCAGCAGCGGCCGTGGGCTAGGCCTAGGCCGCCCATTCCGCGTGTCAGTCTTTATTTTGGGTTCGTTTGTTTGAGTTGTTTTCGGTTTGGTTTGGTTTCTGTTGTATTTTTTATTTTATTTTCGCTGCCTCCTTTTATCTTTTCCCTCGTGCCTTCCTTTATTCCCTACAGCAGGCTGCCAACTCCTCGCGAGTGGCCGGCCAAGGTGCCGCTGAATCTCCGGAAACCCCCAGCACGGCGTCCCCCGCGGATGGAGGCGCAAACACCCCAGGGACAGGGGACGAGCCCTGCGTCACCGGCGAGGCCCGCTACCCTACAGAAGAAGGTGAGTGTTTTTGTTGTTTTAATCGTTTTTTTTTTTTTTCCTTCCTTTTTTTTTACGCCTTTGATGCCGTTCTTTTGTTCTTGTCTTGGTTCTGATTTTTTTCCTGATGTTGCGTGCCTGGTACTCCTTGTGTTCTGTTGTGTGTTTGTGTGTGCGTTTTCTCCTGCCATACCAGGTATATGTATCATACTTGTACTGCTCGCTTTTGTCTATTTTTCTGTCGTTTTTATTTGCGTGTTATTTTCGTATTTTATTGTTCTATTTGACAGATCACCTTCGGGTGCATCCCGCCCCCCGCCACACACCGCCTTTAACTTTTCCACGTGCTTTCCGATTTTCTCGCCACGACGGGCTGTTTCTGATATGCTTTCGCAGGGCTCGAGGAGGTTGGACTGGGGCATGGGGATTGGCTCCAAGCTGTCGGCGGACGAGAGGGCGGCAGCCGCGGCGCCGTCGGTAGCCCCGGTGCCGTCGGTACCATCACCGCCTTCGGTGGCATCGACACCGCCTGTGTCGTCGATACCATCGGTAGCGCCCTCACTGGCTGTATCAACGTTGGCGTCGATGCCGTCGGTAACATCGGTGCCTTTCGTATCATCGGTGCCCTCGGTAAAACCGGTAGCGTCGGTAAATTCGGTACATTCAGTAGCATCAATGTCGTCGGGAGCGGCTGCGGCAGCGCCGTCGGAAAATTCGATGCCGTCTGTAAAGCCGGCAGCGTCCGTGAAGCCAGTGCCGTCGGTATTGTCTGTGCCGTCGCCAAAACCGGTATCGTCGATAAAGCCGGTAAAGCCGATACCGTCCCCGAAATCGATGCCGTCGATAAAGCCAATAAAGCCGGCGGCACCGTCAGCAAAGCCGGCACCGGTAAAGCCGGTACCGTCGGTGAAGCCAGTACCGCCACCTCTTCCTCGGACGGGCGGCGACTGTAAGCCCAGTTCAGGGGACAATACTACCCCCAACACCAAAACCGCCAACAACGCCGCCAATATCAAGGCCTCCACTAACGCCAAGGCCACCACCAGCACCAAAATCGCCACCAACACAAAGGCCACCGCCAACACCACCAAGGTTACCACCACTAAGGCTACCAAAGGTGGGAGCGGCGGTGGTGTTGGAGCAGCGGCGTCGACCACCGCCGGTTCCGGTTCCAGCGTTCCGCCGTCGCCGAAGCCGCCCGCCGCCGAAAGAAAGCCTTCCAAACCGTCCTCAGCGGACGGAAAGCGCGAGGCTGCTGCCGCGAGGAGAGCGGCTAGCGCCGGCGCTAGCGTGCCCGTCGTCAGAAGCATCCCGAATCCCGCCCGGGGAAAGGAAGAAGACGCCGCGAAAAATCCTCGCCCAGTGCCGGTGGTGGCGGCGATGTCGCCTAAGGCGACAGCGCTCAAAGCGACTGCGCCTAAGGCGACGCCGCTTAAGGCGACACCACTTAAGCCAACGCCGCCCAAGGCGGCAGCGCTCAAGGCCCCGCCGCTTAAGGTCACGCCGCCAAAGGCCACTCCGCTTAAAGCGGCGGCGCTTAAAGCGGCGGCGCTTAAAGCATCGGCACTTAAAGCATCGGCGCTTAAAGCATCGGCGACGTTGGCCCCCAAGTCGTCTTCGGTTGGTCCTGCGGGAAATGTGGGTCGGACAGCGGCAGCCGCATCGGTGGCAGCGGCGACGGCGGTGGCGGGGGGGGGGGTGGTGGGGACGGCGACGCCAACATCGGGGAAGCGGGAAACGGAAAAGAATCTTAAGCCTCCGGCTGAGGGGAAGGCGGGGCCGGGTCGCCGTCGAGGGATGACAGGCAGTGACGCCGGCGCCGGCGGTAGTGGTGGCGTCTCGGAAGAGGATGGAGGTGGGGGGAACGTTGTTGTAGAGCAGCGGAGGAAGAGCTTCGATGCCTCGGGGAGAGGTGGTGGCGGCGCTGTCGGTGGGAGCGCTAGTACAAGTCCAAGCATAGACGGCGCCAGCACCGGTACAGGGGGCACCAGCACGGGAAAAAGCGGAAAGTCTGGCGCCGTTGCTGCTGCTGCTGCTGCTGCTGCTGCTACCACCGGAGCCGCTGCCGTTGCCGCTGCCGCTGCCGCTGCCCCCCCCCTCCCCGAAAGGCGGGACGCTGTCGAACTTCGGCAGCGGGAACAAGAGGCGACCGCGGCAAGAAGGCAGCGCTTCTAGCGGTGGCGGTGGCGGCGGTGGGGGTCCGCCTTTGTCCAGCCTGGCGGTATCGCCGTCAGTACCATCCCCTCCGGTAGCATCCCCGTCAGTGATATCCCCCCGATCCCCGCCGATATTGACGCCTCCTCACCTGCCAACTCCTCCGGCAGACGCGCGCAGGGCGATGAAGGAGTTCGGAAGCGGCGCGGGTAACAACAGCAACAGCGCTGGTGGGGGGGGGCGGAAGGGCGGTGCTAAAGCGGAGGCAGGTGGTGGGAAGGAGCTCAAGGGCAAGGGTGGCGGTGGCGGGGGGGGGGGGGGGGGGGGGGTCCAAGAAGAAGAACGGAGGGAAGCAGGACGAGAGAACGGCAGCTGGGCTGCCAAAGGACAGTAAGTGTGCGCCGCCGGGTTAGGGCGTTGGATTTGGGTGGGTGGTGGTGGTGGTGGTGGGTGGTGATGGGTGGTGGGGCTGATAGTGTTGTGTGTGGTAATGGTTGTGGTGTTTAGTGATTATGCTGGGGTTAGGGTTGATGGTTATTGGACCGTTGATGAACCTGTTGGATATTCCATCTAACTGTACCGTTTATTATGTTGCCTCCGATGCTGCTACGTTACGTTGTTCTCTCGTTAACGTCTAGATTTTGGGGGAATTTCATGAGCCCGAGTTGTTTTCTTCCCGTGAACTGTCTGTATATCCCCTTCAGAACTCCACCTACTTGGAATCAAGCGGGGTTCGTTTTTGCATGTATATCTAGTATAGCTTAAATCTGACCCCGTTTTTTTTGGGAACAACTACTGGAGGTGGAATCAGAGTTAGACCCGCCTTTGAAAAAGGTCAGCCGTTACATTTTTCAACCGCTGGATGGACCAGGTGTGTTTTTCGCGCTATCAACATCTTCTCAGCCAGCGTCCCAGGTGGTCTGGCGATAGCAATCGTGTCTCCTTACATTGTCGGTTTTGGCGAGTTCGAGCCCTCCCCCCGAAGGACTCTCTGATGTACAAATCAACGCAGAAAGCACCTCGTAGCGTGAATGCACATTTCGACGCGAGTCAACGAGGTGAAAAAACGCTGTACGCTCCCCTGCCCTCCCACGGCCGTCTGACCCCCCTCCCCCCCTTACCCGACCCCCGGCCCTACTCGATGCCACCCTCCGACCGTTTCCACCCCTCCTTTCCCACCGTCTCCCGATCCCCCTTGGCGTATGCCTTTTAGCAGGCGATCCGTCGAGGGTGCTTCAGCCGCAACAGCAGCAGCAACCTTCGCTTCCGTTCCCGCAGCACCTTAAGAAGGACGGTTCGGCGCCATCCCTCTCCCCCTCCACCTCTGTGGCTACGACTACCACCTCGCTAGCGGTCTCGCTCGAGGCGAAAGAGCATCGACGGAGGGAGCGGGAGAAGGAAAGGGCGCTACGTGCGGTCGGGGGTGGAAACAAACAGGGCGGCGGGGAGGAGAAGGAGAGAGGAGAGGACAAGCGGCGTAGGCGGAAGGAGGGGGACCTTCAGCAGCAGCGCGAGCACATTCTCGGGTCTCCTAAAGAGAAGACGGGCGTTAAGCGGCAGGGGGAGGAGAAATCAGCTGCGGGAAGAGGAAGAGGCGGGGGGGGGGAGAGGGGGGGGAGGTGGGAGAGGGGCAGGGAAAGGGGGGGGGAGGAGGGAGGGGAGCTGTGGCTGGTGGGATTGGCATCGGTGTGGTTCGGGCTGGCGCTGGTGTTGGCGTTGGCGTTGCCCTTAGCGCTGCCGTTGGTGGCTCTGTGGAGGGAAAAGAAAAGCGGCGGAAGCAGCGCCCGAGCGAGGACGTGCTCGGCTCACCGAAAGCCTCGGGCGGTGGCTTGCCGATTGCGGCTTCCTTGGTTCAGCAGGTGCTAAATGAAAATAGAATTCCACACACAATGTATGCATTCCGGTCCTTTTTTTTTGTACTGTGTAATTCGATTCACGCGACTAATTCCATCCTATATGTGGTGCTTTTTTTCCCGTACGTAGTCACGCGTCCGATTAGTTGCCGTACGTGCTGAGTTTATGTTTTTCGAATCCCGCGTGCGATTCCGTCTACTCGTGCGTGTTTTTGTTTTTGTTCGATTCGCACGTTGGATTCAATTTTTTTTCGCTGTGTGTTTGTTACGTGATGCACGTGTTCATTTTCCGCCCCGTTCTGTGATTGCGGTTAATTTTTTGGGGTGCTGAAATCAGGGCCTTAAGAAGGACGCCCGGGCGCCCGGGCGACATCCGTGGAGACTGCGGCGCAAAGAGTTGGCGACGGAAAACTTGTCAAGGGCAAGACGAAAGGAGTACCGTCAGCAGAAGGGCACTCCGAGGCTAGAGTTAATCCCACGGCGAGAGCAATTGCGACGGCCGCAGCAGCCGCTGTCTCTACCGGGGGAGGAGAAGGAGGAGGGAGAGGAAGAGGGAGGGGACGAGGCGGAGGAGGGAGAGGAGGAAAAGGAGGAGGGCGAGTGGGGAAAACGAAGCTCGAGCAGGCGACGGTAAAACCTGCGGTATCGGCGGCGGCAGCAAAGGCGGCGGCAGCGGCGGCAGCCGAAGCGGTGGCGGCAGCAAAGGCGGCGGCGGCCGCTTCGGCGGCGACGATGGCGGCGGCGGCGGCCGCGTCACGCGCGGAGCTCTGCTCGTGGTCCAGCCGCGCGGGAGGAGAGACGCCGTCCAGGCAGGAGCTCCGACGACTCACGTTCGGGACGGAGGTTGAAGAGAGGCGCACCCTCGCCGCCCTTCGCGACCTAGAAGCTTGTCTAGAGGAGGGAGGCGCGGAAGTCGGCGCGGCGGAGGGAGGAGACGCCTTACTGTCTGCGCAACCCCACCCGGGGAGCGCTCGGCTGGGTGTAGTAGCGGGTGTTGTGAGTGGCGCTCCGGCAGGAGTCGTTGGGTCGGCTGTTGGCGCTGGTGCTGAAGCTGGTGCTGGTGGCAGCGGCGGTAGTAGCGGTACTGGTAGTGGTGCTGATGGTGGTGGTAGTGCTATTACGGCCACTGCTGCAGCCGCAGCGGCGGCGGCAGCGGCGGTGGCGGTGGCGGCGGCGGCGGCTCTCCCGGCAGAGCTGGCGGCGGCGCTGGGGCTTGCGGGCGGCAGAGTAAAAAACACTCTCGAAGTCGGTGGTGGTGGTGGTGGCAGTGGTGGTGGGAGGGGTGACGGTGGGATCGCTGGCGGCGGTAAGAATGGCGACACTGGCAGGAGCTCCGCCGCTGGCGAAGGTGGCGGAGGCGGTGGCGGTGGCGTCCGCAAGGATTTCTGTGGCTTGCTGTCGAAGGGGGCGGGCGCGGGGCCGGGGCCGGGCAACGGGTGCCGCTTCCCGCACGCCGACCTCGTGCGACAAGCGAGGGCATCGGTTGAATTTCGCGTTTCCCGCCGGAATTACCACCGCGAGCTGGAACGCACCGCTCGTGCCTACGTCGAGCTTGTTGGTGCTGCCTCACCGGAGCCAGCGCCAGAAGCGGCGCCGGGCGCGACGTCGACCGCAGCCGCCGCTTCCTCTGGAGCTCTCGACGTGGGTTCGATTTCCGGCGGCGAAAATTCTCGGGTCACTGTGGTTGCCTTGACGGAAGGCGCCGCCAATGGTGGTGAGGATGATGATATTGACACGGGCGGTGCTGCTAAGGGTCGCGGAGGTGTAGGTCCATCCTCTCACACCGCCGTCCCGGAAGCGGCGGTAGCGGCCCCGATAAACGTCACCAAGTGCGCCGGCGGTGGTGCCAGTGCCAGCGCGGGCGGTGGTGGTAGCGGTGGGATCAGCGACCTGTTCCGGGCGCGCGTCGGTAAAATGGGGGCAGTAGGCGCGGCGGCGAAGACAGGGGCGGGGCGGGAAACAGTCTCCAGGGTCATGCGCGAGAACCAGGCCCGAGCCGTCGCGGCTCGGGCCGAGCTAGAGGACCACCTCCGCGCGGGTTACTTGCCGATGCCTATGCCGCCCGCGGATGTAGGCGGAGCGGCCTCGGCGCCCACGGGCGACGGTGTCGGCGGCGGCGACCCAGCGAAGAAGAAGTCGGCCGCCGCCGCCGCCGCCGCGGGAGGTGGAGCCGCGAAGGGCCCGGGCTCAGCACCGGCTGTTTGCGCGCGCGCCGTGTCGGAGACGGTGGTGGCGGAAGTGGCGGTGGCGGGGTGGGGACGTGGCGACATCAGTGGTGGTGATGGTAGTGGTGGTGGTGGTGGTGGCAAATCTTGCGTGAGCTTCGGAGTGACGCGGAAGATTCTCGACATCCACGCGGCGAGGGTCCGGGAGCTGAAACCGCTGATGACGCGAGCGGTGCGTCGGCGTCGTCTGGCTCTGAGGCGACGCTGGGAGGAGCTGGGGGACGAGTATGCCACGCTGCACAACGTCTGGCAGGGCGATATGGTGAGGTGGGAGGAGAGAATGGAGGAGGAGGAGGCGAAGGAGGCGGCGGAAGGTGGTGGTCCGGCTGGAGGTGGTGGTGACGACGGTGATGGTGCCGGTGTAGGCGGTGGCGGGGGGGGGGGGGGGGCGGAGGAGGAGGAGGGGGAGGAGGAGGTGGGTGGGGGGGAGGGGGTGGGGGAGGGGGCTCCAACGGTGGACTCGGGAGGGGGCGAGCGAAGAGGGGGGCGGCGGCTTAGCGATATCGTCCGGTCGGACTACGAAGAAGCGGAGGTGGTTAAGAAATTCGAGGACAAGCATAAGGAGGAGGAGCGCATTCGAAAGGGGGCGGTTGAGGTGCCGTCGATGGTCACCGCGGTGGAGCGGACCCAGCTGCCGGAGTACCGAGACTCGTGGAACTCTCGCGGTACGACGGACGGCCTCCCCGCGAGGTGCGCCGGTCTCCCCGCCACCGCCTCGTGCCCCAAGGGATGCAACTGCGCAGCGGCATTGGAAGCGGACCGGAAGCGGTCGAATCTCTGGACGGACGTGGAGAAGTGCATCTTCCTGGACAAGTTTCTGCACCACCCCAAGAATTTTATGAGGATCGCGACATTTCTGCCGCGGAAGTCCCCCGAGGACGTGGTGCAATTTTACTACGACAGCAAGACTTCGATAGATTACAAGACCCTGCTGAAAGAGGCAATCAACCGCAACAAGGTATGGTGTACGAAGGGGCTGGGTTGGGTTGAGTTCGGTTCGATTCGGTGCGGTGCGGTTCGGTTCCGTTTGTCGGTTCTGTTTTGGGTTGGATTCGGTTCGGTGCGGTTTTGTTCCGTTCGGTCGGTTCTTCGATTGGGTTCGGTTCGGTCCGGTTTGATGCGGTGCGGTACGGTGCGGTACCGTGCGGCCTTGGCCTCCCCACCCACCCCCCACCCCACCGCCCCCCACCGTCGACCCCCATGTCCCTAAAGGCACAGCGGTATCGGACGCGTGTGACCAAGCAGTTCGATATATAAATGATAGTGCATGGTCAACACTCACGCGTCGCTCCTTGCGATCTGTCCACCCGAATTACCGCCCTCGTATGGCCGTATCAAGTTTCGAGCAGGAAACGGGCTACACCCCTAGGATGTGCTCGGATGTTCGTACCTCGTGCCGAGTATTGATTTTCCGTTGACAGGCCCTCAGACGCATTGTGTGATAGGGTGCTCCTGTTTCTGGGGCTCCTCGATACCTGCCGTAGCCCAAAAACTGACGCTTGAAAAAATAGTCACGCTTCGGTCAGACAACCGTTTCCCACGTGGTGATGTGGTCTGCTGCAGTAGCGGTCTTTCAGGGTGGACGGATTCCTGACATGAACCGGTATGATCTCGCAGCGCATGTTGCCGGGTGGTGGGAGTCGTCTAACCGTCTAAAATCTGCAGAATCTAGTAGAACATGTTTCCTGGGATCTGTAGAGTACAGATCCCTGCACAACGTACGATTACGGCAGGTTAGGATCTGCGGTGGGTGAACTGTACGGTACAGATCGTTTGTGTGTCCGAAGTGTGAAGGTATTGTACACTGAAACCCCCCTCCCCCTTTTTCTTGAGCTGCTGCAACCACGTTTTAGGGGAGGGGGGGGATTACTTGGAAATAGGGTGGCATACTTTTGCGGTGGGGGAAAGGGTCCACAGCTCGGACTGATAGATCATGATATATCTGATCTATCTACAGTAGATCATTTAGTTCCTCGACTACTGTTTGTGAGTTTGAGCAGGATCTGCATATATTAATAGCACAGATCCCCGACAAACATGTGTTGGATCATGCGGACTTTTCGGGTCTCATCCGACATGACAACCTAAACCAGATCATGACAGCACAGATCAGGGGGGATGTCTGCTCTAAAATATATTGTAGATCGTGATGTGGGAATCCATTATCTGTCCGGAGATTAATGGGTCTAGAATTTTATCCGGTCAGGAATCCCGTGGCCTTACTTGTAGGTATAGAACGAATATTATTGCGAAACAGAAATGGGATTTCACGGATACTGGGCTTTCCTCCGCTGAGGCGCCTCGTCGGCCCCCCTCCCCCCCAAAAAAAAGTCGAAATGTGCTATCCTATCGTAGCATGTCCTTACCCCCCCCCCCCGCCCCCGCTCCCCCCCCCCCAACCTATACTCATCGCTGTCTCTGGAAGTGGCCGCACCAGATAGCATTCTAACTGCTTCGACGCTGCCATCCATATGCAGGAAAACCCGCCTCACAAGCGATTCTTACGTAGCGGGATGCAACCCGTTCACCCTGTCATGCGACTCGCCATACAACCTCACGCTTCGCTTCTCGCTTGGTGCGAGCGATCTATCAATGTTTGTCTTGTCGTTGCTAAAACCGACTTGCTACGTCCCGGCATTGCACTTGAGGATGCGAGGGTATACTTCGTGTGGTGCTACCTACGACTACGGCCGTCCATGACATGAGTACACCCCCCCCCCCCCCCCCCCCCCCGAAAAAAAAAATACATGGAAAAAATGAAATGAGCGCCCAAGTGCTAGAGGTGTGTCTCTAGTAGCAGTAGGACCGATTCTCCGTCTCGGAAGGGATGCTTGGGCAATGGTCAAATTTACTTGAGGCAATCAGCAAATGAGTACCCCCCCCCCCCCCGCGCCCCCAACCTTCCTGCACGTGCTACGTCTCTTAGGGGTATGCCAGTCAGTGGAACGCCACATTCAAGGCCATCCGCAGCGTGGGCGCGAGCGTTGTATCGGACGATAACGGGCAGCCGCTGTTCGTGGTGCCCCAGCGCGATGACTCTTTCGCGACGGCTGACATGCACCCGCCCTCCCGAAGCCGACCCCTGTGCGACATCAGGCGCGAGGCTCTGTCTCTCGTCCGTAAAGGGGAGATCGTGGGGTGCGAGGCCGACGCGGCTAAGAAGGTCATGGCGGAGGCACTGCGGGTTCCTCCGAAGGGTGTCTCCGGTGCCGTGGCCGGCGCAACCGCGGCCCCGCCTTCCTCGTCCTCCTCCTCCTCCTCGTCGGCCTCCCCTTCTTCCTCCTCAGTTCCCTCCTCCTCCTCCTCCTCCTCCTCCTCCTCCTCCTCCTCCTCCTCCTCCTCCTCCTCCTTATTAGGCCTGCCTAGGGAGCAGGAGGAGCTGCTGAGCGACGAGCAGGTGCAGGCCGCGTGTGCCTTCCTGCCGCCCGCTGCGATCAACGTTGCCGCCTACCGCCTCTGTCTTCGCTCTTTCTCCGGGAGTAAACCTTCGAGCAATAGTGTGGGCGGTGGGGGTAGCGGTAGCAGTGGCGGCAGCGGTGGCGGTAGCAGTGGCGCCCAGCGAGGCAAATGTAAGGCGGTTCGAGCTGGGGGGAACACCGCTGGCGGGAGCGGAGGCGGAGGCGGAGGAGGCGGTGGGGGGGGGGGGGGGGGGGGAGGGGGCGCGAGCGGGGAAGGGGAAAGGGTTGACCCTGAATCGGTTGCTCCGTTCCGCTTCTCCGCGACCAGGGTGGAAGGTGTCCCCGGGGACCTCGCCCCGTCTGAAAGCAACTCGGGCTCCCGCGATACCACCGCCGGCTTGGTCGACTGCGGCGCTGGTGGTGATGGCGGTGCCGGAGCCGGTGCCGGCGGTGTAGACCCTCGTGGTGATTTCGATGCGGCCGACCTTGTCGGCATGCGTGCCCTGCACGATGCCGCGAGCATGCGAGGCGGGAGCGCGGGAGGGGGCGGAGGAGGGGGGGGGGCGGGAGGGGGGGGGAGGGCGTTGTCGTCCCCTGCGGCGGGTTACCTTGCTGTGGCCGGCGGCGGCGGTGGGGGAGAGGATGACGGAGATGAAGATTACGTGGACGAGGAGTTCCACGCTGGTGGAGGAGGCGGCAGGGGGGGCGGGGGGGGGGAGAGAGGGCGGCGGCAGGGGCAGGGGAGGGGATGGGGCCGGGCGAGTGGGTAGGGCTAAGCGGGCTCCGGGGAAGCGAAAGGGATCCGCTGGCCAGGTTTGTGTTGCTTTGTTTTGTTTTGTTTTGTGTTGTGCTGTTGATTTTATTTATTTATTTGGAAGGGGATAACAAAAACGGGAGCTGTGAGTTCGACCGAGTTTTTTTCGCTGACGACAACGTCCGTTTTTTTTTTTTTTTCCCTGTGATGGGCTTCCAGCAGTATGTATTCCCGTTTTTTGTGTCGGTTTTGTTTCCGTTCTTGTGTTTTTTGTATGCTTATTTTTGTTCTCGTGTGAGTGTTTATTGGGGTTTTGTGTGTATGTTGGTGTTTATGCATGCCTGTTTATCTGTGTGTGTTCGTCTGTGATCGAGTGACTATCTAAGGTCTGGGCCTCTGTGTGCGTCTCCCGTGTTCGTGCGTAATACGTGGGTCTCTATATCTTGGCTGTCTGTCTGTCGGTCTTTCTGTTTTGTCTCTCTGCCTGTCTTTCTGTCTATCTCTCTGTCCATGCATATTTTGTGTCGGCGTACGTCTGCGTGTCTTCCGTTTTTTTATTGTTTCGGGTGTGGTTGTGCCCGCGACCTCCCTTTGCGATACACCCAGCGAATACCAACTGCTTTTAACAGTAGCCCTCCCGACAATCAGTCGCTCCCCCCCCCCCCCCCGGCTATTTCTGACTGAAAAGCTCTTGCGACCGAAAAACAACAAACGCCCTCGTGCGTCCGCAGGATGAGTCTGGACATGCAAAGGGGGCGGCGGGACCAGGGAGAACGGCCTCGACGAAATGGGCGAAGTGGACGGAGGAGGAACGCGAAAAATTCTTCGCTATCCACGATGCGCGGCCGGGAAACAAGGTGACCTCATTTTGTTTCGGGCTGTTTGTGGGCGAGGAATTGTTTACACCTAGTACAGATCATCTTTACAGATCATTCCCACTTGACGATCTAGATTTTTCAAGGCGGATCTGTGTGACCTGTATAGATCTGTATGACCTGTATGATCTATAGCTCATGTTGCCGGGTTGAACCCGGTAAACCGCATGATCTGTCAATAGCGCAAGTTTTCTGGGATGGATATGTACTATGCAGATTATGCACAACCTCGCGCAACTGCGAGTGAGGAACTATTAATAGATGATCTATGCAGTAAATAGATAGATCATGATGTGTCCGAGGTTTGGATTTTTGCGAGGTGTGACCCCACCCGTGAACAGCCCTGAAGGTTGTGCACCGACTTCGTACCAGGTACGATATGTTCCTCGGTATCTGTTTTGGTCGGAAATGTAAGGAGCGCTTGATTGTCGTTTAAGTGTCTAAACGGTCCTTATTTCTCCGTCTATAGTTGTATCACACAAGATAGCAGCCCCCCCCCCCCCCTCCCCCCTCGGACAAACGTTCGTACGAGGAAATTTCAGGCTGATTTTTTTCTCGACACCTTGGGGAGAGTACCAGCTGCCAGAACAAGGCCGAGCGGTGCATTCATATGTGTGGAAATATCTCTAGACGATGTTTTGTCGGAACACGCCTGTTTGTTGCGTTGTGTGCGGCCCACCTTCTTTGTGGGGAAAAATGGCTCCGACAGTCATCCCAAGGGGCGTGTATCGTGCGTATTACAGAGATATACGGTATACCCCTATGTACGTACTGTGTGTGCCAGGTACTGGTATTATTTAGTAAGAAGCATTCGTACCCCACCCCCCACCCCCGCCTTCCACCCCTTGAAACCCGTTACGCTGACAAGTAATGCGCCCTCAGGACTAGGACGTGTACGCTATGATAACACTAGTATGCATTGTTTAGTACGTAGTAAACCTTCTCCTACCCCCCCCCCCCCTCCCTTCTCCCGCCTTCCACACTATGAAACTCGTTACACTGATGGGTGATGCGCCCTCAGGACTGGGACAGGTATGCGGAGCTGGTTGCTAGCAAGACGCCGACTCAGGTCAAGACGTTCTACATCAACTCCAAGGCTAAGTGAGTCAGTCAGCCGTGGTGGTGGTGGGGGGGGGGGGGGGGGGCGTACTCATTTGTTGCTTGCCTTAGTCATTTGACCATTTACCTCGCACCCCTTTCGAGACGGAGCACCGTTCCTAGCACCGTTCCTCCTCCTATAGAGACACCTCCGACATGTGGGCACTCATTATGTTGTTCCATATATTACATAGAAACTTTTTGCTGATCTTATCCCCTCCCTGTTTCGCCGCCTGTGGCCACCATCTGTCTCCTAGGATAGCGATCATTTTCTCGCTGCTAGGTAGTGTACCAACCTCCTCCATGTCACGTTCGTCTATTTCCCTCATCTCTTCTAACACATGTCGTTCCTCCTTGTGCATTTAACATTCTCCTACTATGTGAGTTCTACTCTCTATTGCTTAGCCACAAGGGCACATCTGCTGTGCATCTACTTCCTCCTCCTCCTGGCTACTGGTATACCTCTTTCTTCTTTCTGACAAGTCCACGTCACCTACACGAAATCGTAGTCTCAGCGTTGTCGCGGAGTTCATTTGGCCGTGCAATACGTTTTCTTTCCTATTGCTTCGCTTGATCCCCGTATATCTCTTCAGAGTTTCTTCGATCTCACCTTGTTTCTCAGCTCTACCCTTCCCCTTCTTTCTATACTTTCTTCTACTTGTCTCATCGTACCTCCCAAACTTTCTGCGGAGATCATGTCTTTTTGGTTTCCTCCTACATCCTTGCATACTTTCTCATCTACGATATCCCGCCGTATCACAGCTCGCCCTTTTGTTACCTTCTATCACATAGCTCTATCAACTATAGCTGGCATCCCCATATTTGGCATGTTCCTTAATTTATATTGGCATTTTAACTTTCTCGTGCCTCTATTTGTCTCGAGTGGGTACATTCCCAGTTATGCTCTCGACACTGCTGTATTACTCGTCGTACTCAAGCATCTCAGTATTTTTTTAGCTGCTGTCACCTGTACTGTTTCCAACTGTTTCACGAACTTCGCGTTCCCTTCCCATTCTTGTGCATATTCTAGCTTCGGTACTATCATGTTAATCAGGATACAGCGCTTGATCCTAATGTCAAGGTGCGAGTCTGTTTTGATCGCATCCATCTTGCCTACGTGTGCTTTACCCTTTCCTACTGGTTTCAATTCTGCCGTGTGTATCCCAAGAACAGTATTCGGAGATATCTACGCCAAGGTGCGTATACTGGTCTACGATCGGTAAATCATCTTCTCCCCACTTCCAACAGTAATTTTCCGGATTCACCCTATCTTCGTTGTATTCAGCTAATGCGCACTTGTTGACGTTCGCCGGCGCCCTCGATTTCTTAGTGTATTATTGCGCCTTCTTTACTTGTTTCTGCAATCCTTCGGGGATTTCTGATATCCCCACGAAGTCATCCGCAAACATCAATCCCGACACCCTATCTTTCCGGGGGGGAGGGTTGTACTCATTATTATGCATGGGCGTAGTGGTATGACCATAGACCCTCGCATCCCTACAATGCCGGACGGAGCACGTAGGGTTTCCACCGACGAGGCAGACATTGCTTGCACCAAGTGCGAAGCGCCGTGAGGTGTTGGGCGAGTCGCATGAAGGGTGAACTGCATCATGCTAAGAACCGCTTTGAAGGCGCATTGTTTCGCATATGGATGACAGCGTCAATAAATTGGTTTATTTTCTGGTGTGGCAACTTGCAGACACAGCAATACACTATTTCGGGGGACCATAGTAAATGGGACCAAATTTTGTTGATAAAAATAGGTAAATAGATAGGTTTTTGTGTACCGCAGGTACTATGTACTATGGACCTCCGTAATACGTGATATGGCCATCCCCCTTTTGCGGAGGTAACGTTCTCCCCGCACAAATGATCTAACTCGACCGCCAGCCGTGGTGACCGCAAAAAAAAAAATGGTGCCCTGGCTATCTACTGTAGCTCACGCAGTGAGAGGCGTGTTTTACAACGTCGTCGCCAACCGACGCCAACCCAACCTATGGATATATATGCAATCCTTCGCGACGGCTGAGAGCGAAGTATTCGCTTCCGATTCCCAACATTTGGTGTTGAATTCAGGCTGGATTCCAAACGCCTTCGCTTTCCTGGCTTCGCGCTTGCTTTTTTCGACCGCTTTCCTCGAGGGTCGCGCTCGCCGGGCTCCGACGGGTGTTCTCCCGTGAGCGCATCTCGGAGTTTCACGCCACCGACGAGCGCCGCGACCCAGAACTCGAAGGGTCTTTGCTGCGGCGAGGAGACACGAAGGTTCTGTTTTCTTCCGTCGTGCAGAGATTTGTTTCGCTGTTGTTGCTCCGCGAAGAGCTTTTATTGTGACAAGACTCGATCTTGGCTTTTTTCTCGCCGAGGTTCGATCTCTCGGCCTTGCTTATGCGATCGCTTTCTCCCGACTCCGTTGCTTTGCGGGCCGCCATCGGCCTGTTCGATCCCCTCGGTCTTGCCTTACTGAGTGGCTGCCTTCCCTTGTCCCTCCCTCTCTCTTCATGGGTCGACTATGCGCGCCTTCTCGGGGTATGGCGCCGTTCCTGGTACCAGATGGTTGGGTATCCCGGTGATACGGCGTTTCTCGGTATAATTCGGCACGTCATTTGTTTTCGCCGGTCGATTGAATGTGAAGGTTGTTGGATAGTATCAATTCGGCCGAGTGTCGTGAGTTTGATGAAAAAAAAAACGACCAAATGCATTGGAGGATATCATGCACGTGGTCGTACATGCTCGGACTGTCTACTGCTGCAAGGTCTGATCTCTGAAGTCGCATTGAGATACGAGTAGCACTACAGCAGCAGCAGTACAGTAGTTCATAGGCGTTCTCCTTCGAATATGTACAAAGAAAAACCAAATATCCATAACAAGCGCGCCCGATGAGCGTGTCTGACGTATCACGCAGCTTCCAAAGTTGAGTTTCAACCACTCAATCAGTCGTGCTCACAGCAGACGTTTTTCACGTCGAAAAAAATTATATCCAGATGCCAGGTATCTACTATTAATCAAGAAATGGGAGACGCAGTCCCGCTTTAAAGATACGATCCTTGGTACCAAAGATAAGATGTTCGCCTTACCTTTTTCGGGTGAAAAAACGCGTCAAGCTGTTTCGGTGAGCACTACTGGAGGTAATCGAGGGTTCGAGACCGCTTGCTCCCAATGCGAGTACTCGCAGTACGTCGGGGTTCTGTGCTGCTGTGGATATTGGTTGTTGCGTTCGCTTCACGCATATCCAACCTGAGTATTTCGGGGATTTCGGAATTCACACTGAGTATACTGCCCATGTTAGCAGTACTTTGCGGTTTTTTCTATATTACCGATAGATATCAGGTATAAGGTATGTATCAGGTATCAGGTGTTCGACACTGCTCGTACTCGCAGCATCTCGGGTTATTTACTGCGTTGACTGCCTGTACTCATGGTTGAGTATATCGTGGTGCGATAATGCGCGTACAGAACGCATCGTACTCGAAGTAAGTTGGGCGGATACTGCAAATTGCTGTCTGCTGCGATGCTTCTACTGCCGCTGCTGGTGCTGCGGCTGCACAGCAGCAGCAGCAGCATCAGCAACCACCGCAGCGGCAGCGATGCCTGCTACTACTGCTGCTGGTACTATCGCGTTCTCTCCTGCACAAGCACCGTTGGCAGTAGGTACAGCTCGCCGTAGATAGGTGTGATACTTCGGCGTGGGTATTTTGTACATGGCAGCTGGGCTAGATAGAGGGAAGCAGTGCTATAGTACACAAAATTCAAGTACTCTCAGTTCTGGGAAACGTGAGAAACCTCTCAGAACTGAGCTGATTTCTGGCCCCTCCAGGAACTGAGATCACAAGCATCGATGATTTCCTGGCCCATAGTGGACGGATTTGATTTTTGGGCCTCAGATATCGCTGAAAAAGGCAGAAATAATGTCGCAAAAAATTGCCAAGAAGAAAGTTGGTCTACAATGCGATTGAGGTAGATCCAATAAACTGAGAACTGAAACTCGGCATGCCTGTTTTTGCTGTTGTGCTGCTGCTGCTTCGCTTTCATGTGAGGGAGAGGCCATCTCTCCTGCACAAGCGCCGCTGGCAGTAGGTACAGCTCGCCGTGGAGAGGTGTGATACACGTGGGAATTGGGTACTTGGCAGCTGGGCAGATAAAGGGAGGCAGTACTATCGTATACAAAATCCAAGTAACCTTAGTTCTGAGGAATGTGAGAAACCTCACAGAATTGAACTAATTTCTGCCCCCTCCAGGAACTGAGATCACAAGTACACCTTATTTCCTGGCCCATAATAGACGGTTTTGATTTTTGGACTTCAGAGATCGCTGAAAAAGACAGAAATAACTTATCGAAAAAATACCATAAAACTTGGTCTATAATGCGAGTGAGGTAGTAGATACAAAAACTAAGAACTGAAACTCAGCATTGCCTTTTTCCAGCACCACTTGGCATTGACCTGATCCTGTTCGTAGCAAGATCGAATGGTGTATTTATTTTAACTTGCGCAAAAGTAATCACAAATTAGCACTGAGGTATATTTCCCTATCCGGAGCATGGGTGCCGGCAGGCACCCATGCGGAGTCCTTGTATATATATATAAATATACCTGTGATGGTCCTCAGCCTTACCCGATCCGTTTTTAGTCGGCGGATCTCTCACGCCTCCGACCGTCTTTCCGCGCGGTTTCTTCGCCGGGGCGTTCCCCCTCCACGCCTGAACCGCCCGGCGTCGGAGGATCCGCCCGCTCAGCGCCGTGGCGCCCGCGCGAAGCCTTGACGTTGAGATTACGACATAAACTCTGCAAATCCCTGCCCTGTCAGTGTTTTGGCCCATGGTCTCTCGACAGAGTGCATGCATTCGCGTGGTTCTTTCCGGCACGTCCTCTCCGATCTCCAACCCATGGGGAGGGTCAACTACCCGGTCGGCGTCGCCATTTTGGGGGCCTGCGCGGGTGGCCATATCTGGGACATCGATGGAACGCCCCGATAGCACATGCCACCCAGGCTTAGTTGAGAACTGCCATCCATCAAATATTAGCTGGGGATATATGAGAGAGATATCGCATGCCACCCACAACCAGCAGCACTTATGACGGCTATTAATAGCAGCACTTTTGGTGTGTTACGCTATCGTACAGCGGCAGCTGCAATGGAGCTGTACTATGAATAGTGGGTTGCGGAGATGTACAGCTGCAGCAGTACTTCTACTGCAGCAGCTGCTGTGACACCTTTCTACGTGGCTGCGCTGTCGGCATCGCGTACTCCCTGAGTTAAGAGTTAGTTACACCGCCTTCTGGGATCCCGCCGCGTTTCGGTTAAACGGCAAGTAACCGTCAACAGCATTCTGCCGCCTTTTCATTTCTCGATTCGCTGCTATTATGAACACATACAACCACTTCATCTCACACTTCTCAAGAGTTGAGTGCGGAGCGCACGCTCTCAATTTGTTGGCATCGCGTCTCAGCCTCCTCCTATTCCTCTGCTTTGCGCTCCCTTCACGCGAGTCCGCGACGGGCGGCCGTCCAGGCCGCCGGCATAACCCCTTGTACCAGGTATATAATACGTAGGGGGGGGTTGTGATGGCGGTATTCTGTAGGTGGCGGTGGTGGTGGTGGTGGCGGTTAATTCGGTAGGGGTGGGGTTGGTGGTAGTGTTATTTTTCCTGTTGGGTGTGGTTCTTGTTGTTTGCGATGGTGGTGGTGACGGTGGTGCTGTTGGGCATTGGTTTTGATGGTCATTGTTGTTGGTAGTGTTGATGTTGGGTGTTGGTGTAGGTGGTGGTGGTGGTGGTGGTGATTTGGTGTTGGTGAGGTTGTTGGCGTACCTCGTGGCCCACCCTACCCTCTCTCCCGGTTTCTACTGCGGTACCTACGCCTGTGTTTTTTTTGTCTGCGCACGAAGTAACGCCCCTCTACCCTGAACCCATTGTCTCACCTAACCGTGGCCGTAATCGTACGGACAGGAATCTGTTGGAGGACGAAGCGATTCACCTTCGAAAAGTGGAGCGCAACCGCAGGAATAGGCAGACGGCGGAGGTGAGGTCGTGCTTGTCGCACGTGATTTTACTTTTGGACCGCCCTCCCCCCCTTTGACCATTTCATGACCATTTTGGGAACCCCCCATAGTAACCCTCCCCACCCCCCCCCGCCCTAACCAAAGCGGACGTACTCCGTACTCCGTCTCGACATGCGGGGATTCGAGGGTCTATGGTCATACGACTACGGCCATGCACGACATGAGTACACCCCCCACACCTACCCTCTCCGGGCCCCCCCACCTACCCCTTTTTGGACCTCGCCCCTCCCACCCTTATGAGACCCATGTATTACAGCAGTGGTCCCTCTATAATATTAATAGTATAGTGCCGGTTGCCCGCTATAGTGCCGGTGGAACCGCTTTGCACATATTGGTACCTGGTATGATATTAACCTGTGTGGTAGTGTGCGGAGTATTTAGTGCCGGTTGGTTGCCGCTATAATAGTGTCGGTATTGTTGATTGGCGCATACATACCGGCACTGCTCGTGTAGAGGGACCGGCACTACTACTGTAGTATCTAGCTGCGCCCGTGTCGCAAGACTTGTTGCGTTGCAGTTCGGACACCGAACGTATCATCCCTCAATGAAACCTACCCTACTCCACCCGATCATTCCCTACCCTACCCTGCCATACCCTGCCCTACGATACCTTGCCCTGCCCTGTGCTCCCCGATTGCCTCAGGTATCTGCCCTTGCGGCGGCTGTGGCACAGCAGCAGCAACAACAGCAGCAGCAACAACAGCAGCAGCAGCAACAACAGCAACAGCAGCAACAACAGCAGCAGCAGCAGCAGCAGCAGCAGCGTCGCCAACAACAACAGCAGCAGCAACAACAACACAAGCAACAACAACAACAACAACAGCAACAGCAACAGCAACAACAGCAACAGCAACAGCAGCAGCAGCAGCAGCAGCAGCAGCAGCAGCAGCAGCAGCAGCAGCAACAGCAACAGCAGCAACAACAACAGCAACAGCAACAGCAGCAACAACAGCAACAGCAGCAACAACAGCAGCAGCAGCAACAACAGCAGCAACAGCAGCAACAGAGGGAGGCTGAGTCCCTATTCCAGATGCACCTGGCCAGACAGGGAGGGGTAAGGATTTCTTCTTTCATGTTTTCTATTGTTTTCTTTGGGTTGGTGTGTGATGTGCTCTTTCGTACCCACCCCCCCTACCCCTACCCCCACCACCTTATGCTACCCCACTCCACCCGACTCCTCCCAATCCCACCTCCTGACCCGATCCAACCCGACCCGCCCCAACCCGACTCGTAAGATGTTAAAGTCAACAGCCCTGCTCATTTTCATGACTGCCTAAAATGTAGGGCATGTCTTCGTAGGGCATAATATTCCTTATTTTTGTTAGCTGGGTAAAGGCGGAGGTCCGTTGGGGAATGCGAAGCCGCAGACCTGCACCGTCTTGTTTTTCAGGGCTGTTCGCAGATCGGGTGAAAGCTTGCGGGTCAGGTCGGGTCGGGTCGGGTATTGACCCGACCCGACCCGACCCGTGGGAGTTGGAAATCTATTGACTACACGACCCGACCCGACCGGACCCGTGAGATTTATTAAACTTGCTGACTCGACCCGTGGGTCTGATCGTGACCCGTGCAGAGTCCGGTTTGTTTCTTCCTTTCACCAGCGCACACAGTGGGCGAGAGTTACGATACGCGCCAGCGCGAGTTCCTATAGAAAGTAAGGCAAGCCCTTTTTTTTTCCTCGCTAGTGGGCCCATATGGTAACTATTGAATATTAGTACGGTGTATTCACAAGTGGCGAGTGGTTTTGAAACGGAAACCTGCCAGGATTTGTAGACAGCTTTGCAAACTACCTGGTTTAAATTTGTGGTATGGTAAGTGCTATCTAAGTACCACACACTTCTTGGAAAGAAGAGGTTCGATGAAAATTTCGATCTCACAGCTGATGTTTTTTTTCGTTTAATCAAAAAAGTGTACGTATTGCACACCCTCACCCTGCCCCACCGCACCGCACCCCTCCCCCCCCTCCCCCCCCCCCACTCATTATCTCGGTGGTGTTGTCTTGTGCTCGCAGCGCGGAGGGGTGGTTAGGCGTATGTCTCCAGATATGCACCGGATGACGTTCGGACATATGGGTGAGCTACTGTGTGGCGATTTCATGTCGTGTTTGTCTCGTCTGATATGTCTTGTCTGAACCCCTTTCCAACTCTAAACGTCAGGCTGATGTAAGTCCCCGAGTGTCTTTGTTTTTTTTCTCCAAGATGGCGGTGCAGTGGCGAAGAGGTGATAATGTTTTTGTTGGGAACAGTAGTATTGTGTTTGTTGACGGTCTCGTCTGGGCTTGGTTTGGTTCGGTTCGTCTTGTTGGTCTTGATTTCAACGTATACGGTCTTGGTCTCGCCTCCGTTTTTGCTTCGTTATGGTGGGCCCCTTCGGGAAACGACTCCCTATTATTCCGACCACTGAATGTAGTAGGTATTACTGGGGGACATAGTAAATAGGACCTATGATACCCCAAAAAACTATATATTTTCCTATTTTTGCTGACAACGTGGTCCTATTTACTATGGCCCCCTGTAGTAGTTGGTGACTTGAGTCGTGCCGACCCACAGCTCTATCCATGTAATATTTGTTGCCTTTCACCGGCGCAGAGTGAGTTCGTTCCGAGCGAGAGCTGCTACCCTGTCGTACGTATGTACTGCCTGGTACATGACAGTTCGGAAAGAGATTACAGAGCACACGGAAGTATTCTCACCCAGGGCAGATAGATGGGTTCCTGATATGTATGATCTGTATGACCTGTAGCTATGTTGCCGGGTGGGAGTTGTACCACCTGTATGATCTAGGACATGCTTTTTCCTGTGTTGGATGTTGTACGGTGCAGATCCTACACAGCATCATCTCAAGGGGGGGGCAGGTTAGGATCTAAGGTAGACGATCTATCTGTAGATCGTGGTCTGGCCGACGTGTGATTTTTTTAATACTTTTTGTTTTGCCTGTGTGCGTCCATGATTTGCGCTTTGTGATACTCGTGTTTGTACGTGTGTAGCTGCGTCTCTTCCTTCTATTTTGTGTCGGAACCTTCCCGCTTACAACCCCGCGCCTTTTATCAACCCCTGAGAGCAGCGGGAAAACGATCGCTATCCTAGGAGATAAAAGGTGGCCGCAGGCGGCGAAACGGGAAGGGCATAAAAGTAGCAAAACGTTTCTATGTTATGTGTGGAAACAACGTAATGAGGGCCCCAACTGTTGGAGGTGTCTCTGTTTGGAGCAGGAACGGTGCTCCGTCTCCAAAGAGATGCGTGGTCAATGGTCAAACGACTGAGGCAAGCACAACGAATGAGTACGCCCCCCCCCCCCCCCCTCGTCCTCGCCCACCAAACGATAGCTATACTACAGTAGGAAATACATGGTGGCCGCAGACGGCGAAACAGGAAGCTCAAAAAGATCAACAGAAGTATATTTATTTACGGATACTTGAAATATACAGAAACTGGGTAGTTTATCGCCCCCCCCAAGTGTTGGAGTTGTCTCCACAAGGAATAGGAACGGTGCTCTGTCCAAAAAGGGATTCGTGGTCAATGGATGGTCACGTTACTACGGCAAGCAACGAATGAGTACCCCCCCCCCCCCCCCTCCCGCTCTCTGCCCCCCCCACCCCCTCGCCTGCCTCGCGCCACCTCCACATTATTCATGCTCTTGTACGTCCTCATCAGCACCAGCACCAAGCATTGTGCACATGCAAGGAGCGGCGCAATACGGTGGCGCCAGTGCCGGTACTGCCAGTGCAGGCGGTGCTGGTGGCGGTGCTGGTGCTAGTGGTCCTGGTGCTAGTGGTGCAGGTGGTGGTGGTGGTACGGGGGGGCAGCAGCAGCGGCGGCGGCGGCAGCGGCGGCGGCAGCGGCGGCGGCGGCGGCGGCAGCGGCGGCTGCCCACGGAGGAAGCTGGCCTACCTTTATGCCACCCCATCAACGCCAACAGCAGCAGCAGCAGCAGCAGCAGCAGCAGCAGCAGCAGCAGCAACAACAACAACAACAACAACAACAGCAGCACTCTCCCCATCTCCACCCCCAACACTCGCCTCCTCATTTCGGAGGGCATCAAGGAGGCGGAAGCGGGGGACCAGGTGGGGGTGGTGGTAGCGGTGGGGTCGGGGGTGGAGCCGCTGGCATGCATCAGGCCCAACGCCATGCTCACGCGCAAGTTGCCCAGCAGCAGCAGCAACAACAACAACAACAGCAGCAGCAGCAGGGAGGGGCGGGTCCTTCTGCTGCCGGTGCGGATTATGACGAACCCAGGCAGTATGCGGAAGAAGGAGAGGCTGGTGGTGGTGGTGGTGGTAGTGGTGCTGGGGCTGGGGGGGGGGAGGAGGAGGAGGAGGGGGTGGCATGACGCAAGAGTACTACGCTGACATGCTCGCAGCATATGGCAGGACACCTTCTGCTGTTCATCACGGCCATGGTACGGCGGGTCGAGATCCGGGGGGCGGGGGGGGGGGGGTTCTCATCGTCATGCTTGGCCGTAGTCGCATCCCTACAAGGCCTGGACGGAGCACGTGGGGTTTCCACCGAGCGGGCAGATATGGCTAGCACCAAGCGTGAAGTGCCGGCTGAAAGCAAACGCCGCACGTATCGAAACCTCTTTTGATCGTTGAGACGAAAACTGTGTTGCTTCGAGCGAATGCGAGTTACTAGTTTTGATGGCATTAAAAAAATGGCAACCCCCGGTCGCGATCGCTGGAGCCGATTTTTCTACCCTGGATTCTTGGCTTATGTTCGTACGCCGACCGATGTTAGGGTGGACAATTTTTTTGAAGTGTCAACCAGCGCACAAATATCCTGCTGTCCGAGCTCCTAGCGACGGCCATAGTACATACCAGGCACCAGAGACTTTCATGGGTATGTATTCGTTCTTGTGTTTGTTGTTTTTCCTTGCGTCGTTTTGTTGTCACTGGATAGACATCCGGTATTGTTTTTGTACGTGGAAGCGTGGTGAGCTTAAGCTTTATTTTTACCAATCCGTCGGAGGATTAAAAAAAATGAAGTATTGTTTTTGTTTTTTCGTATGAGGTACGACGTACATACATCGCGCAATACGAGATACTACCAGGTATACGTACATACGAGTATTTATTTATATAAAACGTCGCAAATGTTACGCTCACTTGCATGACATGGCATGTGCCGTAAGTGTACTAATCAATTTATTTTTTGTTGAAGAAGACATAAAGGGCCATGGGTATCGGGGGGGGGGGGGGGGGGGGGGACGATACCACCACAAGGGGGGTATATTACAACCAAGTAGACATTATTCTCCAAAAAAAAACAGGTAAATTATTTTTCATTTCGTCCAGAAATCTCACCGTTCCGGTCTGTTTCTCGTTCTGCACCTTGGGCAGAGTAGGAGTGTAGGTCGTTCTCTCTTTTTTTCGTATTCTCTCTCGCTGGTCCTACGTTTTTGTCTGTGTTTCACCTTCTCACCTGATCCCCGTGCTGCTCGCTGTTTAGGGTATGGAGGTGGTCACCACCCGCACTTGTTCCCCGGATTTGCCGCGCCCCCGATTTATGGCCACGCTCATGTGCAGGTAAGTCGGGGGGGGGAGGAGCGCGGGGGGGGGGGGGGGGGGGGGTGGGGTGTACCCGATAGGAGAGATGTGCTCGATCTCATGCATGGCCGTAGTCGTATGACCGTAGACCCTCGCATCCCTACAATGCCGGGACGGAGCATGTCGGATTTTCACCGACCAGGCAGACATTGCTTGCACCAAGCGCGAAGCGAAACGTGAGGTGTCTGGCGAGTCGCATGAAGGAGGGGGGGGGGGGGGGGGGGGGGGGGGGGGGGGGGGGGGGGGGGGGGGGGGGGGGGGGGGGGGGGGGGGGGGGGGGGGGGGGGGGGGGGGGGGGGGGGGGGAAGGGTGGTTGCCACTTTTCACTTTATTCTATTGAACTTTCCGTTCCTTGATCCTCGCCCTTAATTTTCTCTCTCCCTCCTACGAGTAGTCTTGGTCGTAAGCCAGATCAGGGGTCACATGGCAAGCTCTCCTCCACCCTTCTCCACCACGGGTCGTGCCTTCCATCTTTGTCGCGAGAAGACATCAGCCCTTTTCCCCCCCATCGACTCGCGCCTAATGGCGTAAAATACCGTTGTATGACGCGCTAGCGATAACATACCCCCCGGGACAAATTTCGGAGCCGGTTCTCTCCACGATGATAGAGTTGTGTGGTATTAGTGCTGCGGGGGGGAACATAGTGATCAAGACCCATCATTTACACAAAAACCTATGTATTCCAGTATTTTTTGGTAATATTATTTGGTCTTGATTTGCCGTGTTCCGCAGTGACAGTAAGTGCCGAGCGATGCGCCTATGGAAAATATCTACGTCTCGGACAGATCGTCGATGATCCCACTTTGATAGTCTAGATGTTTCAAGGCAGATAGATCGAAAGAGAGATATATTCCCCATATTGCATTGTCTAGCTCATTATGCCGGGTGGGAGCCGTATATTCTGCACGATCTACAATGGTAGCGCATGTTTCCTGGGTGGTATCTGCCCTGTAAGGCAGATCCTGCGCAACCTCTCACAACGGTGGGTGAGGAACTGTAGGTGATCTATCTGTAGATAGATCATGATCTGCCCGTCCGAGTTGTCGAAAGATCTCAACGGGATTTTTCCGAGACCGCCAGATCTTGGTTGTGTGTTCCCCCCCTCCCATTGTTGTGGATAAAATCGGCTCTGTATTTTTTCTCTGGGGGTATACCCGGTTTGTACCTGGTAAATGCTATCTTGCGTGTTGCCTGGTACGGTATTTACCCCCGTAGGAGTTGGACGTATATATTATATGCGATCTAGGTATAACACAGCTTGCAAAGGTGGTTCCCGACGATATCCTCGGACTCAGACCTACGAAAACGGGAACGCAAAAAAATCATTTGGGAAGAAAAGAAAAAATCGGAGATACCCGCCAGAACAGCTCTTTGCTATGAGCACTATTCTTTCAACGAAAAAGCTCCAAACTTTTGGAAAAGCCCGGAAAGGACAATTCTGGGGCAGATCATGGGACCTCTTTCGCTTCAGAAAAAGTAGGGCCGGTGTTTTAGTTCGAGGCGGCGAAATCCAGAGTCCTCGACAGACATCGATCGACAAAACAGACGGCTGCGTCATGAACGCTGGACGGGGTGATCTCGATAGGGGCTCCGACCCACCCTAGGATCGCCATGTTCATAGGATGGCCGGTGATACGTGCCGGGCGCTGGCCAGGCGTATGATGAGAAAACGATTGGCCGCTGGTGTGCAGAAAACAGATGATAAAAGTCCTCGATCCGTTTCGAATGGCGAAAAAAACAGTTTTTTTTTTTTTTCAGGTTTGGGAGAAGACCGCAGGACGCCGCCGGCAAGCTCTCGCCCTCTATAGATCATGGATCCACCTGATAACTTCGAATCTTTCACCTACACTTGTTGGACACGACACGAAATTGGGAACGTGGAAGTGTGGTGAGCTTAAGCTTTATTTTTACCAATCCGCCGGAGGATAAAAAAAAAAAAAAAAAAAAAAAAAGTTGGCCGTGCCCGATACCAAGCGGGTTGGCCGTGGGCTGAGTCTATATGTCGAGACCGAAGGTCTATCGTCGCACGAGCTGATTTTCTTCAGCGTGTTGGCAATTTACAACGAGAAACATGCAACTTGCGCCGCCTGCAGCCGTGCGCAAAAATTTCCAAGAAAAAGCAAAAAAAAAAATTCCCCTGTTTTCCCACAGCGGCGGTACCGAGAACAACTTCAGCTTTTTCTCGGAAGCAATATTTCTTCGCGTTCCCATTGTCGTCGGTCTCAAAGCTGTTTTTTTTTTTTTCCCCCAACTAAATATATACCTGGTACCTGGTAAGAAACATCACCATAAAAAATGATGGGCGACAACACTCATTCACAGCCCTGACTTCGGCCGTATAGCTACTGCTGTACCAGGTATTGCGGGGATCCATAGTAAATAGGACCAAATATTGTTGGTAAAAATATGGAAATATATAGGTTTTTGTCTGTACTGTAGGTCCTATTTACTATGGTTCCCCGTAAATAGTACTTTTACGTACGCGTACGTCCGATATGTGCCAATAGCGAATGAAGTATGTTTGACATGTTGATGCCGACACTCCGACGATATGGTCAAGTGGCCGAGCGGTCTAAGGCGCTAGTTTAAGGCACTAGTTTTCATTAGCGTGAGTTCGAATCTCACCTTGATCATTTTTTTTTCGTGTGTGTGTTTTTTTTGCTGTCTCTTTTTTCTTTTTTCCTCATCTATTTTACGAGTATATATTTATATTTATGATACGGTACTCGTAATCCTCTACGAGGGGGGGGGGGGGGGCGGAGATCTGCAGTGGTTCGACAGTTCTGCTACGTACTGCTGTATACCAAGGCATGTATCACGTACGAAGCCTCCCAAAAACGATCATTAATGCCAACACGTTTGTTTTTGCTGGATTCACAGCTGATGTCGTTTGTGTGTTTGTCATACGTACGTAACCAGTTTATATATCATAAAACAAATGAAAAAGTTTTTAAAAAATGAATAATAATATATCTGAAAAGTAGAAACATGAAAATGAAATAGAAATTGAGATCGAAAATAACCTCAGCACTCATCTCTGCAAGCTCGACGTGATTCTGCGACCATAGGCTGCGGATTTCGTGTAGGTTTGAGAGTTGTCTACAAATTACAGTGGTGCATACACCATTGAGATCACCTCGGGACAGGCAATTATATATGTGGTGTTGTTGTCTCCGTTCTGTTCTATCTATTACTATTACGGGAGACCATAGTAAATAGGACCTACGGTACACCCAAAAACCTAAATGTTCACCTATTTTTACTAACAATATTTGGTCCTATTTACTATGGTCCCCCGTACTAATACTGAAAAAAAAATCACATTCTAATTCCAAGTTTTTTTTTTTTCGTGACGAGTCGATGTACCTGGTATTATCCTAACGTGGCTACAAACGGTATCCATACGTTCATACATACAACTGCTGTATCACAGGCAAATTTTACGTCACGGGACAGCTCTCGCGGACTTTAATTGCGCGCCGCGCAATGTATATAAAACCCCTGTTCTGGCAGGTACTGGAGCAATGTATAGTCATTCCCATCGACTAGAGCCAACTTTTGTGAGAATCCTCGGCAGACATCGATCGACAAAACCAACGACACCGTCGTGAAATCTGAACGGAATGCGCTGGTTAAGGTCCCCGACCCAGCCTAGTGTCACAGTGCTCACACCTCGGTCGGTGATATGTGGCGTGGGCTGACCAGGCGTCTGATAAAAGAAGCATTTTGGCACTGGTCTGTAGAAGACAGACGACAAAAAATCTCTACCCCTCTCCGATGGCAAAAAATAGACGATTTTCAGGTTTGACATCGATCGACAAACCCAACGATTACGTCACGAACTCTGAATAAAGCGCGCTGGTTGGAAGCTCCGACCCACACTAGTATCACAGTTCTCACACCTCGGTCGGTGATGTGTGGCGTGGGTTGTCCAGGCGTCTGCTAAAAACATGTTTGGCAGCTGGTGTGTAGAAAACAGACGACAAAAACTGTCGATTCCTCTCCGTTGGCACGAAACAGAACTTTTTGAAAGCTTTGACGAAGAGCATAGGACGCCGCGGCCAACCTCTCGCCCCCTAGACCACGGATTCCAATTATACCTCCCAGGCCATAATTTAGACTCATTGGCCTTGCCCGGTACCAAGCTCGTTGACCGTGGGTGGATTATA
This sequence comes from Macrocystis pyrifera, assembly GCA_031763025.1. Taxonomy (NCBI): domain Eukaryota; class Phaeophyceae; order Laminariales; family Laminariaceae; genus Macrocystis; species Macrocystis pyrifera. Next base: position 4,981,405 of record JASSKH010000021.1, on the reverse strand, counting down.
TGTCGAGATCGAAGGTCAATCGTCGCGTGACTGCGGGTGTGCGAGCTGCGAGCTGTGTCTTTCTTATTCTAGTTTGTGTGCGGCGTGATTTCACGTGGTTCCCGTGGTTCCCGTTGATACAGCGAATTTATTGGAAGATGACTCCCGCCGTTCGCGTTATTTAAGCCATTTGATTGGAAGATAGCTGGCGTCAACTGCCCCGTGTTATTTTAGACTTGCGTGTATCACAGTCTGTATAAGAAAGTGTGATCCTATCCTAGTTCCAAGTATTTTTTTTCTCATGACTAGCCCAGTTACCTGTCTTATCCACCCGAAAGGCTTGAACGGGAGGGCCCTGAAGGTGGCTAGTCGTACCGACACCAGTATAATTCTTGATTCATACAGGTACTGCAATATCACACAGCAGTAGCAGTAATTTTTGTATGCGACATTTGGCTACTCTTTCAAATATATGTGAAAAAAAATACAATGGTAATCACCAAGTGGTCAAGTGGCCGAGTGGTCTAAGGCGCTAGTTTTAGGCACTAGTTTTCATTAGCGTGAGTTCGAATCTCACCTTGATCATCTTCTTTTTTTTTTTTTTTTCTTGTCCTCACCTTTACAGGCTCGAAGTTTTTTGTTTTCGGGTCTGCCTTCAACAGCCTCTAGTTTACCGCATGGCGGAATCAACATATTGGATGAAGTATGGAAATCGTCCCGATTTGGAATGGAAACCGATTTACATACTTTATCCTCGTTACTAATTTATGAATGCGGTAATGGTGGCTCTCTCTGCTTTGGTGGGGAAGGACCATCGATCGTTCAAAAGAGCGAGGGAGGACATAAGGGTGCACGTGAACAGACAACCCGACACCCCCACTATAAATACTCATTTTCGAGACCCAGAGAAGGAGGGGGGTATACTAAAAACAAATGGATAAATTTTGATAAGTATCATACCGCTCAAAAAAAAGTGTTGTTTTTTAATTGAGGTTAAATAAAAAACGTTTTTTTTTTTTGTAAATTAGAGCGTTTGCGATAAAAGTGAAGAAAAAAAACTTTACTCCCTCTAAAAAGAAGTGAATTTCCTTCCCTTGCTGATTTCGGTGTGTTTGCGAGTGAGATAAACCAAATCTTGCAGGCGACGCCTCCGAAAATAAGAAGGGAAGTGGGGAAGTGAGGCAACGCGGCAAGCAAACAAAAGAAGAACGGAAAAAAAAAAAAAAAACAGCGGCAGCCCAGCAACGTTTCGGCGGAAAAGTTGACCGCGAAGCCACCATTGCCATCCCACGACTACAAGCAGCAGCACAGCAAGCGGCAGCTAGCTGGCGATAGCCGCAACTAGGGGCAGCTTGAGCAACAAAAATAAACAGCGTCAGCACCAGCACCAGCACCAACCAGCTTCCGTTTTTGGATTGCTGTTGCTGCTGCTGCTGCTGCTGCTGCTGCGCTCGGCGTACGCACGCCACAGCGCCGGCGCGCTCCGCTCCGCCGCCGCCGCCGCGGCTGCTGCTGCCGCTGCTGCTGCTACAGCCGCAGTATGGTGAAATCGAAATGATACACGAGCTGTCATGCTGTCGCGCTCTGTACGAGCACGATTACGAGTACGAGTGAGTACGAGTCCTTTTTTGGGACGACGCATCCTCCACGTCGTCACCAAGCGGGTGAAAGCGTGTACCGTAGCAGCGGCGGCGGCCCGCTGGCACAATCCAACGCCGCTCGTGCGCGCTATACCCAAGCTACACCCCTCGAGCCTCTGTACTCCCAGCGGTTGTCGTGATGCGTACGGCAAGCAGCATGGTGGCATGGAAGATGCTCGGTGTTTGATCCTTCGAGATTTGAGTTGCGTTCTGCGTCGGGATAATTCTCGGTGCGTGTAGGCGAATGAAACAGAGAGCCAAAAGTTACCGTAACTTTCGCTGAAATCCTTATTTCGCTAAATTACTTTTCGGCCGTTTTTTCAGAAAATTACGCCAAAAATTCACCTCGGGAGAATTTTTAGAGAAGTAAAATAAAAAATAAAAAAAAAAAACGCAAAACACTCTATTCGTCCGGAAATCCCACCCCACTGATTTTATCTTCATTATGACTTTTTTAGTAGAAGGTGGTGTCGTTTTGACATTTTGTCGGCCTCCCGCTGGGGGACGCCTGTTTTGACAATGCTTATCATACTATCATCTCTATCGTACACACTGCATGAGGCCATATAAAACCAGTAGTGGGCAGGCGCGATCGAAATGTCACACACCGCTGGCAAAGATGAATTTCGACGAAATCCCCGATTTCACAGTTTTTTGTTTTCAATTTATTTATTTATAATAAATATACACCAGGTATCACATGTAGGTATGACGGGGGGCCATAGTAAATAGGACCAAATATTTGTATTAATAGTAAAAATAGGTAAATAGTAAATATACAGTTTTTTGTGTGTGCCGTTTTTTTTTTTTGTGTGTACCGTAGGTTCTATTTACTATGGTCCCCCGTAATAGATGCACGTAAACAAAACGAAAATGATACAGCAGTGGTCCCTCTATATTATTAGTAGTATAGTGCCGGTTGCCCGCTATAGTGCCGGTGGAATCGCTTTGCACATACTGGTACCTGGTATGATATTAACCTGTGTGGTAGTGTGCGGAGTAATTAGTACCGGTTGGGTTGCCGCTATAGTGCCAGTATTGTTGATTGGCGCATACATACCGGCACTGCTCGTGTAGAGGGACCTGCACTTCTCTACCACACTCCAAAAAAAGTCGAAATGAGACAAGCAAGTGGGGTGGGATTTCTGGTCGAACGTGGTTGTTCTCATATTAACT
>JASSKH010000021.1:4926110-4973610 GCA_031763025.1 Macrocystis pyrifera | reverse complement strand
GTAGTAACAGCAATGGCAGCAGTAGCAGTAGTGGTCTTGGTACATCACTCCGGATTGGGGGAGACGGATTAGTAAAAACCGGTAGCCAAATTTCTCGTAGCTATTATTATTGTGCATCAACAACTGCGCAGGTTGATCAACCCCTGACCCCCCCCGCCCTATAACCGAAGCAGGCATTACTACGGTGGAAGGGTACACATGTCCGCAGCAGCAGCTGCGGCGGCGGCGGGTCATACCGCCTCCTCCCCTCCCTCTTCGAGCACCATGACCTCCACCATCAACAGCAGCAGCGGCACAGCCGCTAGCAATAGCACCATCACCACCACCACGACAAGCGGCAGCACGGCCCCCACCGGTATGACTTCTGCCGCTGCTGCTGCCGCCGCTGCCGCTGCGGCTGCTGCTGCCGCTTCTGCGCGTGGCGAGCGGAGCCGCAGCCCTGCCCCGCACCGGAGCCGCAGCCCTGCCCCCCACCGGAGCCGCAGGCCGCATCCCCGGCCCTCACCGGAGCCGGAGCCCTGCCCCCCCTCCTCCCATATCGACCTCCATGGCTTTCTGACACCGGCGGCGTGGAAAGCGTAGCCTCCCCCTTGCACCTGCTGGGCCTGGTGGCGGCCGCGGCTACTAGCGGTATTCCGGCATCCTCCTCCGGCCTCTCGCTGGCTACCTCTAGAGGAGGAGGAGTCGGGGGTGGAGGAGGCGGGGGGGCTGAAAGAGGAGGAGTCGGGGGTGGAGGAGGGGGTGGGGGAGAAAGAGGAGGAGGAGGAGGAGGAGGAGGAGGAGGTGACACCGGAAGCGGGGCACGCCACGTTCGGAAGCTCTCAAGGGGGGCGGGGGTGGGAGTGGGGGCGTTGTCGGGGGGGCGGTGGCGACGGCGGCGGCGGCCGTGGCGGTCGCGCACCACGCCAGGACCATGTCTCCGTCTCATCTTCCTTCCCTGCTTCCTTTCGCAGGCGCAGTTTTGCGTGGGCGGGAAGACGTTACCTCGATTCACTCGGACGGCAGCGGTTGCGGTGGCGGCGGAGGGGGCGGAGGGAAACACGAGGTTGATGTCGGCGAAGGGGGTGGTGGCGGCGGCGGCGGGAGACGGTCGCCGACACCTTACGAGCAGTATCACGCTCTCCAGGTGTGTGTGTTCCACAGTTGACCCCTCTGGGACCCCGATTTAGCGAGCAGAACAATGGTTGGTATTGTCAACCATCTAGGAGCAGCGTGAGCGTCCAGCAGTACGGGTAGAGGGTCATGTTGCACCCGTTCCGTACGACTTGTATCAACCATTGCAACTCTGACACCAAATTTTTAATTATCATCGCACAATCACGCAGTGGCCGTTTTGCTTTAGTCGTCACTTGGTATAGCCAATTTTCCCCCCTGGAATCCGTAGAGGGTTACACCGTTCTCTCTTTCTACCAGTCGACCTCCACCACGCCCAAGTGTCCGTGCTGATTATTCTTCCTGGAGAGACGCATGCGGCCATGAAACTATTACTCGACACAGAGATGCTACGTTGTAGTCCAGTAAGGAGAGTAGACAATGCGATGCGGTTCCACCGTAATTGGTTGGTTTGGTGGGTAAGTGGTTATGTTCGTTAATTTTCCGGAGTCAGTGGGTGGTGGGTTTGGTTGGGTCGTTTTTTTTGGGGGTGGGGGTGGTTGGGTGGGTGGGTAATGGCGGTTGGGTTCATTTGGTTTTCGAGTTAAGCGGCGGCAACCTCGTGTGGCGTTTTTTTTTGTCGTCGACAGCAATAGTTTACATGTGTAGTATATACGCCGGCTGTGAGATTGAAGAAAAAAATGTATGAAAAGGTACCCTCCAAAACGCACCCACCCGCTCGACGACTTATCTATTATCTCACATCACCGTTATTGCCGCCGCCGTCTCGCGTTCGCCCACTTGCCTCCGACCAACAACAGCAGCAGCAGCAGCAGCAGCAGCAGCAACAGCAACAGCAGCAGCAGCAACAGCAACATCAGCTACAGCAGCAACAGGAACAACAGCAGCGGCAGCAGCAACAACAACAGCTACAACAGCAACAGCAACAACAGCAGCAGCAGCGGCGGCAGGGGCAGCTGGGGCGAGCGCACTACGAGAGCTATGGGCACGAGAGGCCCGGCTCATCAGCCTCCCCCCCCCCCACGCGCCCCCGCCACGTGGACGAAGCAGCACACCGCATGTCGGTCGCACGGCAGGGAGAGGAATTTTTTCGAGGAGGAGGCGGGAGGGGAGGGGGGGGCGGGAGTGAGCATGAGTGAGGCCGCTGCCGCTGATGCTTCCGGCCGCGACCCCCACCCCCTATCCTCCGATCACATCTCGCTGAGAAAGTCCATAACTTCCTCCTCTTCTTCCTCGTCGTCTTCCTCTTGCGCTGCTGCTGCGGCGGCGGCGGCTGCTGCTTCGGCTGCTTCTGCTACTGCTAGTGCGGCGGCCGTTGCTACGGTTGCGGCTGCTAACGCTGCTGTTGGTGGTGGCATCGTTGATGTTGGTCCCGTTCCCCCCGGCGGCGGCGGCGGCGGGGCAGGAATGGTAGCCGCGTCCCTCCTAGCTCTCGGAAACGAAGGCGCGAGAGACGCAGCGGAAGAAGCCGGAGCGCCCGTCGTTGGCGTGGCGGCGGCGCGTGCCATCGCGTCGGGGCAAGGGGGACTCGCGCCTCGCTGGATGATCAGCATAGGGAGGAATGGACGGGGCGGAAGCGTAAGCGGAGGGGGGGGTGGAGGGAGCAGGTCGAGGTCGAGGTCCCGCACACCTTCTCCCCGCCTTACGGCTTCCTCCCCCTCCCACCCCGGTTCGGGGGAGAGGGGACCCTCTCCCGCACCACCCTCACCGGCGGGAATGGGAGGGGGCGGAGGTGGAGGCGGTGGGGTGGGGGGGGGTGGGGGTGGCGAAGGGTTCCCCAGGGAAAGCGGGAGTCTCCGAGGAGGAGGGGGGAGAGCCGTAGGGGGGCATGGACATGCGGGGCGGCCTCAGGGGGGCGCGCGGCCAGGGTCAGCGGGAGAGGAAGAAGGGTGGCTTGACCGGCGGCGCCATCATGAAGGCGGAGGTGGAGGTGGCGGTAGCGGTGGGGGGGGTGGCGGGCGGGGAGGCGGAGATTGTGATGTAGGCGGCAACGGTGGCGGTGACGGCGGGGGCGGGGGGGGGGTCTCGAGGCCGTAGCAGCGGCAGTGGCAGCAGCAGCAGAAGCAGCAGCAGCAGCGGCCGTGGTGGTGGCGGCGGCGGCAGCGGCGGTGGCGGCGGGGGAAGAAGCAGGAGCAACAGCAGGAACAGCACAAGCATTTCCGAGCTGGTCAATGCCGCGACTGCGGCTGGAGTCGGGGGCGGGTACGGGAGCGGGTTACCCCATGGCGGTATGGCCCCCATGTTCGCTTCGTCGATGGGCGAGGAGGCTTTCCCGCAGCGTGCTGGGGCTGGACATAGTCGGCATGGTCATGGGCATGGTCATGGGCATGGTCATGAACACGAACCTGACCATGGCCATGGGCTTGAACATGGCCATGGCCATGGACTTGAACATGGCCATGGCCATGGACTTGAACATGGCCATGGCCATGGTCATCACGAGCATAAGCATGGGCTTGACCACCCCCACGGCCATGAGCACGCCCATGGACTTGAGCATAACCATGGGCTAGAGCATGCGCACGCGCATGGCCTTGAGCATGAGCATCGAATCGGAGTTCGTATGGACCGAGGTGGTATTGGTGGTGGCCCGGCCGGGGACGATTCGCAACCGCCGCCACTGTCCGGCCGCAGCAACAACCACCCCGGGCTGGGCGCACAAGCCGGGCCTCGCGCTCCGCTCACTTTAAGACTTCCCGGCCGTGCAGTACGAGGAGGAGGGGGAGGAGGAGGAGGGAGGGGGGGGGGGGGGGGGGGGGGGGGGGGGGGGGGGTTGTTGGTGCGCCCGCCGAGGGAATCAAGAGAGGGGTGAAGCGGCCGCGCGTGTGGGAAGGGTCTGGCGGGTCCGTGCCCCCCGCGCCGATACCGTCGTCCTCGCCTTTTGCCGCAGCGGGAGGTTCTGCGTCACTGACTTCGGCCGCGCAGATGATGCCGCTGGTCGGTAGGGGTAGGCTAGAGGCATCGACTTTGATGGGAGGTGGTAGCGTTGGTGGTGGTGGTGTTTTGGACATGCGCGAGCGGGGGCGAGGGGTGGGAATGGGTCAGGGTCAATCCAGGGAAGGAGGCGGCGGTGGTGGTGGAGGGGGGGGGTGGGGGGGGTGGTCGTGGGGGTGGTGTTAATGATTCCGGTGCCATGTGATGGAAGGAAGGGAAAGACAGAAAGGAGGGGGGGGGGGGGGGGTTAGGGCAGAGGGACAGGCGGAGAGGGGGAGGGGGCTGAGAAAGGGGCAGGGGGGAGTGGACAGAGGGAAGGAGGAAGGAAGAAGAGGGAGCGAAGCGCGCATTGGAAGAGAGAGGAAGAGAGGGAGGAACGCGAGAACAAACTAACTGAGAATACGACAGGGTGTGTTTGGTAGGGAGTATTTACTCTGAGGTACCCCGGCACCAAAGTTGGCTGTTTTGGTCATTCTCGGGCATGTACCCGGGTACTCGGGTACGTACCCGGGTACGTACCCGAGTAGGTGCATACCCTACTATCCACGTCCTTAAAAGGAGGGTCGTCCCTCGCTGTTTGGGTCGCTGTGTCGAGCTATCTTTTCAGCTCTTTTACTTTTTACGTTTACTGAAGGCAGATCAGACCGGTCCCCGCCGGTACGCGACTACTAGTGCGGTAAGAGAGGCTGGGAGCGGGTCGAGACGGGACGGAGAAAACTTGAGGTCTTAGCCTTCTTAGAGGACATTTTTTTTGTTTGATTCTATTAATAGTTCCGGGAGGGGGGGCGGTAGAGGGGAGGAGGGTGATCTTTTTTCTTGTCGGGGTCTGTTTAGTTTGGGAATCGCCGCCGCTGCTGCTTGCGTTGGTGTTTGGACACGAGCCTGGTGCAGCAACAGCCAAATACAGGGGGATGTGTTGCTTTGCGAATATTGCTTTTTTGGCGTGGAGGAACCAGTGCTGCTGGCGCGCGGGGCGGGTGGGTGGGTGGGTGGGTGGGTGGGAGTGGGAGGGGGGGGGATGTGGATTGGGAGGGAGGGAAGGGTGGGGAAATTGTATTGCATAGGCAGTGCGGTGTATGAAGCATGCCACACAGTAGTCACGGGTGGTGTGGCTAGCAAATCAACGTTTTGTTGCGTGACGTTGAGTAGCCCAGGCACCATCTCTCTGTTGGTAGTGACAAGGGGGCGGGGGGAGAGAGAAAGAGGGAGGGGGGAGGGGTTTCTTGTTGTCGTTCATGGTGGGAGAGAGAGGGAGGGGAGCTCCTGTTGGTGTTCTTGTCTGATGGTCGACAGTAGGCGAATCGTACGGATGCCTGATGTTCCCGTCCTTGTGTGATGTTGGTCGGCAGCGAAATGACACAGCGTGGCGGCAGCCATATTGCTAGTTGCTGCTGGTACTGCTGCCTTTTCCTCTCACCCCGTCACTGTGGGTGTGTTTAGGGCTCGCCTCGCGCTTACAACGCCACGTGGTGGTTTGGTGCACGGTGATCAAAAGACAGCAGTACGGCTGCATATTTTTATAGATTTTTTATAGCGCGGAGGGGGGGCCAAGGCAGCGAACGGTCATTGGTTGTTTGTAAAGCTTGCAGGAAGACCGGTCGAGTGGTGAGCGTTTAGATTGGCCCGCTCCGTCCCATATTTTGTCTCTCTATTCAAGGGCATGATTCTTCTATTAATAATTCTGCTGTACACCTGGTAATGCATGGTACAATATTACTTATGCTTGATTGGGTCTGGTTTTTGCTCTTCGCTGTTTTTCTTGTGTTCTGTATCGTATATTACTACTACTATACTGTACGTATGATGACAACGCTGCTCGCAGTCGGTCAAGGATAACTAATAATCAAATCGATGATCAGCCTTTTCTTTCCTCCATAGTACGTCCGTCAGTTTGATCGGGGCTCTTCGCGAGTCATGACAGGATTGTTTTTCAATCTCAAGGTTCGGATCGATTCTGGCCACCCTTACCCGACCCGACGTGATCTTACTCGCGAGATTTGACGCCTGGTTTTTATGCAATGTACCTTGTCGTTATTTATAAAAAAATCTCGTATGACGAGTAGGTTCGACCGATTGAGTTTTCGAAACTCGGGTGTGCAAGCTTAGTGGGTGACTCCCGGGCGCCTTGGACTATACTACTACAACAGTAATATGTACCTGGTACTACATACGCATTCCTCGTGAGAGACAGAGTACTAACTGTAGGTCGGCGGCTTACTTGTGACACCTATCTGGATGCTATGAATACCAGGTTTACAACAACACGCCGACGTTTCGTTTCTGTTCGTCAAGTGCCTGCCTACTCGTAGTCGCTCCGCTCCGTACACACCGCACCGTAGGCGCGACATGCCATCAATCTATCTACTTATTTGAAGAGTAGTTTTCAATTCCGATACTAGTGTCCACGGCATCATCATCAGAAATAGTGTCAATCGCAATAAACGACGAAGCAGAACGTGAACACTACGCCGCGTATATATAAAGTACCAGGTGCTATTATTCTTCGAGAGTGCCACTCGCTGCTGTTGGTATCATACCCCGCTGCTGTACAGCAGTAACAGCAGTAGTAGCAGTACGATAAAAAATAAAAATGCAACTTGCAGAGTTCAGTTTCAGCCACTGAATTCAGAATTCAGAATCGGTCGTACTCAAAGTGGACGTACTATTACTACTGTAACAGCATAATGTAACATTTTTTTTTTTTTAAATGACTGACACTAAAAAAGCACATACATCTACAAGTGATTGTGCACAAATAAATAATTTTAAGAGCAGACCTATCTCCTTAAAAAGCCAACATCCCGAAACATACGTATTCTACTATTTACGGGAGAGTCCATAGTTAATAGGACCTATGGTGTATATAAAAACCTATATATTTTCTATTTTTACTAACAATATTTGGTCCTATTTACTACGGTCCCCCGTAATACGACTGTCGTTATTATTATTATTATTATTGTTATTATTATTATTATTATTATTATTATTATTATTATTATTATTATTATTATTATTATTATTATTATCATTATTATGCTTGACTTCCGACAGCAGTGTAGCGTACATTAGATGCCGTTCCTATATAAACCGAATATCCTTCCGTAATTCAGTAGAATCCCTCACACACTTCTCTGCCAGCCGTTTCCCAATTTCCATTCCCCACATCATTTTTTCTTTTTATCCTACATTATTCTTCATCAACGTATTTCCTTTTAAAATACAGTAACTTAACTGCTGCTGTAGCAGCTATTAATAGTAATGCTGTGGCGGTTTCAAGCTGAGCCGAGCTCCAAAAAAAAGAAAACTGCGGTAGGGCCCGAGGCTCGTTGCTCGTACGTACAGTAAGTACAGTACAGTATAGCTTTCTAAAGTACCATGGTACAACTTAGTGTGGACGAGGAGCCATACAACAACAGTTACTCGTTCCTCGTAGCACGGTTTACTGCAGTGGTACTGCAGTGGTACTCTGTAGTAGCGACCGTCCTTCGTACGACGACTATTATTAATTAATACTGGTACCAGGTATTATATTACAACAGCAACTGCTGTTACAACAGTCCAAGGCAGGGCTTCGAGGCAAGGGTTCAGAGCATGAAAATACACCATCCATCATGGTCTCATCGATTTTGATTGACCCGCTTCTCAATTGGAAGCTGCCCGGAGACGGGATGAACGCGGCGATCGAGGTGGGTCCCGCAAGTATTACCAGGTAGATACCAGGTACAACAGGGTATGATACCCGTCATTTAACATGGATCTGACAAACAGATACCTGGTATATAACAAGAAGGGTATTATCGTTGATCCTACGATACATCCAAGATTTTCCCGTTCGACGTACGTGTGTGCTTTACGATATAAGGTAGGGTAGCCCACGTGCTGGCCTAAATCACTTCTGGCTGGCGGGGGACCCCCGACCAAGGAGCTGTAATACTTAATATCGTTCCACAGCATAATATCATGACAGCAGGTTGGGATCATTAGACCATCCACATACAGCAGTAGATACATAGTGATCTGCCCGAGGTGTTGACCTTTCTCAGCTCCCAATTTGGAACAGAGGTTAGGATCTAGACGATGTAGTACGTACGTAGATCGTGATATCTGCCCCGAGGCGTAGCTTTTCTCAGCTCCCATTCCGTATCAGCAGGTGAGGATCTAGACGACGTACGTACGTAGATCGCGATATCTGTAGGTGTGAACCCTTTTTACAGATAGATGCTCCCATTGTTTCAAGTACTGCTGTACGTACGCTTTAACAGAAGAACAAGGCGCGGTGTTTTGCGTGTGTGGTGGGGTTCAAAGTAGAGCTACTATGAATACTGCTGTGTACGTGTCAATAGAAAAAAAAAAACGCAACAGCATACACAGACAAGAACGGTATCGTTGGTCCTACAGTACATCAGGTCCCCCTCGATCCTCTCCAGCACGTCGTCGAGTAGACATCGGTTAGCGTCCGTTCCCTGAAAAAATACTGTCAATTTTATTAGTAAATCTCTCTAAAAAAAAATAACGCCTCAGACACACCATGATCTATCTATCTACTGCAGATCATGTAGATCCTGACCTGCCGTTATGAGAGGTATTGCAGGATCTGCCTTATAGGGCAGTGTTAAGATCATACAGGCGGGACACTTTGTATCCCTGGACAGGTTTGCCTATTAAGCCGGTACTCGTTGGTACTCACGTGTCTTGGTTGCTTAGAGATAGAAGAAAAGCAGCGTTATTCTTTTCGTGCACGCGGAGACTGAGACCGAGCTCGTGCCCCTCTGGAAAACCCTTGGTTTTCCATCTAAGATACGCCTTTCAAGTATTGCAAATACGATCACAGTGCCTGAACCCAGGTAATTGCCGGGCTTTCAACTTCATTCAAGGCAGTATCATAATACTAGCCCACACTGTGATGAGCCGTACATGCAGAACTACGGGAAAATCCTGGAAACCCCGATTCCACGAACTAGAACACGAGTCGAAGATGCGGCTCCTCAAAACCCACTCCCACACCTCTAAATGGCAAGGCAACGAAACCGGCAAAGTACATAAAAATAATTGAAAGGAAGACCTAGCCTTAAGGGGCAGGAATAAATCGTCAATGAAAGCCATCGCCATGTCACCCGCACGGGGGGGGGGAGGCGAGGAAGATGCATGGAAAGGCGAAACGTGAAAACCAAAACGAGAAGAAAAATAACACGGAAGACGGCAAGAACTACCTAAACCCAGCCCACAACTCTGAAAACGCGCCCTGGGTCACAAATGAGTGACCCGATTACCTAGACCAGCCCCGACACTGAGCGGGGGGGGTAGGCAGGACAAAATGCATAAAAAACCATCCCCAACCCAGCCCAGGAACAAAAAAAAAAACCACACACACACACACACCGAGCAGAAAAACCCTCCTGCCCAAAGTCCAGGTAAACGACAAAATACATACCAGGTATATATATATCGAGTGCAGTCGAGAAGCGAAATTCAGCTATCCACGGCGGCGCCTCGAGATTCATCTACGTTACGCTGGACCCCCCGCGCAAACGCGCTAGCCAAGTGAATTTGCAGACACCAAGAACCTCGTACAGCTCTCATTGAAGTCGTGTAGCGCGCCGGAGAAAGAGGAAGCTTGATCGGTCCCGGCTCGTCCAAAAATCGACCCAAATATACTCAATCCGTTGGCGTAGTTGCACTGATTTTTCCCGAGCCAACACAGACCGTCGTCGCCCGTGTACCAAAAGTGGGCCCCGTTGGGAAGTACAATGCTACTGTATCGGCGGAGCCAATGGGCGTGCGATACGCAGCCATAGCCGGGTGCCAGAAACCGCCCGCCGTTACTCCGAGAAAGCTCCCGTTGTGCCGAGCTAATTCTCATTCGGCGGTACAGGCGGTTGGTTTGGCGGTGTTGGTTCGGGGTGCCGGCCCAGTAGCGCGAAATTGCGAGGCGAGAAAGCCGAAGGTCCATTTCCCGTTCCCAGGATGGACGGGATAGTCCTGTCCAGTGTGTCTCGTACATCACCGCGATGACGCCATGTTGATTGATCTCTAAAGGTATAGGCGCAGCTGGCACGGGAACGCGTGGTTGACTCCAGACAGTAACACGGAACTCCTCTCATATTATATCCGAGCTGTCGAGTTGACTCGCCTCACATGCAGTAGAGGGTTCCACCTGACAAGTGGCATTGGTGGGCACACATTACCCCGATATCCCAATACCCTACTGCCGGAATCCCTTTCCAGCTTGGAACTCCCCAATCTATCATGGATCTCGTATGTCGTGTTTCTTGAGTACAATCAACATCCCCCCTACTCAATATACACGACCATACTACTATCCCCCCTGCTATTGTGCATGATCAATATTCCCCTCAGCTCTGTACATGAAAACGTACGACATCGCAGGGCATGATATATCTCAATAAAAATATCAACTCGAATCAAACTCTGAAAGTCAAAAATCCAATCTGTAACTCAAAAATCATATTCTTGAATCAACACTCAAATCTTCAAATCAGTATTCAAAGGCTCAAATCCCCAGCCTCTCTGTTGCAAACAAATAAAACTCTCGAAATCCAATGCCAGGTAAAACGGCATTCTTCTCGGATTCAGTCAGGTAAAACGGCCTTTTCCGCGGAATTGGTCAAAAGATATTCAGTGGAATCTCGTCAACTTCGTACAGTGATCTCCGGGGCCCTCCCCTCGCCAAACGCTACTGGTGTCTACGGGCACACTATCATAATCATTCGTATTGTCTCCAGCGCGCACGCTCGAAAAGATCAACTTACGAATTCGGCGAGACTTCAACTCCCGACCCACCCTAGGGAATTATATAGCACTACCTGCTAGACCGCTCAGTCAGTACTGACTTTGAACAAAAGCGCAAATTTTCAAGAACCAAAAAAAATCAAACTCTCAATTTCCGAAATACTACCCAAACCTTTCAAATCAGAAAACATTTCCCATGGACCGCACACGCCCCCAGGCGCTTCATAGTCTCTCTTCAAAATTTTCCAAAAAATCTGGCTCCCTCACGAAGCACATCATCTAAAAAGAATAGACATGCTGGAAGCAGGTTCCCGCCTCTTTGGGTTGGCCTGGGCTACGCTTTCCAATAGAAGATCACCGGTATTGATGACGTTGAGCCCCTCTGGTTGCTACGTCACTCCAAACGTCCCCGCGTCCGCCAGCCCATGGTACTCCTTGTCCATCGCCTGTCTCCAGATGGCCGAATACTCGTCCGCACACGCTTGAGCATACGAGTTTGGCGTCGAAAGCTCTCTCGCCGGGCGTGTGGGAAGGGGAGGGTTTCTCGCGCGGTGGGGCTTGGTGGAAAAGTACATGGCCTATACCTTCCCGCGCTGCCATCAACGACAGCGGCCCATGCCCCATAGCCTCGCGGTTCCGCGCAGTCTCCCCTCTTGTCCGCCCCCTCAGCACATCTCCACCTTCCGGGTGTCGCCCAGCTTCCCCCCTGGCCCGATCACCCTGCACACCGCCACCACCTTCCTGGTGTCGTGCGGTCTCCCCCCTAGTCCGCCCTCTCTGCACAGCGCCGCCGCTCTCCTGGTGTCGTGCAGTCTCCCCCCTTGTCCGCCCCCTCAGCACATCGCCATCCTCCGGGACCGGGATATAATAACCCAGTGCCCGGGCACCACGCTGCGAAAGCTGTGGCTGCGGTGACTGCTGCGGCGGCGACGGCGATGATAACGGCGGCGGCGGCGGCGGCGGCGGCGGCGGCGGCGGCGGTGGCGACGGCGGCGGCGGTGACGGTGGCTGTAGCGGCGGCGGTGACGATGACGGCGGCAGCGACGGCGACGGTGACGGCGATGGCGGTGGCGACGGCGACGGCGGCGGCGGTAGCGGCGTTGATGACGGCGGTTGCGGCGGCAGCAGTGGAGATGGGGACGGTGGCTCGGGCCATACGTCGGGGCCCCTCAGAGGCTCCGGCGCACCCGGCGGTGGTGGCGAGTGTGTTGATTGATCTCTAAAGGTATAGGCGCAGCTGGCACGGGAACGCGTGGTTGACTCCAGACAGTAACACGGAACTCCTCTTATATTATATCCGAGCTGTCGAGTTGACTCGCCTCACATGCAGTAGAGGGTTCCACCTGACGAGTGGCATTGGTGGGCACACATTTCCCCGATATCCCAATACCCTACTGCCGGAATCTCTTTCCAGCTTGGAACTCCCCAATCTATCATGGATCTCATATGTCGTGTTTCTTGAGTACAATCAACACGCCACCTCGACCTCTAACCGATTGGTGTCCGGTAATCTTTTCCACTTCGAGTCGTTGAAAAGGGATCGAAACGTCGTCCTCGGTGACGTGGTACGGGGGAGATTTCTTGGAAAAGTTGTTGAGCACGTATCGCGTCAACCCCGCCGGCAAATACTTTGGCATGTCGCCACGGTCGTACGGGTTGGCACAAGGCTTGCAGTGTTAAACTGATACGCGCCGGCGAGCCTCAGCACCGGGCATATCGGAAGGAAGATCCAATGCAGGAGCTTTGCTCCGAGAGGAGATCCGTCGGGGGTGTCCGCTGAGGAGCAGGAGCCAACTGCGAGGACTTTGTAGGAGCCCATCCAGTTGAGTGAGAGTTTGGCCTTGAGGACCTTGGCGTCCGTGTCGAGTTCCCCGCCCTGATGGATGGTGGCCGCCATATTGTACACCCACTCCCAACCGCCAACGTCAACTTTGGGGACCGGACGTAGAGCGTCGGAGAGGGCGGAGTTGCGGCGGTTTACGCGAGAAACAGTGAGGGCGTGGTGTTCGCGAACGATATCGTACGCGCGCTGCTAGCGGTCCGTCGTCAAGTCGCAGTAGGCAAGGAGATCACGGGCCAAGCTCTGGTGGTCGGCGACTCCAGCACGCTCGAAAATCGTGAGAGGGAGGCATGGCAGCCGACCCATATGTACCTCGTTGGGAGCCAAACCCGTAGCGGCGCTGACGGAATTGTTGTACGCAAATTCGACGTGAGGGAGCTGTTCATCCCAGTTGTTTTGGAGTTCATTGACGACCATTGCCAGCATCTGGGCCATCGTGTGGTTTACACGTTCCACCCCACCGTTGTTTTGGGTGATTGGAGCTGGTGGTAATTTTTCGAACCTCGACAAGTTGGTGTACGGCGTGCGAAAGCTTGGAGTAGAACTGGAGGCCGCTGTCCGAGAGGATGCTGCGCGGGCGCCCCCAGAGGGGGATATACCGGTTGATGAGAATGTTAGCCGTGCCCTCAGCGGTGAACTCTGCTGCTGTGACGGCGTCCATGTCGGTTCGGCGGCTGAAACGATCAGTGAAAAGCAAGATGTAGGTACTACCTCGAGGCGTCACCGGGAGAGGGTCGAAATAGTCGATGCTGACGGCGATGCTGGGTCCTTCTGGCAAGGGCAACGTGATGGTGGACCACCGGACCGTCTGTCGCGCAAGTTTTCCGTGCCTGGCGCTTTAAGCAATTGCGCAACCACCACCGGGTGTAGATGCTCGTACCGATCCATACCGATCCACTAGTAAAAACGCCCGAACATACGTAGGGTGCGCGCGGTTCATAGGTGGCAGGAAGCCGTGGAATGGCAAGCCTGCATGACCCAGGGGCGCATGGGCATCAGAACATAGATGCGAATAGGCTCGTCGTTCAATAAACAGGCCGTACGACCCACCGGGCGTTGCGTATCCGACGCAGGGGGGGGGGGGACGACTGTCGGACAGGTAGAACGATGCCCGCGTCAGTGGTGTGCAAGCGGCCTTTGTTAACCAGCTCCTGAACCTCCGAAAAAGAAGGGCTCTGGTGGGAAGGGAAACACGACAAAAAGTCGGTTGGCAAAACTGCCGGCCGGCCAAGGGCTAAGTAGCGCATGGCGGCGTTGCACGCGGGCTCCTCCTGCTGTTCCCGAGTCCAGTCGGCGTATGAATAGCGCGTTGCGAAATCATCGAACTGAAATTCAGCAGCTGCGCCGAGAGCGTCCAAATCGGTCGTGGTGACGGGCGGTGCGTCAGCCGGCAGCGGAAGCCGTAACAGAGGAGTCCCCACGGACTCGCGCGCGGTCGCGGTCAGACGGAAGGGGTATCGTCGGGATCGGCGAGGCGGCAGGAGCCGGGGCCATAACGACGGGGTCGGGCGGTCGCGGCCGTGGGGTTCGCGGCGGGGGGTGACAGCACGCCGGGCGGGTGGTCTAGGGGCCCCGCCGGGCCCGAAGCCATAATCAACAGCAGGCGGCGCGGTGCCAGCGGCAACGCCTGTTCGTCGACGCGTCCCAGTGGAGATGCGGCCTGAAGGTGGCACGATGTTCAGAGGCGCCGAGTTGTCAGGCGGCAAAGGGGCAGCAGCGACCGAATCAGGGATCACGACGGAATCTTCTCCCTGCGGAGTGCTCGTCGGGGGAGGAGCGCGCTGGGCGACAATTGTCGCTGCAGCGGGGGCTTCTGCAGAGCCCTGGTCGCCCCCGGAGCGTACGACAAAAACCGAACTGAAAGGGAGATGGCGGTGGGGGAAAAAGCCCTCAAGCCAGGACGCGATCAACGGTGGCGGCGGAAGCAGATACACGAGCGACGAATCTCCTCGAAAGAGCAGAGAGGTCGTCAATTCTCATACGTGGCCCGTGAGCGCGAAAATCGCGAAAATCCGAAGAGGTGAAAAGCAGCCCACCCTAGACGGCACTTTCACTGCGGGGCACTAGCCTACCCAAACCGACAGCAGGGGTCGGCGAAGAGCGAGTGCGAAGCCCGCAGGCTCGGATGAGGAAGATACCACCGTCCTCGACGGGGTTGAGGCAGCTAGATCCACTACGGTCGTGTTCTGTGGCGGGCTCCGGCAAACGCGAGAGAAAATCAGCATTTCCGTTGGCGCTGCCGTTGCGGTACTCGAGGGTGTAGTCGAACACGGTGAGAAACTCGAGCCACCGCTGAACGCGCGTGTTGTAGTCCCTTACTTTGCCGATGCTCTCAAGTGCTTTGTCGTCCGAAAATATTCGAAACTTCGTGCTCCACAGGTAACCTCGGAGTCGTTTGATGGCCCAGACAATGCTGCCAGCTTCCAGGTCCAACGGTGTCCAGTGCCTCTCGGAATCGAGGGTAGCGCGGCTGATATAAGAAGTGGGCCGTACCGAGCCGTCCGGTTGTTCTTGTTCGAGCGCGGCACCAAAATCGTCGATGCAGGCATCGCAGTGCACGCGGATGATAGCTTCCATAGCCGGCGTAAAGACGTACTTGACCCCCTTCCAGAGAAGGGCGGTGAGAGGACGTATCCGTTTAGACAGATCGGGCAGGACTTTGCGATAATATCCTACGCCGCCCATCAGGGCGCGGACCTGCTTGAGGTTCTTGGGCACGGGCATTTTCATCAAAGCCGAAACTTTTTCCGCGTTGGGGCTTATACCCGCGGGCGAAATGGAGTGGCCCAGAAAATTGGCGTCCGTGGCGCCGAGGCGAGCCTTCGAGGGGGAGAGGTTCTCTTACTGCGCCCGATGATCTCTGTCCTGGACCAAACGGGGCAGGGGGCTCTGAGCCCGTTCTGCTTGACGAGAGCTGCGATTCTTCCGAATTTAACGGGTAGGTTGTCCCGTTGATCTGACCGGAGGCCGTGGAGTCACCACT
Source organism: Macrocystis pyrifera (assembly GCA_031763025.1). Taxonomy (NCBI): domain Eukaryota; class Phaeophyceae; order Laminariales; family Laminariaceae; genus Macrocystis; species Macrocystis pyrifera. The sequence continues at coordinate 4,957,987 of JASSKH010000021.1, read as the reverse complement.
GGCTCGACAGACAGTGCCAGGTTTCTCCTGTTGCACTGGAGCCGAAGGAGCGCTGCGCACGTGGAGTGGCGTGCGCGAAGACGAAAAGGGCCTGCAGACCCTGTAGACATCTTCAAGAGCGGTGCTCGGGTGGGGGGCAACAAAGGGTCCACCGGAGAGGGCTTCTGTCCTGTAGTCCTGGTGGGGAAGGGGGACGAGGTAGCTAATCTTGTCGACTCCTCCTTGACAGTAAAAAGGGTGGAGCGGCGACTGTTATTGCGAGGAAACGCCGAGTCGAGCTTCAACCGAAATCTCGGGGTCTCGGTGTTTGCCTTCCCGCACCTCAAACCGACCGCCACCGCATGGCCGGGAGGTGTAGGAGGGGGACGCGACGGCGCGACACTCGCCGTGCTGCGCGGTGCGTGGTTCGGGAGAGCGGCGTTTATCGCGCCTGCTCTCGTGCCCAGGTTGAGGGCAGCGGCGTTTGAGGCGCAGGCTCCAGACGTCGGGGAAGGCGCCCGGGGGCTCCCCGGTAAAAGCAGTGGAGCTGGGTCGCTGCGTCGGTCCGAAGTACGGAGTAGCGCGCGGGGCGGGAGCGGAGCAGGTCGGCGCTGAGTGTTGAGCGAGCCTGGGACGCGAGCATCTTGTGAAATCAATGTTTTTTCTCCCGGCAATGCTGGCGGCGGGCGGGCAGGAAGAGCCGAATCGCCGTGGACCTGTCAGTTACCGGCGCAGAAGGTGCCTGGCTGGCGTCGGTTCGGGTTTCTGCCCGAGTTATGCGAGGCACTGTAGCGACCCCCCGAGACGGGAGCTGGGGCGGAAGAGGCAGGGGCGGTCGAACCACCACCGTGATGGCCGGAGTTAGACTGCTGGTGTCCTCGTTCCGCGTGTGTGTTGTAGCCGTCACCTTATCTGTTCGGCTGACCCTGGCCGTGATGTTGCCCACGCAAGTGGCCGGGACGGCGCCTGTGTTTCTTCTGGTTGTGTCTGTTCGGTCGGGAATTGTTCTCGCGGCGGTGTCTGATCATGCGTGCTCGCCAACGACGGAACGCCTCGCCGTCGTCGCCGAGCGTTCCGAGGTCGGGGTTTAAGATATCACTAAGGTTTAGAAAGGGGTGTCTACACTGTCGGGGAGAGTGTGTGTCTTCGTGACAGTTTAAACAGTGCCCTCAGTTTTCGTTGAGGGCGGCTGCGCGAACGGATGATCAAAGTAGGCCGCTCCAGAGGGGAGGGTCTTCGGTCTGGATGGACATGCAAATGGCGTGAACTTCAGCATAGTGGTGTTCTTCTAGGGGCCAGCAGTTGGAAGAGGTGTCAAGCCACGGATCGACGCACTCAGGGATGGATTTGTTGACATTCATCACAAGCGGATTATTACGCGATCCCGTCTGCCAAGAAGGCGACTGGGGAAGGTTCCGGCCCTGGCCGCGACCATTATTGGCGGGCCGGGACCCCGACGGGGCGCATGACCGCAAACACGTCGTAGAAGCAGGCAAAAAAAAATATTTTTCACCGTTGACGGCAGGTGTCTTATTATTCGCGAGAGTCTCGAAAGCCAACCACATGGCGTCCCAAGTGCCGAACGGCCTCGATACCATAGCCAAAGCTCCCGGGTACAGCGTGGGTATCAAGCTGGGGTACTGCTCGTTCATTGCCATCCGAACCCCCCCTCCAAAACAACCTCCACCCCCGGTGCCAAAATACGCTCAGACAGTCCCCGTCGCTGCCGACACCACCCCTCGAAATGCACGGCTAAAATCGCAAAAGGGGGGGTCCCGTTAGGCACGCCAAAATTATGCAACTTGGTGTAGCTGGCCCCCGTGTCGGTGCGGTCGAAGTGGTTGCACAGTAACCTCAGGAGGAGCGTGAACACCTTCGGTCCCGTCGATCCGGCTGCGAGGGCGCGCGACACCTGTCCAAAAAATCATCCATCAAGGTAGTGAGAGGGCTTGTCAGGCGCGATGGCGCGCGCGAAGAATTTCTTGAGGGGGTACTCCCAACCGGGGATCCAATCAGTAGGCAGCCTGCAGAACTTCACTGGCGCGAGAAATGGAATCTTGCGCACAAGAGGGGGGGCGCGCGGCGTCCTCGGAGGCCGCGGCGGCAGCCTGGGAGGCTCTGGCGGCAGCTGATGCCGCGCGCTCGGCCGACACGCGCGCCTGCGCCCGTTGTCTAGTCGTTGTTGCCGAGGCAGCCCCGAAGGCCTCGATCGCGGCCAAAGCCCTCTCGGCCGCGACGACGTCAGGTTGGTCGTCAGCGGCAGCAGACACCCGCTCGGCCGCGGCAGCTCCGGCCTGATCGGGCGCCGGGCGTTGTGCCGTGGTCCCCGCGTCGAGGCCCGAAAGAGTGGTGAACCAAAGTTGTTACACAGCTGCCTAGCCTTTCCGAAGACGCCACTTGTTAAGATCATGCAGGCGGGACACTTTGTATCCCTGGACAGGTTTGTCTACTAAGCCGGTACTCGTTGGTACTCACGTGCCTTGGTTGCTTAGAGATAGAAGAAGAGCAGCTTTATTCCTTTCGTGCACGCGGAGACTGAGACCAAGCTCGTGCCCTAAGATACGCCTTCCAAGTATTACAAATACGATCCCAGTGCCTAAACCCAGGTAATTACCGGGCTTTCAACCTCATTCAAGGCAGTATCGTAACAGCAGATCCAACCCAGGAAACACGTGCCAGATCATGCAGATTATGCGGGTCTCACCCGGCATCATGAGCTACCACTGTACTTACTACCTATAGATCATACGAGAACGGGAATAGATCTGCCCTCGATATAGCTAGATCATGAAGTGGGGATGATCTGTAGAAGATCTGTAGATGATCTGTGCACGATCTGTCCGAGCTGAGAAACGCTTTCTTCTGCACACCCTCTCACTCAGCAGGTTAAAGCGCGGTTCCCCCGCACGATGGGCGAACGCTCAGGGAGGGGGACTCCGTAGCGTCGTCGATCCGCTCTGCCACTCCGTCACCGCCGCAACAACGACGACAACAACCACAGCCGCCACGGACGAAACGATTTAGTCTAGGAGACTGCGTGAGAGAGGCAATGGACTTGATGCAGGAAAGGGTTCAAGCCAAGCAAGTGAGTGAATGAGTGAGTGAGTACGGAGTGAATCGTACTGGAGTTGTGTCTGCTGATTGAAGTGTTGCGTGTTAATTTTATTCACGTTGCCATCCAACAATGTGCACATATAGCGTGGGAATCAACAACCAGAACACATCCCGAAAAGAAAGAAAATCCAGACCAGAGAAAAAAAAAACAAGCGTGAAACGACTTTTCCGATAACCAAAAACATTTTGGTATTAGTATTGATAGTTTCCATGCCACAAGCTCCGCGCTGTGTAAGAGGTACAGCGTTCTTCGCAAGATATTCCTATGCGCAACCTCGTCCCACCCCCCCGTTAAACAGATCCTGAACACCTGCTACAAAACATCCACGAAGCATAGTCCGACTCGCACGTAAAACGCAAACCATTTCCCGCCCACCCGCGCACCCACCCATCCAATCGGCTTCTTCTTTTATCACCTACTGGTGTCAACCATCTATCGTACCGGATCGAGACGGCATAGATGGCGGTTTCGGAGGCTCTGTACAGTTTCTACAGCACCGACATCAGTTTGCAGTTTTTGCGCGCGCTGGTGAGTGAGAAATGGAGTACTTGTATTTTTGGTGCGCACATATGATGCTGATGGTGGTTGGTGGTGGTGTTGCTATTGTTGGTGGTGTTGGTGATGATGGTGATGGCGATGGGGACGATGTCAGTGGTGATGGTGATGATGACAATGATGATGATGATGATGATGATGATGATGATGATGATGATGATGATGATGATGATGATGATGATGAAGACGATGATGATGATGATGATGTCGATCATGATGACGACGATGGTGACCATGATGATGGCGATGATGATCATGATCATGCTCATGAGCATGGCGGTGAGAATGACGACGGGGATGGCGATGGCAATGTTCTCAAAAGTAACCCCTAGTCCCGTGGCGACGAAAAAAACATATACGTAGTGGGTCAGCCTTTCGAGGTTCCTGTATCGTATCCACTTGTCCGATCATGGAGGTTCATGGTTTAGATTGAGCGCGATCGACTGGACTGGCGAAGCAGGTCATCGGTGATCTATTTAGCTTGCCAGGATCGTTGGGAGACTATTTTCCACTGTGAGACCCCGAGACAGCGACCAGAACAATGGTTGGTAACTTTGGTGTCACCAACCATCGTCTATGATTCCTTGCATCAACTATAGTAACTCGGACACCAATCGGAATCGTCACGCCCCGAACCACGCAGTGGCCGTCGCTGCAATCGTGACTTTTTTATAGCCAACTTTCCCGTTCATATGTCCCTAGGGGATGAACGGAGGTCAATGCAGTAGCTGAAGCCTCTGTCTGGGATCTAGACGCGATTTCCACGGAAAAGATAAATGCGATATCATCACCGGTCTAATTCGGGGGAACATAGTAATCACAGAAAAAAAATATGGTGTGTGAACTTACGAGGATGCACGAACTTTCTGTTCGATCTTGGGGTTCTGATCACTGTACCCCCCTCCGTAATCATCCATTGAAGGTCCGTCTCATCATCCATTGTAAGTCAGCCTCACAAGCGGTTCTTAGTAGGATGTAGCTAACCCTTCACGCGACTCGCCCTACACCTCACGTTTCGCTTCACGCTCCTTGCAAGCAGTCGATGTCTGCCTGGTCGGTGAAAACCCGACGTGCTCTGTCCCGGCAGTGTAGGGATGCGAGGGTCTATGTTTATGCTTACACGACTACGGCCATGATTCATGACATGAGTACACCCCCCCGCGCCCGGTAGACATTTTCTTGGCCGTAATGTGCTACCCCCTCCGATTTCAAAGCTCTCGGCCACACCGAGGCAACCAGCACACACACAGCAGCAGCAGCCTCTTAGGTACGCGTGCGCTTGGCTGGGCGGAAAATCCCAAAGGGACGCCACCCTCCCCCCCCCCCCTATATATTTTAGATAGGTTGGGTTGGCGTCGGTTGGCGACGACGCTGTAAAACACGCCTCTTACTGCGTGAGCTAGACAACAAGGGTGACGTTTTTGTTCTTTTTTTGGGCGGTCACCACGGCTGGCGGTCGACTTAGATCGTTTTTGTGCGGGGAGAACCATAACTCCACACAAGGGGGATACTTGTATCACGTAGTGTGTACCTGGTACATGGCAAGGCACCCACAAGGCAGTTACATAGTAAACCAATTGCAGTCTCTGGTGGTGGCCACACCAGAAAATAAATCGATTAATTGATGCTGCCATACATATGCAAGAAAGTTCGCCTCCAAAGCGGTTGCTAGTAGGATGCAGCTCACCCTTCGTGCGACTCGCCCAACACCTCACGGCGCTTCGCGATCGGTACAAGCGATGTTTGCCTGGTCGGTGAAAACCGGACGTGGTCCGTCCCGGCATTGTAGGGATGCGAGGGTCTATGGTCATACGACTACGACCATGCATGACAATGAGCACACCCTCCTCCCCCCCCCCCCCGTCCCCCCGGTCTCCTTCCCGCCTATCCCCCTCATATTTGTGTCACCTCCCGCCGAAAAAAACAAGTCGATGTACTTTATTGTCAGTGTCGCCCAATTCAGACTGGCGAAGAAAAAGCGTCAACAACATCAGATGGTGGCACCGGGGGGGGAGGAGGGTGGTAACGCTGGCCCTGCTGGCGCGACAGCAACAGACCTGATGAATATGACCACCGGCGCCGTCGGCAGACCCAGTGGTGGAGGGCCGATGGCCGGGACGGGTCACAGGTCCGGCGGTGGAGGAATGGCCGGGACGGCGGGCGGCGGCGGCGGCGGCGGCGGCGGGAGGGGATGTGGAGTGCGGGAGCGCGCGGTCCTCCTGAGAGAGGTGCGTTTTTGATGCATGCTATATATACTCTGACCCTTATATAAGAACAGTTTTGATTTAGTTTTTATATGCTAACGGTAGTCATGTTGGGGGTATACGATAGGGGTACATAGCACAGAAATTTGCCGCCGAGGACGCGTGTTATGATAATATTTAAAAGAGGTAGCACTTTTAAGCTAAAATGTTTTCTGACTGACGGGGCCCCATAACACAAAATCGTCAGAACGTTTTATTTGTTTGCGCGATATGTGGTAGTAACTGTACACCTAGACACCATGGGACTTTTCATTCGGATTGTACCTTCAAGTTTTTTTTTTTCCCAAAAAATCAGTGTTTTGGGTGACATAGTAATGACTTAGTAATACTAACAGCATAGAGTTTCTCAAGCGAGGAGCCTCAGCCAAAAAAACACTTCTACCTCATTCTCACTCGAGGATGGAGCTCTGTACTCCCCCACCCGAAAAAAAGGCAGTCCCCCAAATGAAATTATGGTGAAAGTGGTTCCGACTAACTTGGAGCAATCAACCTCCATGGCCTGTATATGTAGTTGTCATTAAAAAAAAACACACACACACACACAGAATGAAACCGTATTCCAGCGATGTTGGGGATACCGCTCTGGGCGTGAATACAAGAACCGCTTGGTATTGGTATTGATGTCTGTACGGCCCTTATATTTCCGGCCAGAGTCGTATGGCAGTTACTCAGCTGAGGAACCTCGTCACTCAGCAATAGTTTTTGCCCTAAACGTGCTACGTACACCCCTACATATCGTACCACGCGACTGCGACTTCTACACAGAAGGCAAACTACCTGTGTTCTTGAGCTTGTGGTTTCTCTCATGGCTGGCCCCCACCCCACCACGAGCGGGGGTCATCGCAGATACGTACGCAGAAAGCGGCTGGGAGTGTGTTGGGATGGGGTGCACGGAAGCGCAGAGCTTTTGATCACCTTTTCCTCACTCATCGGTAGGAGTTTGTATATAGGGGGTTGCATTCAAGGGTTGCAATTAGGGGGGTCGCAATTAGGGGGGTCGCAATTAGGGGTCGCAATTAGGGGTTGCAATTAGGCGTTGCAATCAGGGGTTGAAATCAGGGGGTACAACTAGGGGGTTGCACTTAGGGGTTGCAACGAGGTGCTGCAATTAGGGGTTGCATTTTCGCTGCCCAAACATTTATCACTGATCGAGCTCCTCAATCTGAGGAGGTGCGCGATCTCGTTGGATGGATCAGGCCTAGGTTTCAACTTTTATCGAAGGCGGTTTGTTGGCTTCTCAAGTAAGGACTCCTCAGAAAAATCTCGGAAAATTATGGTGCTACCCTTAGATACCATAGCACGCGTCTTCTGCATTTTCGGCCACAACACGAGGGACGTAGATAGAGTGCGGGAGTGCGCGGTGGTCCCGAGAGAAGATGCGTGCGACGGAAGGAGCCGGAAGGAAAATCAAAGACTGCACACTGCAGTGTACGACAGACCAGCTCGCCATCGCTCGGACCTATTGCTTGCTACCCTCATTTCGGGGGGTTAGACCAATCGACACCTTTTGAGAGCTACCTGAGCTGCAAACTGTTCGCCGGATGTGTGCTGCTACAATTAGACACCTTTCCTACGCACACTTTGCTGGGGGTGGGCTACGCATGGGTGATACGTGAGCTACCTCGTGAGCTGTACCCGACGCTTGAAAATTCACAGACTTCGGACAGATTGGATGACGATGTGCTGTTGATCATCTAGAATTCTAACCTACCCTTGCGAGAGGTTTGTGGCGAGATCTGTGCGCAGACGCCGTACAAGAGCCAACGCAGGAAACGCTGTTCTAGACCATGCAGGGTCATACGGTCCGCACCCGGCTACGTGGTCGACAGCAGGTCGTATTGGTATAGATCAGTGTTACAAGGGTTACCATGGGCTGGGCAATCGATCGATCTGTTACCCCTATAGCTCACTAGGTAACACCTTCACATTTCACGTCGTCCAGGTCACGGGTTCGAACCTCACTTCGAACGTTTCTTTCTTAGAAACGCTAGCGCGTGCATCCTTAAAAAACACATCTCCCTGGTCCCCCAGGCAGTGAAACGAAGCGGGTGGGTCAGCGTACGGACGTGCACCGTGCCGACGCCCCAAACATCCCGCCGTTCAGAGGGGGGGAGAGTGTTATAAGGATTACCGTGGGCTGGGTAATCGATCGATCTATTACCCCTTTAGCTCAATAGGTAACACCTTCACATCAGGATTATATCTGTGCCCTGCAAGATTTAGATCGTATATGTATGAAGTGGAAAACCGATGTGTGCCAACGCATAAAGCGACTGGGAGATCAAACCTTGACCGCCTTTTCTTCGTTTCTCACTATCACACACCTCGGATAGCCCACCGATTCCTACTTCGTCTCATCTAGATCTTCCAAAGAGGCAGATATATTCCTCAGTCTTGTACGTATGATCTAGCTCACGCTGCCGGGTGGGACCGGTATAATCTGCACGATCTACAGTAGTAGCGCATGTTTCCTTCGTTGGATCGGTACTACACAGATCCTGCTCAACCTCTGACAACGGCAGGTGGAGAACTGCAGATGATCTATCTGTAGATGGATAAATTATGATCTGTCTGAGGTGTGCAGAAGTGTACCAGGTAAAGTATGGACCCGTTCCCAAGAAACACTTGATCTGAGCAAGCCTCAGCACGCAAAACGTTAGTCACCCTGCTGCAAATGCTGCCGTAAATTTTTAACCGACACCCGCCCCATCCCCCCCCCCCCCCCCCCTATTCGCACCCCCTCGGTGTCCTACTCTGTGGGTCATTATCCTCAACGCCAGCCCCCTCCTCCACCCCTCCCCCCCCCGCTCGTTTTTCCACTCTGTGAATCGTCAACCCCCCTCCCCCCCCCGCTCGGTTCTCTTTTGTAAGAATCGCTAAAATTACCCCCCTACACTCTACGCTGTCCTCCATATGCAAGAAGGTCAGCCTCACAAGCGGTCCCTGCCAGGATGCAGCTCATTCTTCATTCGGCTCGCCGAACTTCTGACGGCTCTTCACGCTTTGCGCAGGCAACCATTGTCTGCCTGGTCGATGAAAAGCGGACATGCTCCGTACCCGGAAAAGTAGGGATGCGCGGGTCTATATGGTCGCACGACTACGGCCGTACATAGCAATGAGTATACCTCCCCCCCGGGGTTTTCTGCTCTGTGAATCGCTGAAATCGAAAGGTCGGACGAAGATACGCGCGGGTGATCGTGTACTGCAGCAATATCGAGCAAACTACTGCGGACGCTCTGTTCTTTGAGTCGCTCTTGTGGCTGGCGAGGACCGTCGTAACCGCCGCTGTCGCCGAGCCCTCGCTATCATCGGAGGTGAGCATCATCGTCTTCTTTTTTTTCGTTTCACGTGTGACCCCTGTGCGAGATTGGAACGAACTTCCGTCTGTTTTCGGCAACTATCTCGACCGACCCTTGGCAAGAAAAAAACCTTGCTCGCTCGTGAAGCCTCCGAGCCCAAGCCCTGCATGGACTACCGACTGCAGTGGAAAGTTTTTACATCTCGGACAGATCATCGGTTCGTACATGACGATCTAGATCTGCCGGGGCAGGTATTAATAGATTCCTGATTTACATTATCTAGCCCATGTTGCCGGATGGGAGCCGTACAACCCGGACGATCCAAGACATGATCATTCCTGGGTTGAAAATTTCTTTTATCGAGATCCTGCACGTCATATAATAACCGCAGGTCAGTATCTATAAAGATGATCTGTCTGATCTAGATTATCTAGATGATCTAGATCTTGATATGTCCGAGGTGTGAAATGCGTTCGTGTAAAAAAGGATGAATGGCTCCTAACAACAGAAACTCAGTTTTCAAAGTTTCCTCGCGAGATACAGTCGCTGAAATGTGAAGAAAACAATACCCCGCAATTGTTCCAAGATGATATTTCCGCTAGCATCGGTCTTAGGAAGAAATGTCAGGTACTCCCTCTCCTCCTTTTTCTTCTTTCGTTTTTTTTCCTCCCGTCCCATTCACTATATTTGCTCTTATTTTATCTAGCCTTCCCAGTCGCAACTCAGATCGAGGGTCACATAGCAGGGGCTCTTCTCCCCCCCTCTCTAGTGCGGGGCGTGCCTTGCATGTCCATCGCGGGAGAGAACTTCAGCCCTTTCTTCCCTCGTCGACTCGCGATCGAAACAATGGTTGGTAACTTTGGTGTTATCAACCATTGTCTAGGAGCAGCGTGAGCGCCCAGCAGTATACGAGGAAGGGGTCATATTCCGCCCTCGCCGTCAGGCTCCCTCACCAGGTGCATTGTAACTACGGCACCAAGTTATATCACATGCCCCCAACCCCGCGGTGTGGTGGTCGTCGACTGTAATCGTCACTATTTGTCGTCTGTTTTCCTCTCTGAAGGCCTGTATAAGAGGGCTACGACGAATCGCGGAGGCTGGCCACTTACCCTCTCTCTCTCTCCGTCAATTATTCTGAAACCTCTCCGCACACGAAGCGACGGAGCAAACGATTCCGAGCATGGGGCGGATGATCGATCTCCACATAATAAAAAAGATGAAGAGATTTCAGGGCAGATGTACTGCTGATCCGTACGGTATGTTCTACGCAGTAGGCCATCATGTTGCCGGGTGGGAGCTGTATGATCTGCTTGACCTACAGCAGGACAACATGTTTCCTTTATTCATTTTTTTTTTTAATTATCACTTTACTTTTACTTTCCAGTCTAACTCGTACGAGGTTTTACCCTCATCGACCTTCTGGACAAGCCGTGGTCACAGGTGTCGTCCCTTCTCCCCCCACGTACGTGCCTATTATTTTTTTGTCGCGCATAGGGTTCAGCATTCCCACTGCTCGTCGATTTTCGTCGAATGTAGCTATTAATAACTCACTCTCTCGCGCTTTCCGCTAATCAATTTTTTATGCAAGAAAAAGTCCCTACGAGCATGCACTCGGTGAGACCCGAACCCACGAAATTGATCTCGATAGACACGCGGACCACCTACACAGATCCTGCACAATAACTTATCAAAACGGCAGGTTGGGATCTAGATCATCTGTTCGAGGTGTGAAGGATTATTCCGAAACACGAGGGAATATGTTTTAGCCCGCGACAAAAGGTCCCTGACGGAGGCACTTCAAACAAAAATGGACATCGCGCTTCCCCCTCTCCGCCCCTCCCACATTCTGCACCCGCTCAATGTCGCGCGCACGTGGCCACGGCACAGGTAAACGTGGAGTTCGACCGGATTCTTCGAGGAGGTGTCTTCCATCCAATCCCCGTCCGCCCCGCCCCTGCTCGCCGCTCCGCGCGACCCAGGCCGTCGCCACCGTCGGCGTTGGCATCAACGATCGGTTCGACGGCCCGTTCAACGCTTCAATCAGCGAACCAATCAACGATCCGTTCGACGGACGAATCAAAGATCCGACCAACGATCCGTTCAACAGACCAAATTTCGACTCAGTCAACGGACCAATCAAATATCAAATCAAAGAAGCAATCAAAGATTCAATCAAAGATCCAAGCGGCGGTCCGTTCAACGATCCATCCAGCAGTCCATTCAACTGTCCGCTCGCGTCCGCACAACAGCGGCAGCAGCAGCAGTGATGCAGATTTCGCAACCATCGCTTCTTTCGCACGCAACTGCGCCTTCTCAAAACGGCGAGGTGTTTCTCAAAGCGGGACTGTCAGCGCTACTACCACCATGCCCCCGGTACCGACAGCCAGTGATCACGAGGTCTTCCACATCCGCGGCGCCGGAGGTGGCGGGGGGTGGGAGAGAGAAGCCGGAATTTATGTTGAAGGTGCGAAACAGCGGAAGGAGAGGACTGGAGGAGCAGGTAGATGTGGTGGTGGCACCCCTGCCAGACGTTGAAAATTACATGGCCGTTTCACTTTAACTGTATTGTAATGCTCGAAGAAGACGAAACGGAAACGCCTCCATATATATATATGGAGTTCTACGTATATACCTGTCAGCCTGTCAGACGATGAACGTTATGTCGCCGTTTTGCTTTTCTCTGTAGTGTTACGCTCAAGGTAGATAAGACGAGACATACGCCTTATGACTTCCTATCTGTCAGACGGGGGACTTCGTATTGCCGTTCCACTTTCTCTGTTTTGTAACGCTCGACGCAGACGAAAAAGAACATGCACCTCTGCAGATAAATGGAGTCCTACCTGTCAGACGAAAAACCTACGCATCTATCTATCTATGTTGTCATTCCACTTGTCTCTGTTTCGTTACGCTCACAGCAGACCACACAGAGCATTGCGCCACGTGTGGCAGTGGCACCTCGTCGCCAGACGAAGATTTTTATTATATTGCCGTTTCACTTTTATTTTCTCTGTTTCATAACGCTCGCAGCAGACGAACCGGAACATGGACCTACTCCCGCTGGAGCGGCAGCGGTGGCAGCAGCAACCGCAGCAACAGCAGCAGCAGCAGCAGCAGCAACAACAACAACAACAACAACAACAACAACAACAACAACAACAACAACAACAACAACAACTGCTGAGGGCCGGCGAGTAGGTACGACGCGGGAAGCAGGAACCACAGGCGGCAGCACCAGCAGTGTCGGTCGCGCTGAAGAGGAGAGTCGTTGCGTCTTCAACGGTCAACACGTACTAAATTGGCGAAGATGCCTGCATTCCGCCTCGCCGGACCTTCGGCGCTCGACCGGAACTAGCGCAGCGGTGGCTTGGGACAACCTGGCTTTTGTAGCCGCCAGGAGCAAAAGTGCAGCATTTACTCGACGAAGAGATGGCACCGAGGGGCAGCAGAGGATCGGGGGGCTGTGGGCTGTGAGCGTGGGGGAAGGAGGGCATGCCGGGGCGGAAATGGAGGCGTTTTGTGGCGGGGATCTCGACCTCTGTCCGACCTTTGAAGAACTCTCGAAGTGGAGGGTGTCGAAGGGCTCGGTATCTAGTATGGAGCGACTGGAGGAGGAGGTGAGCTCTGGAACGGTGCCGCTTTGGAAGACGTTGTGACTGTTTTCTGTCCGTCAGCAGTATGGGACGTCTGACTAAGAGGACGAACACCGAGAGAGTAAAAGCGTCGCCTAAAAAGGATCACTAGGTGAGACTCCGTGCGTAGGTTTCCTTCTTTTGTTTGGATAGGTTTTCTCCTTTCGTGGGATATATATAAGTGATCAACGTTGAATGAAGCTCGTGCTGCACATTGTCTGGTGGCGAAGGCAATAATAATAAATGCCTAGAAAAGAATCGATAAGGAAACGAGGGCTAAGAAAACAATCGCTAATTAAATTCACCAACAACACGATCACTTAGTTAGAAAAAACAGGCTTTGAGGACGGTGCCGCTTCGGAAGCCGTTACTGCTTGAAGTACAAGATATATACTAAGGAAACGATCACTGAGAAAACGACCGCGAATATAGCGAGCGCTAAGAAACGATCGCTGAAAATAAAATCGCCAAGGGAGGAGACGATAGCCAAGAAAACGATCAACGAGAAAACGATCGCTAAGGAACGAGCGCTGAAAGCACGATCGATCGTTGGGAAAAAAATAGCCAGGAAAACGAGATCACGTACCAAACGATGATGAGTATAAAACGATCTAAAAACAAGATAAAGTACGGTGCCGCTCTAGAAGCCGTTACTATACTGCTGTATGTAGCACCAGACGTGTACGTAGAAAAAAGGTTGGTAAGGAGACGAACGCTAACAAACGAGACGAATACTAAAAAAACGAACGCTGAGAAAACGATGGCAAAGAAAACAAAGAACAAAAACGTGAAGAAAACGACTGTGCACTGCAGTACGTACGGAACGATCACGCACCACCAGACGATCTGAAAAAAAGTCAGGTTTAGAGTATATAAGGTGCCGCTTCGGAAGCCGTTGTTGCTGCAGTACAAGACGTCTACTGCAATAGGGAAGCGATCACTACGAAAGAAAACAAAGAAACGATCGCTAGGAGAATATTCGGTGAGAAAATCATCACTTGCAAAATGATCTATTATTAAATCAAATGTAGGTTACCACTCCGGAAGCCGCTGCTGCCATTGTAGTAAAATACATCTGGTACACTGAGAAAACGATCGCTAAGGAAGCGATCGCTAAAAAAAACAAAGAAACAATCGCTAGGAGAATATTCGGTTAAAAAATCATCACGTGCAAAATGATCTATTATTAAATCAAATATAGGTTACCGCTCCGGAAGCCGCTGCTGCCGTGGTAGTAAATGCATCTGCTGCACAAAGAAAACGATCGCCAAGGAAGCGATCGCTAAGAAAAAAAAGAAATAATCGCTAGGAGAATATTCGCTAAGAAAACCATCGCGTGCAAAATAGTCTATTAATACATCAAATATATGTTATCTCTCCGGAAGTCGCTGCTGCCGTTGCAGTAAAATACATCTGCTGCACTAAGAAAACGATCGCTAAAGAAACGAGCGCTAAGAAAACGATCGCCGAGAAAACGATTGCTAATAAAACGATCACTAAAAATAAGCCGCACGGAAACGATCGCTACGAAAACAACCGCCAGGAAAACGATCACGTGCAAAACGATCACGCGTACAAAACGATTTAAAAACTCGACATATTTAGAGTACGGTATACCTCTTCGGAAGCCGTTACTCTACTGCTGTAGTACCATATATATATATATATATATAATATACATATATATATATATATAGCGAACGACCACTGAGGAGACAAGCGCTAAGAAAACGGTCGCCAAGGGAACGATCGCTATTACGGGGGACCATAGTAAATAGGGCCGACGGTACGCACAAAATCCTATATATTTATCTATTTTTACTAACAATATTTGGTCCTATTTACTATGGTCCCCCGTAGTAGGAAAACGAGTGCTAAGAAAACAAAGAAACAATCGCTAAGAAACGGCCATGTACAGAACGATCACGTACAAAGCGATCGAAACAATGACAGGTTTAGAGCACACACGGCACCGTTTCGGGAGCTGCTGCTTTAGTACAAGACGTCCACTGTACTAATAATACGATCGCTGAGAAAACGAGCGCTAGGGAACGAGCGACATGAAAACGATCGCTAAGAAAACAATCGCCGGGAAAACGATCAAGAGCAGAACGATGACGAGTGCAAAAAAAAACTGAAAGCAGACAGATTTAGAGTACGGTGCCGCTTCGTAAGCCGTTGCTGTACTGCTGCAGTACCAGACACCTGTACTTATGCTGCGGTCGCTAAGGAGACGAGCGCTAAGGAAACGATCACCAAGAAAACTATCGCTAAAAAAACAACCGCTCAGAAAACGATGCGTATGAAAACGGTCTCTAAGAAAAAAATCACCGAGAAAACGATCGTTAAGAGAAGGACCACTAAGGACACGATCGCCAAGAAAAAACCCGCAAAGAAAACGATCAACACCAAACACATTTTACACGGGAAAAAATTATCATCCAGAAGCCGCTGTAATACATAGTATAGGCCAACCAACAAGAACCAGCCAGGTAAGAACATGAGGCGCACTTTTCGAGGGACGCTTAAGAAATTTGGACTACCAAATCGTGCCCAGCGGCGAGCGCTACACAAACTTACCGTACGTGATGGCTTGTGTCCAAGGTTGTTCAAGGATGGGGGCACAACAAATTTCTAAGGCTTGCTTAAATTACTTGTTTCTTCTTGGCGGACCCATACTGTAATCAGGTGTATTTGGCATAGAGCGCACCAATTCTCAAGGCAAGAAATTCAGCCTGAACGGAAAGTCTAGCGGAGGAGGTTGAGGTGGAGAAAAAACTACCACTCTTTACCTTAATATAACAACCGTTTGTATTGAATATTATTATATACATGTTTCCTATCTTTACGGACAGAGTGATATACAACTTGAACTATTTTTCACGAAACTTTCGTAAAATTTCCACCCATGCACAACGCGGGGCGTAACAATATCCTTGCAGGGGACATTGGACAGCGTGTCATGCATAGCAATCCGCGCAAGGTGTCGGCAACGTCTCCATTTCGGTACGCCTAACGGTGTGCTTCATTGTTTAATGTCTCCACGAGAGGTTTTTTTTTTCATGCCCACACTGTGCAGCGGAGGGGGTGAGTCCCGGCCGCCCGTGGAAGCGCTGCTTTGCAGCCCTTTACCGATCGATGCCACTGTAGGGGTGGTGGCTTATTCTCTTTTGAACTCGACACACGAGGAGCTCAATATACCCTCCGGCGCATGATATTCGAACGCGTTTGTTCATGCAGCCTGACATGTCTAGGCTCTACTACTAGGGGGACCGTAGTAAATAGGACCTACGGTATACACAAAAACCTATATATATTCCCTATTTTTTTCAAGCAGTATTTTGTCCTATTTACTATGGTCCCCGGTAATAGTCCTAAGACAAAAAATACTATACTTATTGCAGTGGGGACCATAGTAATCAGGCCCGTCACACACACACAAAAAACTACATATTCCAGTATTTTTACCAAGCCTTTTTGGGTCCTGCCTACTATGCTCCCCCGCAATACTCGTAAAAGTAGCATACCAGCCGGTAGAGTTTCTCGCCGGAGACGCTCTACCGGTCAGAAAATAGTGAGCCTACATAAAAAGTGCAACCACTACGACCGTGGGGTGAGTCAAAACGTCTACGGTAGCACGGGGCAAGCATCGACTTTTAATACGATAAGAAAACGGATCACCAACAAGGAAGGAGAGGCTGAGTGGGATTCACAGAGGGGAAGCGTGGGACATTCGGGAGTCGGACTGTACGAGCATATTGAGCGGAAGTTACAAACAGTACGTAGTGGTAGTGTAGAACGCGCCCGAGGTGCGGGCGAGAATAGGAGGTTGATGCCGTAGCACGTCTTGGCCGAAACACACATACTGGCGTGACTGCCGGTGCTCTCCTCGACCCTTCTAGAATTGCAGCCCCGTTTTCGAGGGAAATCCACTCAAATTATATGTAGTTTGTCATCGTGCTCGAAAGGAGTGAAGCTTCTCTTTTTCAATCTTCAAGCATTCAACACGCGTGAGTACCAACGAATACCTGCTCAAAAGGCAAACCTTAACAAGGTATTTAAAGTGCCCCGACCTTGAACTCAACAAGTGGCGTCGACATCGCCAGCTCTTGGGTGTCGGCGGACCCGGTTGTCGGCGCGGCAGCGGGAGCTGTCGTGGTTCAGCTCAGGGTCATCGCACACTCCTGGGCGCTGGTAGGCCTGGTTGGCGGCGTGCGCCCGACGCTTGCGATGAGCGATGTACGACTTGGGGTCGGGCCAGCGGATGGTGGTCGGGGAAGCGTCGTGCGCCTTCCGAAGGCTGGCCATCAGGCCGATGATGAACGCCATGCGTTGCTGTCTTTCCCAGGAACCTTCAGCCATCTGTATCCAGGCCATATTCAGCGCGAGGTCGCCGTCGGCGGGCAGACCCGGAGGCCTTGAAACTCCGAATTCCTACAAGGGAGTGTCGCTTGCATGGCGGACGGGCCAAACACGTATCTAGCTACTGAGACGGCGACAGCAGTGGTCTCCAGCGCCCGCAGCCTCAGGGAAGAATTGCCGGACGACGACCTCTCGGCGAATATGGCCTGGATACAGATGGCTGAGGGCTCCTGGGAAGAACAGCAATGCTGGCGCTCATCATGGTCCTGGTGGTCAGCCTTCGGAAGGCGCACGACGCTTCCCCGACCACCATCCGCTGGCCCGACCCCAAGTCGTACATCGCTCACCGCAAGCGTCGGGCGCACGCCGCCAACCAGGCCCACCAGTGCCCAGGAGTGGGAGATGACTCTGAGCTGTACCACGACAACTCCCCCCGCCCCGCCGACAACCGGGTCTACCGTTACCCAAGAGTTGGTGATGGCTTTCGTCCTGTCGATCCCCCCCACGCTCAGGAGCCGGGGGCGGTCTGGAGGGAAATGAATTGACTACGCATACTGGGGCACAGGACTGCCTCGCTTTTCGTGCTATCTTTTCGCTTTTCCGTGGACAATTTCTCGCCCCACCCCCCTTGCGGGTGGTATGGCGATGGCTTTCGTTGACGATTTATTCCTGTCCGTTACGGCTAGGCCTTCCTTTCTTTGTTTCTTTTGGCGTCCCTTGTCGGCTTCGTAACCTTGCCGTTCAGAGGTGTGGGAGTGGGTTTTGAGGAGCCGCATCTTCGACTCATGTTCTAGCTCGTGGAATTGGGGTTTCCATGAATTTCCCGTATTTCTGCATATACGGCTCATCAGAGTGGGCTAGTGTAATAGTACTGCTTCGGATGAGGCCGACAGACCAGCAATTATCTGAGTTCAGATATTGGGATTGTATCTGTAGTGCTTGGAAGGCGTATCTTAGATGGAAAACTAGGGGTTTTCCCAGCTAGGCACGAGCCTTGCTCTCAGTCTCTCATCGTGCTCAAAAGGAGTAAAGCTTCTCTCCTTCCATCCCCAAGCATTCAACACACGTGAGTACCAACGAGTGCCTGCTCAATAGGCAAACCTAACAAGGGATACAAGGCGTTCCGACTTTCAACTTAACGGAGTATTGAGCTCCTATACCATAGTCAAATGCGGAGGAGCCTTGGAAAATGGTAGGTGCACCCTTATCGTATATAGAGCAGACATCACCCATTCTTCAAGGAGAAACCCAGCGTCAGACTAACGCTCCTGTTTCTTTGTAATAGTTATCCTGTGCTGTACTTGAAAGCATTCACACACCTCCGGACAGATCGTGACTGCAGTATATATTATTACTCTTTTCATTAATAATAGTATGCGGTAAATATTTGATAATATTGTTATTATTATCATTATTGTTACTATTAGTGATATCATTATAGGCATTATTATTGTTGTTGTCGTTGCCACCCGACAATTTGCGGCACGAGCTAAAAAACACGCATCATCGCCCATAAGCACTCCGAAAGGGGAAAACCACGGGGGAAACAAAAAGAGCCCTGTATGCACGAAGCCCAACTCCTCTTCTGCACCAACTTCCGGCTTGATGAGCTCTATCCACCCCACCAGCTTTTGTAGTTGCTCCTTCCTTCTCAGTACATACTCCAGATCCTTACCTGCCGACACGAGATAGCCGCTGAAAAATGCGGACAAATCAGACAGATCGGACATATATCACGAGGTATCTACAGACAGATCATCTAGATCATCTAAATCATCTAGATCCTATATCCTGCCGTTGCGAGATGCTGTGCAGGGCCTGCATCGTACGGGTCTAACCCGGGCAACATATCGTCCTGCTGTAGATCGTGAAGGATTCAGTATACACGGCTCCCACCGGGCAACATGAGCTAGATATTACAGATCATACAGATCATGCAGATTATCAGCGAATGTAACTTCCCAGAAAGATCTGCCGTCGATCGCGAAACATGAAATCGGTGACTAGTCCCGAGCGCGAAAGCATCGAAGCGACCGTCGTTTTTTTGCCGTCTCCGGGCATGGTGTGTGTGGAACTGCGACGCACCGCAAGCGAAATAGCGAGGGGGGGGGGGGGGGGGGGGGGGGGCGGGGCGGCGGAAGTCTCAGCCAGGGGGACAGAGATCGAGGTTGAAAAACGCGCAAATCAGAGGCAGCAACGAGCGCAACCCCACCCAGCCTTTCGAGTCGTTCTCCGGGTGATCTTGCGATCAGTATGGACCCGCCGCCATCAGGAAACACCTAACTAATCCGACCAAGCCTTAGAATCTCAATGTGACGCCTTTTTGCTTAACCTTGAGCATGTGCTATTGTGAGCCACTCTGACACTTGATGCAAGGACCGGTTGTATATTAATATTCAATCCGAATGGTTTTCCGACGCTGGGCACATTTTCTTCACCTAATTTCTCTTCGAGTGCATGGCGCTCAACGAGCAAAAGTGAGCTGCATGACCTTAAGTAGGATATATACACTGTAATATTAGTCGTGGACCTGTGCTGCTGTTGTACCACTCGTCCGAGAAAATGGTTAGCAAACACCACTGTCGTGTGATGGAAGAGGGACCACTACTGCCGCGGTGTATTCGATCTAAGCAGGAATGTAACTCGTGCGATACATTATCGGAGGGGGAAAAAATATTTTTATAGGAGCATAACGACTCGTCCCACGGAAGGCGTTGCACATTCTGGCCAATACAATTCTGACCGGTTGAGGTCCTCAACTGAGCAACTATGATGCCGTGAATACAGGCTCCTTTTCATATGCGTATTAGAGTCCAAAAAGGGCTTATGTTTCCGTTCACAGAGTGGTATTGCGCCAATAAACTTCTCCGGGTTCCTCATTCGAGAGGGCCTCAGAAAATAATGCACCAACCCTACCGTGGTATTTTTTAACCCTAAGGCTCGGCCAATCAGATCCAATCAACCATTGGTGAGCATATCGCTTCCTTCTGTTGCCTAAACTGACTGATCTGATCTGACTCGAGTCATTTGATAAACTAATTTAGCAGTGCACCCCTACCTCTGTTATAATTGTGGTCTCCCTCTTTTGCCAAAATTGGTTAATCCACACTATTAATAGCTCAAGTCATTAATTCATTGATTTAGTCTAACCCTACCCCTAGGCCAATCAGAATCACCCAGCACCCAGCCTTGGTTAGCGTTGGTCCCTCTGTCTTGTACACAGTAGTAGTGTGCTTCAAGCACAGTGTCGAACATGTGGTGAACTCTACTATTACTGGGGACTGTAGTGAATAGGACCTACGGTACACACAACTACCTATACATTTACCTATTTTACTAACAATACATGGTCCTTTTAACCATGGTCCCCCGTAATTCTACTCTTATTAATCCATATACCATCTGACAACGTGCAGCTCTTGTTCCAATCATACCATGCTAATACAAAAGGGTAACTAGAATCCAATTACTTGAAACATGGAAAGTGCCATTAATCGGACCTGAATACTTGACAAAATTATACTATTAGCAGGGTGTGTGCCCAGAATGTGGTTGGAACCATTTTTGCTGGGTTTCTTGTGATCTGTTTCCTACACAAAAAAGGGCACCAACCCCGAGGAACCTTCCCAAGAGTCGACACCAAGAATAATTTGGTTAGAAGTGGCATTTCGGCCGCCTTTCGCTATTTTTTTCTCGGGTTGGGTGAACTCTTAAGGAAGATCCCGTGGGTTGCTGTCATTTTTATATTGGAAACGGACCACAACATATATCCAGCCCAAATTGTTTGCAACCAAATTCTTCGTCAACAGCCTGATACGAGATAACATTGTAATCAGAACCAACTATGCTGTGTCAACATAGGGCTATACGTGATGTTTGGGTTCATTGTGGGTTCTGATTAGTATTCCGGGGGGCCATAGTAAATAGGACCAAATATTGTCAGTAAAAATAGGTAAATATATAGTTGTTTTGTGTGTACCGTAAGTCCTATTTATTATGGCCCGCCGTGACACTGTCGTTTCCCCTCGTTGGTTCCGCTATCATACCTATTTATTATGGCCCGCCGTGACACTGTCGTTTTCCCTCGTTGGTTTCGCTATCATACCACGCTTCGCAATTTTGCAAAAAAACAAATGACGAGGACATGCAGGCCCGGCGCGTTGCGCTTTCCAACCTGGCTCAAGCCGCGGTCTACAGGCGAGCCATGGCGAGAAAGTTCCAGGACACCGCAGAATCTACAAAAAACGCGGCCGTTGCGGCAGCCGCCGCTACAGTTCCTGCTGCTGCTTCTGTTGCGGCTGCTGCTGCAGCAGCAGCAGCAGCAGCAACAACAGTAGCCACGAGTGGCGGGAGAAGCCCTCGAAGCCATCAACAACCGGATCGTGTTCACCCCCAGCAGCGGCAGCAGCAGCAGCAGCAGCAGCAGTCAAGGGGAGTCGAAACGGGTGATGAAGAATCGGTCATATTTAGGAAAGATTCACCGCTGTTGCTGAGGGGGGTTGGTGCGCACAAGGTTTCCTGGAAAAAGAGGGGAAGGATGTTGACACACAGAAAAAGGGGAGGGGGAAGAGGAGGAGGAGGAAGAGGAAGAAGCTCAGCCGCCGAACCCCGGAACAAAACGGAGATGTTTTGTGATGAGGAGCTGTCGGCGTGCATTGCTTCTCTTCTGGTGGGGGAGGCGTGACGCCGCAAGAACAGTGTCCAAACTAGCTAGTCCACGAGAATGCTTTTAGTTTGACTGAAACCCCTCTAACTAACTTTTGCATGATGCATGGCCGTAGTCATATGGCCATAGACCCTTCTCGCATCCCTATGATGCCGGGACGGAGCACGTCGGGTTTTCACCGACCAGGCAGACATTGCTTGGACCAAGCGTGAAGCGCCGTGAGGTGTCGGGCGAGTCGCATGAAGGGTGAGCTGCATCCCACTAAGAGCCGCCTGTGAGGCGGACTTTCTTGCATATGAATGACATAATTTGATGGATTTTGTGCATCGGAAAAGCCACCTCTAGAGACAGCAATGGGAATCTCACGTATCTGCCTCGTGGGTGCTTAACCATGTACACATTACGTGATACAATAATTCTCCTTGTGCGGAGCTAGGGTTCTCCACCACGGCAATGGAGCGAGACGAAACTACCGTATCGCACGAGCGATAAGATGACACGCCCCTCTCGGAAGATACAAAATTTTGAACCTGGCTTTCGCGACACCGGGGAGAGCGTAAAACGTTGCCGAGCGACGCCTTCTATGGAAATATCTCGTCGAGAGGATCTTCCCCGCAGCCACTAGCATTGCCGTTACGTTGTGTGTGAGTGACCCCTACCAGGTATGTTTTTTGACGAAAATCGGCTATCATCTAGATTCTACTAGCCTGCCGCTATGAACGGGGTGGGAAGGGTTGTACTCTTGTCACATTTTTTCTTTAGTCCCACAAGGGTTAGTACATTCGTTGTTGGCATTTACTCGAAAGAAGAAGTAGAATAAAACCGAAGGGAAAACCGAACAAAAATGAAAGCCTAGAGAAAACCTTTGCGTAAGATCTAACTCTTTCCTCTGTACCTCTACTTCAAGCTTGACGCCGATCTACTCTACTTTTGCTGTCCTTGCTCCTTCATTTTATCAATATTGCATACTGTTACATACACGAACTAATTATAACCCCCCCCCGCGAGCAATGACTGCCTGGTCGGTGAAAACCCGACGTGCTCCGTCCCGGCATTGTAGGGATGCGAGGGTCTATGGTCATACGACTATGGCCATGCATGATAGTGAGTACACCCCTTGGTATGGAAGGATCTAGGGGGAAACCACGAAGAGATGATGTCCGCCGGGAAGTTTGGGAGGTACAAGGCAGAAGCAGAAGAAAGGATAGAAAGAAGGGAAAGGCTAGCGCTAAGAAACAAGGTGGAATCGGAAAAACACTTAGACATGTACGAGGGATTGAGGGAAGGAATAGGAATGAAAACGTATCTGCATGGCCCAATGGACTTCGCGAAAACGCTGAAACTGCGCTTTCGTGTAGGGGACCTGGACCTGCCAGAAAGAAGAAAGAGGTACACTAGCAGCCGGGAGGAGGAGGAAGCAGACGCGCAGATGTGCCCGTGTGGCAAAGCAATAGAGAGTAGAACTCACATACATAGTAGGAGAATGTGAAATATACAAGGAGGAACGGGATGTGTTAGAAGAGGAGATGAGGAAAATAGACGAATGTGACATGGAGGAGTTTGATACAATGAATAGCAGCGAGAAAACGATCGCTATCCTAGGAGATAGATGGTGGCCACAGGAGGCCAAACAGGAAGGGGATACGATTAGCAAAATTTTCTATGTAATACATGGAAACAACGTAATGAGCGCCCAATTGTTGGAGGTGTCTCTATCAGGAGTAGGAATGGTGCTCCGTCTCGAAAGGGATGCGTGGTCAATGGTCAAATGACTAAGGCAAGCAACAAGTGAGTACGCCCCCCCCCCCCCTAGATGCTGTCCATAGAGAAGTCTGGGAGGTACAAGACTGAAATAAGAGGAAGCATGGAAAGAAGGGAAAGGCTAGCGCTACGAAATATGGTGAAAGAGGAGAAACACTTGGAGATATACGACGGGTTCAGAGAAGAGGTAGGAATGAAACCGTACTTGCACGACCCAATGGACTTCGCGAAATCGCTGAAACGGCGATTTCGTGCATAGGGGACCTGGACCTGCCAGAAAGAAAGAGGTATACCAGTAGCCGGGAGGAGGAAATAGATGCACAGATGTGCCCTTCTGGCAAAGCAACAGAGAGTAGAATGCCCACAGTGGGGGAATGTGAAATGTACAACAAGGAACGGAATGTGTTAGCGGAGGAACTGAGGAAAATAGGCGAATGTGACATGAACGAGTCTGGTACACTAGATAGTAGCGAGAAAACGATCGCTATTGGCGGCTACAGGCGGCGAAAACAGAAAGGGGATAAAATTAGCAAGACTTTTCTATCTATTTTATGGAAACGGCGTAATGAATGCCCAACTGTTGGAGGTGTCTCTATTAGGAATAGGAGCGGTGATCCATCTCGAGAGGGATGCGTGGTCAAATGACTAAGGCAAGCAACAAATGCGTATCCCCCGCCCCCGCCCCCCTCGCATGAGTACCCCCCCCCCCCCCCCCGGTCCCGAGAATAGAGAAGGCGCTAGAATACACCAGAAAATGGAGGGTGACGGCGAACGTCAAGAAATGCGCAGTAGTTGTTTGCAACGAAGATAAGGTAAACCCGGTAAATTTCAGTTGGAAGTGGGGAGAAGATGAATTGCCGATCGTAGACCAGTATACATACCTTGGCGTAGAGATATCAAAAGACTGCTCTTGGGATACACATATAGCAAAAGTAATAGGAAAGGGTAAGGCACAAGTAGGCAAGATGGATGCGATCCTAACAGACCCGAACCTTGACACTAGGATTAAGATATGTATCTTGATGAACGTGATAGTACCAAAGCTAGAATATGCAGGAGAAGCATGGGAAGGGAACGCGAAACTCGTAAAACAGTTGGAAACAGTACCAATGACAGCAGCTAAAAAAATCCTAAGATGCTCAAGTACGACTAGTAATACAGTATTAAGAGCAGAACTGGGAATGCGCCCACTCAAGACGAATAGAGACATGAGAAAGTTGAACTGGCAATATAAAGTAAGGAACATGCCAAAAAAGAGGTTGCTAGCCATAGTTGATAGAGCTGTATGGGAGAAAGTGTCAAAAGGACGAGCTGGAATAAGGTGGGATGGCGTAGTTGAGAAAGTATGGAAGGATCTAGGGCGAAACCAAGTAGAGATGATGTCCGCCGGGAAGTTTGGGAGGTACAAGGCAGAAGTAGAAGAGAGGATAGAAAGAAGGGAAAGGCTAGCGCTAAGAAACAAGGTGGAATCGGAAAAACACTTAGAGATATACGGGGGATTGAGGGAAGGAATAGGAATGAAAACGTATCTGCATGGCCCAATGGACTTCGCGAAAACGCTGAAACTGCGCTTTCGTGTGGGGGACCTGGACCTGCCAGAAAGAAGAAAGGGGTACACCAGTAGCCGGGAAGCGGAGGAAGTAGACGCACAGATGTGCCCGTGTGGCAAAGCAATAGATAGTAGAACTCACATAGTAGGAGAATGTGAAATATACAAGGAGGGACGGGATGTGTTAGAAGAGGAGATGAGGAAAATAGACGAATGTGACATGGAGGAGTTTGATACAATGAATAGCAGCGAGAAAACGATCGCTATCCTAGGAGATAGATGGTGGCCACAGGAGGCCAAACAGGAAGGGGATAAGATTAGCAAAAAGTTTCTATGTAATTTATGGAAACAACGTAATGAGCGCCCAATTGTTGGAGGTGTCTCTGTCAGGAGTAGGAACGGTGCTCCGTCTCGAAAGGGATGCGTGGTCAATGGTCAAATGACTAAGGCAAGCAACAAGTGAGTACGCCCCCCCCCCCCCCCCCCCCCCCCCGGTCCCGAGAGGCTTCGGGATTCTCAAGTCGCAGCTGGAGGATTTTCATTGGCTAATCAGTGCGCACTGACGGGGCCTGACCAATCATGGAGCCCAAGCTTTGTATCATGTATAATGTATTATATCATGCGTAGTGTTAAACCACTTCTTGCGGTAGCGCTACGATAGCCTGTGCCAGTACGCTACAATCTACCTGGTAATATTTAGGCCTTTTTGGGGGGGGGGAGTTCGGCAGCGATACCTGGCAGACGCTGAAGCTCGTGCTGCACATTTTCTAGCCGCGAAGTTCTATGCCGCAGTACAGCGGTACCGGTGACACAACTTCCACTCTGTCCGTAAACATAATGAACGCTTTTACACTAAGATCGAATAAAAGAGTTCCTCATATTTACGGACAGTGGTGCATGCTACAGGTAGAGGTGCACCAACTCTTTATTTTTTTATCTGAGATTCCTCACTTGAGGAGCTCTACGCTAACAGTAAGCAAAAACGGATTTTTGAAAACGTTGGAAACGCAACACGATGATCAATCTCACGGCCTGTCAATAGGCGTACAACTAGTATTATAGCAAAAAAAAAAAATAGGTTCCGACGATTTTTGTGGTCAGGAGCCCTGTCATTCAGAGAACATTTTATAGCCATGAAGTGCTACCTCTTCTATCATAGCGTCGTAGCACGCATCCCGTGTGTCTGCACAAACAAAAAATAAGTGGTATAAAATACCTGGTGTATGTACGTATGATATATACACGGCGAAAATTAACATCCAATCGTTGTACGTACGTATATATATATATATTCATTATTTCCCAAATATATGGACTTACCCGCTCCTTGAATTCTGCGGCTTCAGAGTTTCGTCTTCCTCGTATACGAACTGTACTTCCTGCACGAGACCATCTAAAACCCGAAGTACGCGTGATCGAAGTGTCAGTAGTATCGCTAGTATGACACACACCTCGCAAAGATGAGAGTTTCGACCAAAAATCCTCGATCTCACAGCTGTTGTTTGTCAATTTTATAAATATATCAAGCGCTCACAGACGGCCCCACGTGGTAGCCTTAGTGACCGGATCAATTTGGATGATGGATAACGGCTTACGCTAGCAGGCCCGTTTGAGCACGTCAAGCTTCTCAAAGCTTTGTGTTATGATATTGCCTTGAATGAGGCTGAATGTCCGGTAATTACCTGGGTTCAAGTATTGGGAATGTATTTGTAGTACTTGGGAGGCGTATCGTAGATGGAAAACCAGGGGTGTTCCCAGCGAGGCACGAGCTCGGCTCTCAGTCTCCGCGTGCACGCAAGGAATAAAACAGTCCATCTATATCTAAGCAAGTAACACACGTGAGTACCAACGAGTACCGACATTATAGGCAAACCTGTCCAGGGATACAAAGTGTCCCGACCTTGATCTTAACATTTGACCCATCCGGGTATGACTTTACTGTACCCTTCGAAATTGCCGGAGTCATCAAGGATATCTAATGGTACTTTTTCAAAAGCGTTTGGTTTTTGGCTATTTAAGCAGTGCATGGGTTTTACCTTACGGTATTCAGTTGGAGAACCGGAAGAAAGCCGATTTATATAATACGTTAGAGTAGTTTTACAGGTATAACTTTAGCATAAAGGTATCTAACGGGATGAGTTAAAAAGAGTTTCAACGAAACTAGGACCTGTTGACTTGCCGAGGTACACTAACACGTTGCAAGTATGACTTTATTACTACGAATAGCCGAGGGCTTTGGTACGGATGGAACCAAAATAGCTTGGGCGTAGGGCCACCACTCGATGCCGTTTCCTTGGAAGACCTGGGGCAACGTTTCGCAACAGGGAAAACAGCGCAGCCGCAGCTGGCAGGAGCACATGCGCGCCTGAGCGTTCACGCCGTTGGCATCCTCAACCGCGCTATGGGAGAGCACCGGCCGAACCGGGACTCGGCGACACCGAAGTTGCTCCTGCGGGCGATAAAGTTATGGTACCTCATGCCAGCCCTGCTCCGCTCACCGGACGGCCGGATGAAGAGGCGACAGAAGTTCGCGCTGGTGGAGAGCGAGGGCATAGTGCTCCTGCTCCCATGGCTGATAGCGTACACCAAGAGAGAGGGCTTGAGACAACGGGATGCCGCTCAGGAAGCTTCGAAAGAGGCGAAGATTGAACGAGCGTCGTCGACGTGTCGCCACGCGGGAGAGGTCAAAGTGGCAGCACGCAACCTTCTGGCGGAAAACCACCATCAGCGGAGAACGAGGAGACGTGGAACACAATGGTGACCAAGTTTCCCCCCGAAGACCACGCCGCCGTGTCCGCGACGGCGGCGGCGGCACGAGCGCCACTGAGGTGGAAGATGGAAACGCCTCCCCGTGGCGCCCTGACGATGAGTACGCCTCCGAGGTGCTGTTCGACGTCATCAACTCCCGGAGCGCCCTCTCAGGCCCCGGAAACGACGGTCAACGATTTGCTCGTCTACAATCCATCATTCACATCGACATCGGCAGAGAGGAGTTCGAAAGGGGTATGACAACCTTCTGGCGGAGAATAGTCGACGAGCCGGACGCGCTCCCGCCAGAGTTCTGACAGTTCTTCTTGCAGTCGAGCCTCACTGCGTTGGGGAAAAAGTGACGGCCGGTTTGTGTAGGTATGACATGGAGGAGGCTCATCACCGCAGGGGCTATGCGACAGTGGCGACCTCGGTTGGAGGAGGTAAACCGAGAGGTGAGACAGTTTGGGGTCGCCGTACCGGGCGGAGTGGAGCATGTGGGGTTGAGGCCTAAGATGCGCCACGAGACGGGCAACTGGTTCGTTCTCACGGACTGCTCCAACGCCTTTAATAACGTAAAAAGGACGGCGGTGCTAGAAGAGATGGCAAACTGCGTGCCAACGCTCACGCCCTTAGTGGCCAAGTGTTACGGCACAAGACCAGCCGACGTCTTTTTCCGGATGGACTCAGGGGAGACCAGGATGATCGCTTGCTCCAGCGGTGTCCAGCAAGGGGACCCCATGGGACCAGCAATGTTCTGCCTGGCGTTGCGACCGGGGCTGAAGCGATTCCGGCAGGAATTTGAGAGAGAAGGGGTGGAAGCCTTCGCGTACATGATGATGTCTCTCTCGGCCTTACAGGGATCAAGGCCAACACGGTTAGAGTATTCGCTTTCCTCGGGCGAGAGCTAGATGACATTGGTATTGTGGTCAACGCCACCAAAACAGTGGCGCTACCACCCAAAGGGCATGTCCCGACGGCGGAGGATATTTCGCTCCTTGAAAGCGTTGAGCTCCGCATCGCAGATAGAGAGAGGGGTGACGGTGGTGGGTGTCCCGATCGGCACGGAAGAAGACGTGCGGGGGCGAGCAATGGAGGTAGTGAGGGATGCGGGCGCGGACCGCCTTGCGTGCTGCCTCGCCAACATGCCCGACAAACAAGCAACGGCCCTCATCACCGTCGAATCTCTCGGGCAAC
Organism: Macrocystis pyrifera; assembly: GCA_031763025.1. NCBI lineage: Eukaryota > Phaeophyceae > Laminariales > Laminariaceae > Macrocystis > Macrocystis pyrifera. The sequence goes on along the minus strand of JASSKH010000021.1, from coordinate 4,928,863 downwards.
GGACGAGTTACCTCGAAAGGGCTCTGGACCCGGGGGCGTCCCTCGAAGCATGTAAAAGGGCAGACAACGGGGCGCAGTGGGCGTACGAGAAAATCATCGAGCTAACGGGAGCGGCGGAGGCACAGTCGTTTTTTTCCAGGAGGGGTGCCTTGATAGTCGGCTGGCTCTCAAACCTTACCAGCAGGCCCAAGCACGCCTTTCTACAGGAGCGGGAGGATTGGGGCTACCATCGACAGAAGCAAGGAGAATGTCGGCATCCATCGGGAGCAGGGTAGGGACCTTGCCGGAGGTCCCAGCAGACCTCACAGGCCCGATAGGCGATAAATTGAGGACGGGGGTCCCAGAATCGAGCATCATTGCTCAGATGGGAGACAGCTTGCGGGAGAGTCGGGACACATGGGGCGTAACGAAGAAAGCGATGGCGGGCATCGTCCCCAAGTCTTGGCTGGAATGGGGTCTAGACGCAGAGGGGGACCTAGCCCCAAGACCCCCAGAGGCCGACATGCTGGCTGCCCACGATGCCGTGACCACAAACGCGCGCAAAGCCCAACAGAAGTTGGGCCAACTGGTGAACCAAGGTCGGCACGCTGCCCACACCGCTTCGCTGTAGGAGCTCCCGGAGACGGCAGGCTTCCTCGGACCGGGCGACCCGATAGGGGGGACAGAGACCGAGACCTCCGCCAAGACTCGCTGCAGGAGAGTACAGGGAGCAGGAGCCACGGCATGCCTTCGGGCAAGGCCAACAGACTCACTCCGTGTCATACCCGCAGCAGAGTTCGTGGGGATGGGAAGGCGGTTCATCGGGATCGAGAAACACGTGGCAACGAGATGCCCCTGCTGCGATGCAGTTGACGTGAATACCCGCCACGCGCGCATCTGTCCCAGAGCAGGGGCGCAGGTAAATCGGCACCAACCGCTTGGCCACGCGATGTCCCGTACGTTGAAGCGGCCAGGAACTCGACACCAAGTGGAGAGCGGCGAACCGTTCACCGCAGACCAAAATCTGCGGATGGACATGGCTGTCAGGAGAGGAGGTCTACGGGACGCTCCTAACTGGGAGTATAGGGAGAAGTCCATCCTGCTGGACGTCACCCATGCTGACCCTCAAGCGCAGATACACCTGCGGAGAGGCAGTGCTGATCACGATGGATCAGCTGCCGCTACCTCCGAGGCGCGCAAGCGCCAACACTACGCTCGTCCGGGACATGTGTCCTTTGACGAACGGAGTCACAGACTTGCCACTTTAGCAGTGCAAAGCTCTGGACGGCTCGGGGTAGAGGGCAGTAAGTTCATCGACCAGTTGCAGCTGGTGTCGTGGGGGTGGGGGACGGTGGGTCGATGGGAAGGAAAAGAGTCGTGAAGGAACGCTTACTCCAAAATTGTCTGGGTGACTACACAGGTCGCCATCTCGAGGAGAGTGTCGCGATTTAAACTCCAGCTTAGGGGTCGACAGGAATCGAGAAGGAACAGGGGGGGGGGAGGATGACAGACCCACACCGATGGCGTGGGAATGGAGCTTGGATGCGGCTTAGGATCTAACAATAGAACGTAAAGAGTACTTATTGAGATAGAGGAGGGAGCAAAGACAACAAATAGAGTATCGTAGGTGGAGCATAGGAGGAAGTAGATATAGAAGGCAGATAGACCTTGTGCATAGATTTCCTTTGTTTCCGGAGATTTCTTTTTTCAGGAATGTTTTTGAGTGATCAACGTTGAAGCTCATGCTGCACATTGTCGGATGGCAAGCGTAATAATACTATCTAATGGGACGATTGGAGGTTTTTAAGGAAACGTGACAAGCTTCGTGCAACCTCGAAATTTCTTTTGAATATTTGCCAAGTAAATATAGACAAAGCCACTCCTTGAATTCTGCAGCTTCAGAGTTTGTTTTCCGCATGTGCGGATTGTACATCCGGCATGAGGCCTTATAAAGCCCGTAGTACGCGCGATCGAAGTATCACTATTACGGGGAACCATAGTAGCTAGGACCAAATATTGCTAGTAAAAATAGGTAAATATATATGTTTTTTGTGTGTACCGTAGGTCCTATTTACTGTGGTCCCCCGCAATATGTACTTTTATGAAATTAAAAAACAGTAGTATCTGTGCGATCGAGGATCTGGTCGAAACTCATCCTTGCAAGCGGTGTGTGATACTATTACGGAGGACCACAGTAAATGGGACCTACGGCACACACAAAAACCTATACATTTCCCTATTTTTACTAACAATATTTGGTCCTATTAACTATGGTCCCCCGTAATATATACTATTAATTTAATCATGTGTAAATATTAAGTACTACTAGATACCACCGTTTTAAATCGTTTGCCATTACGACAATGTGCAGCATGAGCTTCAGCGTTGGTCACTCACAAGCATCTCCTCCCAGAACGAAGAAAAACGAAGGAAACCAAAACATAATACCTGGAATATACTAAACTATTATTACGGGGGACCATAGTAAATGGGACCTACGGTAAACACAAAAACCTATAATTTTACCTATTTTCACCAACAATGTTTGGTCCCATTTACTATGGTCCCCCGTAATAGTGCTAATACTATTAGTAGTATGAGTGTGAATTGTCATGCGCCCCCCGCGGAATCTCAACAAAGCAAGCGGGCGAAATTTCGTGTGATAGAGGCGCTTCAGCCGACAAAACGACCATGTGCCCCTCGCGGAATCTCAACAACAAAGCAAGCGGGCGAAATTCCGTGTGATGGAGGCGCTTCAGCCGACAAACGACCTT
>JASSKH010000021.1:4878610-4923610 GCA_031763025.1 Macrocystis pyrifera | reverse complement strand
TTTTTTAATCATCACTTTTACTTTCCAGCCTAACTCGTGGGAGGTTTTACCCTCAGCGATCTTCTGGACAAGCCGTGGTCACAGGTGTCGTCCCTTCTTCCCCCCGGTACGTGCCTTTAGTTTTTATCGCGCATAGGGTTCAGCATTCCCACTGCTCGTCGATTTTCATCGAATGTAGCTAACTCACGCTCTCGCGCTTTCCGCTAATCAATTTTTTATGCAAGAAAAAGTCCCTATGAGCATGCACTCGGTGAGACTTCAACCCACGAAATTGATCTTAATAGGCACGCGGACCACCTATCAAGCCACCGGGGACGCCATAGGTCCTATTAACTATGGACCCCCGTTATAGTAGTAGCAGCAGTATAGTGGTAGTAGTAATAGTAGTAGTAGTAGTAGTAGTAGTAGTAGTAGTAGTAGTAGTAGTAGTAGTAGTAGTAGTAGTAGTAGTAGTAGTAGTAGTAGTAGTATAGTAGTAGTAGATAGTAGTAGTAGTAGTAGTAGTAGTAGTAGTAGTAGTAGTAGTAGTAGTAGTAGTAGTAGTAGTAGTAGTAGTAGTAGTAGTAGTAGTAGTAGTAGTAGTAGTAGTAGTAGTAGTAGTAGTAGTAGTAGTAGTAGTAGTAGTAGTAATAGTAGTAGTAGTAGTAGTAGTAGTAGTAGTAGTAGAATAGTACTTTTTATCCAGTTCTTTTACCGGTACGTATAAACAGCAGTCAGTGGGCCCCCGGCGTTAAGAAGCGTCAATTAGCTGTCCAGGCGCAGAGTGGAAAGACAACCCAGTCAGGAACGTTTACAGTAGTAGTACACACCCTTTCTTGCGGGAGGAGGGTCCATGTGGGGATGGATGTTTTTATATTACTTGCTACAGCAGTGCTGTCCTGTGTAGTCCGCGTTCTCTTGTTTCGTGATCGACCGCCAATCTTCTCTCGTGGCGTCGTGCAGGCGTCGAGTGCTGCTGCTTGCTGCTGTTTAAGTACAAACACAGCAGCATGTACAGAGGAGCCAGCTGCACAACCACATGTAGCACAAATACAACAACAGAAGAAGCACTACTGGAGACAGCCTATATATTCAAAAATATATCTTACACTCGCCTGGTGTCAGCGGATGACGCTAAAAGCCAGCCTGCTTGGGCTTGTCGTGCCGACCGCCTGTTACGAAATCTTAGTTATATTTTTATATATGTACCAGGTATGTATGTTTCCAGGTACACTCGTGATGCAAGTACGTACGTATAAAACATACATGTGGTACAGAGTAGGCACTGAGGGCTCCACCAAACACTTCACCCACGCCGTATGAACATCAAATGGAGCTTTTATTCCCGGCCAAGAGCGCACCAGGTACCACCAGGTGTATGTACATGGTACATGATACTCTTACCTGCAGCCGCACTACCAGAGGCTCTAAGAACATCAAACAGATGTTCTGTATTCCCGGCCAGCGTGGTACCATGTATGCATGCATCGCAGTATACAACACCACACCGTTAGAAAACGCCCGCTCCGTGTTGTGTTGGATTACCCAGTGGAAAGGCGGTACTCGTGGCACCACGCTATACTTTTCCCACCGGCCTGTAGACTGCTTAGTAGGGGTTCTCTGCGAATGATTTGGCTCGGTTGGGTTTCTTGTAGTATGTTTCCTATGGAAATAGCAATCCCAGCCCACGAAAAAAAAAAAAATGGCTGAGGGAAAAGGTGATAAAAATGACGTGTGTGTAGCCTCTCTTGAGTATTCTCGGGTTGGGTGACTCGGAAGGTTGGTCTGCAGAAGGAGCAACTTATGATTGGCTTGTAGCGCCTTCGGATTCACCTGTTCAACTCATCAGCTCCTCGTGTGTTTGTCGGTTTCAATCACTTTTACAACCAACCCACAACCAAACTCGATCATCGCAAACACCCTCTTGTGTAATCTGGTGACCACGGACTAGATCACGCCCCTATGGACGAAACATTAAGGACCGCGATGTATTGATATGTATATTTCAATGTTCCTTATACTTCCGGCGAGATTGGTAGCAATAAGCTATACTAACGTCATCAACAATAGTAAGGTTTTAGTGAATTGGAATTGATGATAAAAAAAAACAAAGGCGTTTGGTACGCCCGATTTTTGTTACTACTAGTAGAGCGGGGTAAAACCGCGATAAATGTTTACAAGGCGCCTCAATATTCATACGGTCCTGTCGGCGCATCTCTCCCCCCCCCCCGGACGCCTCCCTTGACCTCCTACGAACGCCTTTACTCGTGACCGTTTGGAGGGAGTTACTATCCCCTCCACCCTACACCCTACATACCCCTCATCCCTGCCGCCAGAGAAGTCCCCAAGATCAGGATAGCGAATATTTCCGGCTCTATTTGATATTGCTAACCCGGCAGTTCCTGAAAAGATGTGTCTACACCTCCACCTTAGCCCCGGCCCCGCGAAAACTCCAAAAATCAGGATACGGCGAATAGTTTCCTCTCTACTTGTTCCTGTCTACCCGGAAGTATCTGCAAATGTATGTCTATATGCACCTCAACGTCGATGTGTAGCGAGAAAGTGCGCTATAATACACGACAAGTATTTCCTCCAGGACTTCGACATTGCTCGACGACGGTATCGATACAGCCAGCGAGCGCCCCCCCCCCCCCCCCCCCCCCCCCCCCCCCCCCCCCCCCCCCCTCTGAGCATCCTCGCATCTAACAACGACCAATAACTACGTGCATATCCGCGCGCGTTAGGACATTGAAAGTTTTGTGCGTGGATCAAGAGCGGAAGCTCTGGTTGGTTTTGCGAACTCGGAAGTAGCCTGGATATTTATGTCTACGCGTCCAACTTTAACGCGGTGATAGTGGCGCGCCACAATAGTAGTTCTTTCCAGGACATCGGCAAAGGCATAATAGATATACCTGGTATAACACGCCGTCTCGAAAAAAAAAAAATATATATATATACCTTTCGGATAATAATATCGAATCCAAACGGCCCTAAATTTTTTGCCAGAGAGTGGTAGCCAGTGTTTAGCGCTCTCTCTGAGCGCTTTACGCTGTGTAGATAGATCACTCTGGTGCATGCATGCAACACAAGACGCGTGGCTATTGTTGTCTGTTCACGACCGAACAGAACGGCAGCAGAAGCAGCGCAGAAGAAGCACGAGCGCACGCAGGCACGCACGCATGCATGCATTGCATCGTCCGCGGCTTCTTCTTGGCCCGCTCCATGCCCACCCAACAAAGTGAACACCTACTGCGCCGACAAAAACAAACAGACAAGACAGACCGGAACACAGACGGACAGACAGAGAGGAAGGACCCAGGGCCCCAGGAACAACCCAACACCGGAAGCTCCCTCCGTCCCGCTACATATAGCGGTAGGTCTTCCTCATCGTTCATACCACCTCGGTTTTCTCCGGCGGGTCGGCATTACTTTGTGAGGGGTCGGTTTCCATTTGACCCTTGGCTGTTGCGCTTCTCACCGAATCCCACCCCGACGCCGTTTTCACCGGCTGCTCTACGTCAAGCACCTGAGACATGTGCACGGCAGGAGGAGGGGGGAGGGGGGGGGGGCGTGCTCACTTGTTGCTTGCCTTAGTCATTTGACCATTGACCGCGCATCCCTTTCGAGACGGGGCACCGTTGCTACTCGTAATAGAGACTCCTCCGACAGATGGGTGTTCATCACGTTGTTTCCATATAATACACACCAGGTAGACACTTTTGGCGAATCGTATCCCCTTCCTGTCTGGCCGCCTGTGGCCACCATCTATCTCCTAGGATAGCGATCGTTGTCTCGCTGCTTTTCTTCGTGTACCAACTCCTCCATGTCACATTCGTCAATTGTCCTCACCTCCTCTTCTAGCACATCCCGTTCCTCCTTGTACATTTCACATTTTGTACGTTTTACATTCTCCTACTACTGTGTGTGAGTTCTACTCTCTACTGCTTTGCCACCACACGGGCACATCTGTGCATCTACTAGGTCGGGGGGGGGGGCGTACTCCTTTTTTGCTTGCCGTAGTCATTTGACCATAACTAATACTAAAATCAAGCTAAAAAACTGAAAAAAAAAAAAACAGTTTCATCTACGGTAGTTTTTGACAAAAATCCCCGAGCCGCTACGAGTGGTTTGTTTTCAATTCCGAGATGGTAGCGAGCGAGGAAAGCTCCGTTTCCTCTTTTTTTCGTGTCTCCCTGACCAGATCTCAAAGCTGCCACTTGTTTTAAGAGTAATTTTTTTAATGTGATTACGGGGGGGCATAGTAAATACGACCAAATATTGACACACGACACGAAATTGGGAACGTGAAAGTGTGGTGAGCTTAAGCTTTATTTTTACCAATCCGCCGGAGGATTAAAACAAAAACAAAAACAAATATTGTTGGTACAAATATGGAAATATATGGATGTTTGTGTGTAAAGCAGATCCTATTAACCATGGTTCCCCGTAATAGCATGCGTCGAACTCTCACTCATGCGATGGTACTGCTTCGGATGATGCAGACAGGTCGGTAATTTCCTGGAAATAGATCTTGGGATCGTATTCGTAGTACTTGGGGAGGCGTGTCTTAGATAGAAACCGGGGTTTTTTTTTTCAGCGAGGCAATCAACATCCTCTCAGTCTTTCATCGCGTACTGAAAGGATTGAAGCCGCTCTTCTTCTATCTCTAAGCGATCAACATACGTGAGTAACAACCCAGCAATAGGCAAACCTGGCAAGGGATAGATACTCTGTCTCCCCAACCTAATCAGAGTACACTCACCTCCGCATCTCGCAAAAGATGAGAGTCTACGATAACAAATACTCGCTCTCACAGACGATGTTTATTTCTTCCGGGTTTTTTTTTCAACAGTAGCATGCGTCCACGACTCTCACGCACCGCTTCCTCCGGTGCCTTCTGGTCGTCCGTGCTGCTGACCCCATAAACCTTGTCCGCATCCACCGGCTGTACACGAATATTGCGCGACAGCTGCGGAGAGGGAAGGCCTATCGACGAACCCATACGGGCAGCTACAGCGCTGACCACGCTGGTCGGCTGCTTAATCTGATGCGCCGTCAACGCCATCGTCAGGGAGGGAGAGAGGGGGCCGGTCTTAGCCCCGCCTCCGCCACCCGACGTGGTCACTTTTGACCTGGAGACTGGGCTGTGCGGTGTATGCGCGGAGCTCGGCCGCTTGCCGGCGACCCTGTTGTGCCTTGAGGATCTGCGCGAGTTCTCCTCGCCCCCACTCAAGCCGGCGAGCATCTGCGACCGCGTCAAATTGGATTCGGGGGGGTTGCGGGCGGGGGGGGGGGGGGGGTGGCTTAGATTGGCGGAAAACTACAAAAATATAGAGACACAAAAAAGTGCTTTAATACATATTTCGTTTTGTTTTGTTTTGTTTTTTTTTATCCTTCGGCGGATTGGTAAAAATAAAGCTTAAGCTTGTTTACTCTCGTTTTTTTTTTTTTTCATTTTTCCGCGAGAAGTATGTTTTTTTTTATTATTATTTCATTTAATGGTTTCGTTAGCATTCGTTTGTTATGCACCCCGCCGATATAAGCATCTGTAGGTCGAGATTGTCGTTCTGCAGGCGAGTCGCATGAAGGCTGAGCTGCATCCCACCACGGACCGGTCAATGGGGGGGGGGGGGGAGGGTGTACTCGTTAGGAGAGATGTACTCGACCTCATGCATGGCCCTAGTCGTATGACTAGACCCTCGCATCCCTACCATGCCGGGACGGAGAATGTCGTGTTTTCACCGACCAGGCAGGCATTGAGTGCTTGCAACAAGCGCGAAGCGCCGGGAGGTGTTGAGCGAGACGCATGAAGGGTGAGCTGTATTCTACTAAGAGCCGCCTGTGAGGCGGACTTGCATAAGGATAACGACTTCGATGAGATACTTGAATTTCTGGTGTAGCCACTTCCAGAGACAGCAATGGGAGTACTATGTAACTGCCTCTTGGATGCCTTACCATAAACACTACGTGATACGATCATTCCCCTTGTGCGGAGTAAAGGTCCTTCACCTCGCACAATGATCTATCTCGACCACCAGCTGTAAACGACTGCCAACAAAAGAAGAAAAAGAAAAGAAAGCGGTACCCTGGTTGTCTAGTTCAGGCAGTGAGCGGCACGTTTTACAGTGTCGTTGCCAACCGACGCCAACCCAACCTTTATATTATAAGCCAACGGGATGGGGGTGTACTCGATCTCATGCATGGCCGTAGTCGTATGACCATAGACCTTCGCATCCCTGCAATACCGGGACGGAGCACATTGGATTTTCACCGATCAGACAGGCATTGCTTGCACCAAGCGCGAAGCGCCGTGAGGTGTCCGGCGAGTCGCATCAAGGGTGAGCTGCATCCTACTCAAAATCGATTTCGGGTGGATTTTCCCGCACATGAGTGACAGCGTCAACGATTTGATTTTTTTTTTGGTGTGGCCACTTCCAGAGACAGCATTGGGACTACTATGTAACTGCCTCATGGGTGCCTTACCATGAACACACTACGTGATACGATCATCCGCCTTGTGCGGAGTTAAGATTCTCCCCGTATAAAGTTGATCTAACTCAACCGCCAGCCGTGGTGATCGCCGAAAAAAAAAAAAACGGTACCCTGGTTCACAGCGTCGTCGCCAACCGACGCCAACCCAACCAATTTGTATACAGGGAGGGGGTATGCAAAAAAAAAAAAAAACAGTACGATACGTGAAGAGTATTATTTACGTACGTACCAACTATTGTTTTAATTCCTATACCAGGCATCATACGGACCTAGACATATATATTTTAGGGCTGTGGTGTCGGTTTTTTTTCTAGTTTCGAGCTTCAAAACAAATGCTCAAGTGTACGGTACAGCAGTGCCGGTCCCTCTCTCTATATAGTGCCGGTATATACGCGCCAATCAACAATATCGGCACTATAGCGTCAACCGGCGCTAATTACTCCGCACACCGCCACACTGGTGAACCCCATCTGCGCCTCCTAGCGACTGCACCGGCACTATACAGGGTAGCCGGCACTACTACTACTACTACTACTACTACTAAGGGGGACCGTAGTAAACAGGACCTACGTTACACACAAAAACCTTCATATTTACCTATTTTTACCAACAATATTTTGTCCTAGTTACTATGCTACCCCGTACTGGTGCTCAACCGGCATTATTTAGGAACCGCAACTAACTTCAATATTTATGTATGTATCCCGTGACTATACGCGCCTGGAGATCGAGATTGGCGTTCTGCAGGCCGCAGTAGGCCAGGCGGAGCTCGAGGGCGATGGCGTACTGGGTCATCACGGCGAAGAAGAGCAGCAGCAGCAGCAGCCACTGCCCGTACTGCTCGGACCCGTTCAGGACCCACCCGTAGCTCGTTGTCGGCGACCGGCCCTCGGGGTACTCGAACCGGACGGCATAGCGTTGGCCAACTGCGTAACGAACATCAGACAACAATAAAAAACGAAACCGCAATTTTCCCATTGATTGGACCGACCGGTGGTATTACAGGATCGAACAGATCAGATCCTTTCACACATCGGACAGATCAGATCATTTCACACAACGGACATATCGGATCCTTCGCATATCGAATATATCATATCCTTTCACACATCGAACAGATCAGATCCTGCCAAACATGGGACATATCAGATCCTTTCACATGTTGGCCAGATCTTATCCTTTCAAACATCGGACAGATCAGATCGTTCCACACATCGCACAGATCAGATCCTTTCGCGTATCGGACAGATCAGATCCTTTCGCGTATCGAACAGATCAAATCCTTTCGCGTACCGAACACATCAGATCCTTGCAAACATCGGGCAGATCAGATCATTTCACACATCGAATACATCAGATCCTTTGGCACATCAGACAGATCAGATCTGTTCAAACATCGGATACATCAGATCCTTTCACACATCGGACGGATAAGATGATTTTGCACATCGAGCAGATCAGATCCTGTCAATCATCGGAAAGATCAGATCCAATAACATTTTGGACAGATATTATCCTTTTAAAAACATCGGACAGGTCAGATCCTTTCGCACATCGGACAGGTCAAATCCCTTCGCATAGCGGACAGATCAGATCATTTGATACATCGGATAGATCAGATCATGTCACGGGATAGATCAGATCCTGTCAAACATCGCACAGATCAAGTCCTTTCACACATCGGACGATCAGACCGATATCCTGTCAAACATCGGATACACCAAATCCTTTGGCACATCAGACGGATAAGATCCTTTCAAACATCGGACAGATCAGATCCTTTCGCATTTCGGACGGGTCAGATCATGCCACATATCGGACAGATCAGATCCTGTCAAACATTGGACAGATCAGACAATTTCACGCACCGGACAAATCAGATCATTTTTCACATCGGACGTATCAGGTCCTGTCGTACACAGCACATATCAAATCCTGTAACACATCGATCATATCATATCTTCATCCTGTCAAACATCGGACAGATCGAATCCTTCCGCACATCGGACAGGATAATATATCATTCAACACATGGGACCACCAGATCCTTATCCTTTCACACGCCAGACAGATCAGATCCTTTCACACATCGAACATATCAGATCCTTTCACACATCGAACGCACCAGATGATTTCACTCATCAAACAGATCAGATCATTTCGCACATCGAGCAGATCATATCCTTTCGCGCATCGAACATATCAGATCCTTTCACACGTCGAACATATGAGATCCTTTCGCGCATCGAACATATCAGATCCTTTCGCGCATCGAACAGATCTGATCCCAAAGCAAGACCACCCCGCAACAGGCCAATAAACGCGGTCTTATCTCCAGTATAGTCTTCTTATCTTTTACTGCTGGTCAACCATACTAACTACAAGCAGTTTTTTTTTCTCGTGTCAAACCGATTTACCTGGTCTTATCTCCAGAAAAGTCTTAACGCGGATGGCCTTGATTTGGGCACCCCACTCTATATCTAGACGTTTCGGAGCAGGCATATATTCCTAATTTGTTTGGCGTCGGTTGGCAACGACGCCGAAAAGCGAGCCAATCACTGCGTGAGCTAGACAACCGGGGCGCCGTGTGTTTGTTGTTGCTGCCGTTGTTGTTCTGCCGGCTAACGTAGACGATCGAGCTGGGCAATACTGTGCGGGGTAGAGAACGTTAACTCCGCACAAGGAGGACGATCGTATCACGTATTACGTACAGTAGCGTGTATATGGCGAGGCACCCACGAGGCAGCTACAGAGTATACCCATTGATGTCTCTTGAAGTGGCCACACCAGAAAACGAAAATCAAGCAATTTAACGCTGTCATACACACGCAAGAAAATACGCACGCAGGGCGCCGAAGTCCGCCTCACAAGCAAGCGCTTCTTAGTTCTTAGTAGGGCGCTGGTCACCCTTCATGTGACCCGTCGAACACCCCACGGCGCCGCTTCGGGCTTGGCGCAAGCAGCCGCCGATGTCTGTCTGGTCGGTGAAAACGCGACGTGCTCCGTGCCAGCAGTGTAGAGATGAGAGGGGTTATAGTTATGCGACTACGGCCACGCATGGCACACAGAATACCCCCACCCCCCCGATCGTTGCCCCCCCCTCCCCGCCCCCTCCCACCTCTGATGGTGATATAAATGCCAGCACCACTCCCCCTGCCCCCGAAAACAATGCCCTCCCTACCCCCGCCCCCCCCCCCCCCCCCCCCCCCCCCCCCGATTTTTTCATCCCCCCCCCCCCCCTAGTGATTCATTTGCCCCCCCCCCTGCTCCTCCGCGGTTGTTGCCCCCCCGACCCCTCCCCCCCCCCCGCCGCTGCCGCCGCCGCCGGTTATTGCGCGCCCCTCCCCCCCCTCCCCCTCCGTCCCCCGTGCCCCCCTCCTATAACTGTTGTATCCTCCCCTCCTTTCTAAACAATAGCTTTAAAAATGCTCATGGAATGGTGTTGTCCGAATGAAGTATGCCATGACAGCGGCGTACATACATAGGCCGGAGTGGCTCATGCGCAGGCTTCCACACCAGCGCCCCCCCTCCTTCTCTCCCTAGTAGCCCCCCCCCCCCCCCCCCCCTCCCCTCCTTTCCCTCCCCACCCACCACCACCACCCCCGCTTCCTTCCAAGCAGTAGTAGCTAACAACACCCCCCCCCCCCCCCCCCCCCTGCCTCGAGAAGGATGCGTGATCAAAGGTCAAATAAAACTACGGTAAGCAGAAAAAAATGAGTACGCCCCCCCCCCCCCCCCCCCCCCCCCCCCCCCTCCATCTTCAAGAAAACATCTGTGAAGATTCCTAACCTGTACTCACGGAAAGTAGTAGCCCAAACGAAGCACCCCGTGAATGCCGCGCATATGGGCCGGAGCGGCTCGTGCGCGGGCTTCCACACCAGCACTCTGAACAGCAGCCAGTTGGAGATCACGCCGGAGACCAACATCGACGCCACCAGAAAGGTTATGGGCCAGGCCTTCCAAACCACTACGAACTCCCCCGACAATGCCAACATGTGCAACGTCCACGTTAGGATCGCCCCGGCCGCCATGATGACACCGGCCCCCACAATATGCTCCAGCTGCATTTTGTTTTTCGGGAGAGGGGGGGGGGGGGGGGGGGAGACTGTTTCGGTGATCCGAGCCGAGGGGGTTTCCCGGGAAACGTTGCGTGCATGTGCGTGGAAGGGGGGGGCGGGGGGGGGGGGGGGGGGGTACTCGATAGGAGAGTTGTTTTCGATGTACTCGATCTCATGCACGGCCGTAGTCGTATGATCGTAGAAACCCTCGCATCCCTACAATGCCGGGACGGAGCACATCGGGTTTTCACCGACCAGGCAGACAATGCTTGCACCAAGCGCGAAGCGCCGTTGCGTGGGGGGGTGGGGTTGGCGGATCAGAAACGCAACAGGTATTTGTATGTATTTTTTGGTTGGTACTCGTATATAGCCATATGTACAATATCGATCGGCCTCTGCGAGGGCTCCATTTCCCTCAACCCTTGCATATTTTAGGACTGCAGTCCCGTTGTGGAGACGAACCAGTCAAATTCTAAGTGATTTGTCCCCAAAACGAGACTCCAGCCCTAAAAAGGTTATACTGCTGCAGGATCAATATCGTGCATCCTGTCGCACGGAGAGTACACCCTGTGTCCTGTGTTCTGTACTTCGTATCCAGTATCTTGTACCCTGTATCCTGTACCACTCTGACCCAAAATATAAGGACGGTTTGTATTGACTAAAATTATTAAAACGATCCCTATATTTCGGGTCAGAGTGGTATGTCCTGTATGCTATATCCTGTACCCCGTATCCTGTATCCTGTATCCAATATCCCGTTATCCAGTATCCTGTATCCTGTATCCTGCATCCTGTATCCTGTATACCATATCCTATATCCCGTTATCCAGCATCTTCCTGCATCACATGCGAATCCTGCACAAACTATACCCATCTACAGTAGTAGTAGTAGTAGTAGTAGTGGTAGTAGCAGCAGCAGTAGTAGGTAGTAGTAGTAGTAGTAGTAGTAGTAGTAGTGGTAGTAGTAGTAGTAGTAGTCGTCGTAGTAGTAGTAGTAGTAGTAGTAGTAGTAGTGGTAGTAGCAGTAGTAGTAGTAGTAGTAGTGGTAGTAGTAGTAGTAGTAGTAGTAGTAGCAGTAGCAGTAGTGAATGATCACACCTTACTGAAGTATGCCGCCCGCTTGCCCAAGCCCTTGTGTCGCTTAATTTCCGTCAGCGTGTGTCGCTGAGTGGCACAGAGCGGGGGGGAAGACGCGGTACGCGTTAACGAGGGGGGCGGGGCACGGGAGGCATCAAACGGGTGACGTGAAATGGGCGGGAGTTGATGGGTGGCGTTACATAGGAAGCGTTAAACTGCAATTGATGGCGTTAGATGGGTGGTGTGGTGCTGTTGGCAATGGCGTAGGTGCTGTTGGTGTTGGTGGTGTTGGTGGTGGTGGTGGTGGCAATTCTAACCCTGACCCTCAGCAAACCCTATAACCCTGCCCCTATCTGTCCGGCACCACCAAAACTTCGTCCCAAAAAAAACGTCCGTGACCTCACCCTATCTTGCTTCGTGTGTACGAATGCGTGCGAGTATGTATGTATCACATGGTTTCGTGTATTGTTGCGTTGTGCTCATCGCTTGTACTCTCCAACCCAGCTTAAACTCACAGGAGTAGTCCCCTCACAACAAACAGCCTTTGAAACTACGCGGAAAAAATGCCTCGACATCCCACTACCCATTTTCGAGGCCCAGACAGGAGGAGGGGGGGGGGGGGGGGGGGGGCACACTGAAACCAAATGAAATACAAATATGACAAGAAAAACTGTGTTTTTTTCGTTTCACCCACAAGTCTCTCAAAGCACTCACTGTTTTGTTTTTCATTTTGACACCGGGAAGGGAGGAAGGAAGGAGTGTGCGTCGTGTTCTTTTTTTTTCGTTTGGGCACCCTTGTGCAACCAAGCGTGTGTGTGCGTGTGTTTTTTTTTTTCAAATATTTCGTTGGCCAACCGACGAAAGTGCGGCACGAGCTTCAACGTTGACCGCTCACAAAATATTCCCGTAAAGAAAGGGTCAACATCTCGGACGCATAGACCATGACATGTTAAGATAATACGTTCGTCACCTCTGGCGTTGTGAAAGGTTGTGCAGGATCTGCAATATTATGGGGGGCCATAGTAAATAGGACCAAATATTGTTAGTAAAAATAGGGAAATATATAGGTTTTTGTGTGTACCGTAGGTCCTATTAACTCTGGTCCCCCGTAATAGTACAAATCCAACCCAGGAAGAAATAGGCGCTAGACCTTGCAGATTGTACGGGTCCCACCCGGCAACATGAGCTAGAACATACATATTATACATATCATACATATCATACAGATTAGGAATAGATGATCTATCTGCCCTGAACGATCTAAATCATCAAGTGGGAATGATCTGTAGATGATCTGTACATTATCTGTCTGACGAGGTGTGCAAAGGCCGCATCGGATAGAAAGGCGTGTTTGCCTTGTAGGGACAGCTCCTATTACGGACGACCATAGTAAATAGAACCTACGGTACACACAAAAACCTACACATTTCCCTGTTTGTACTAGTACGGGGGTCCATAGTTAATAGGACCTATGGTGTACATAAAAACCTATATATTTACGTATTTTTACTAACAAATTTGGGCCCATTAACTATGGACCCCCGTACTAATAATGTTTGTGAGGAGGCTCCCTCACCCTAGAGAGCTCTCTGTATTCCGACCGAACAAGGGTGTTATCGGAGGAAATACGCTGTTCTACAGAGAGAGAGAGAGATCCTTCCTTCCTTCCTTCCTTCCTTCATTCCTTCCTTCCTTCCTTCCTTCCGAAAATGTAAATATTCGGTTTGAGCACCACCCTCACCGCTGTCGAGAACAACAACAACAAAAAAAAAACGCTGAAAGAAACAAAATGGCACTCCTGTTACGAAGTACGAACTCAACGATCTTCACGGTATTTGGTGCGTAAGTTTTGGTCAAGATGCGGTCAAAAGGTACAAGTGCCAGGGTGTAAGAAGTATCGCAGTACTGCGCTGCTGCAGTGCGGGCCCGATACACCAATAAGAAGCATTTTGTGCGAGTATGCGCGAGGTGGGGGGGAATGATGTAATTTTCTGGAATCGCGGAGACGAAATCGGGCGCTGGTGAAAAGAAAAAAAAAAAACGAGGAAAGCCTACAAGCAGGTTAGTAGTCGTGGCTCGTGTCAGTTAACAGCGGGGATGCTCAAGCGATCCCTATCCGTTGACAACATGCGGGGAAAACTATCGGAGCAGTTGGTGGGCATGCTGGATGATGGCCCCTCTCTAGCCCGCTCGGCGAAACATGGGGATATGCTGAACTATACTACTCCCCTCGCCCCTCCGGCAAAAAGCGATGATAAATGACGAGCGGCCGTGATATCCTCAATCAATACCTGGTACATGATGCGCGTATTGCGCGCGTAACAGTATTACGGGGGGACCATTGTGTGTTGTAAAGTACGTTTTCGACACCGGCTGCTCCTGAGAGAGCCCCGCATACACACGACCGAGCAACGCCCCCCCCGCACGTCGGTCCTCGGTGACTCTCGCGAAAGAATGGGCGTCGTCGCCGCCCAGCTCGGCGAGCGGGGGGCGCGGGAAGCTGCGCCGATCGACGCTGAGCAGTTAAACTACACATCGGTATGATACTACTGGGAGGGGACATAGCAGTCAGTCAGACCCACGATGTACCCCCCCCCCCCAAAAAAAAAAACATATCCGCCTATGATGTCTACAAACCGCGTTTGGTTTTGAGTACTATTACGGGGGACCGAAGTAAATAGGACCTACGGTACGCACAAAAACCTATACATTTTCCTATTTTTACTAACAATACTTGGTCCTATTTACTATGGTCCCACGTAATGTGTTTTCTCGCGTACGAAATTGAGTGGGAATGCTGAAAATGACCTCCAGGCTGTTTTCTGTGCGGCTCGATTTCGAGCGTCAGATTTGTATTTTTCGATCTGAAAAATGAACGACCCTGCTCATGCAGTCCAAATATGCAAAATCCGACCGGATTTTTTTCGATTTGAGAATCCGATGACCCAAGTCGTCGGATTTTGGGCCAAAATCCGACGACGTGGGTCATCAGATTTTCAAATCGAAAAATGGCATGCTCTCTCAATTCAAGATGTTGTCCACGACAGCAAACAGCAGCAGAACGATCGATGAGTTGGATGGTGACACAGCAGCTGTATAGCGACGCTGCTTCGCGCCCGACGCGCGGACGGCGCGCCCCTCCGTGGCCAGACTAGAGTCGGCTGGCGCGGGCTCGGGCCTAGAGACCAAGAGAAGCGCCCTCGGCACACGCCTCTCCGTGGATACGTGCTCGTAGACTACACTGCTTTACAGCAGCAGCA
Source organism: Macrocystis pyrifera (assembly GCA_031763025.1). Taxonomy (NCBI): domain Eukaryota; class Phaeophyceae; order Laminariales; family Laminariaceae; genus Macrocystis; species Macrocystis pyrifera. Next base: position 4,908,744 of record JASSKH010000021.1, on the reverse strand, counting down.
GTCAGTCACAAACTGAAACACAAAATACCAAAAGATAGGTTAACTCTAGCGCACTCGCCACGTCTCTTCGCCGCCAGACCAGAGGCAGTCAGCGTGGGCTCGGACGCTTGGGTCCTACGCACAGGGCAGCGCACCCAGCGCGTCTGTTCGCGGCGCCAAACCACAATAACAGCAGTTGGTCTCGGCGTTTGCTCGAATCTCTATACGCACAATAAATCTGATTTTTCTGCATAGGAAGACTCTTTCGATTTGCCAAGTTCATATCTGAAAACACCATCGGGTCGAAATCTGAAGCTCAAAAATCGAACCGCATAGGAAACGGCCTCACAGAGTCTTTTTTTTTTCGTCCGAAATTGCGATGCGCTGACGATAAGTTATAGCGTTGGGAATGTTGCATGAACTATTTCACACCTCGGACGGGCGGATCATGATCTATCTACCTACTGCATAGATCATCTACAGTTCCTCGCCAGCCGTTGTGCAACAGATCCAACTCAGGGAACATGCGATACAGCAGTAGATCATATGATCATGCAAATTATACGGGTCACCCCACAACATGAGCTGTTACCGGGGGACCATAGTTAATAGGACCTACGTTACACACAAAAACCTATGTATTTGCTTGTTTTTACTAACAATATTTGGTCCTATTTACTATGGTCCCCCGAAATAGTGTGGTGTATGGTAGGGCGCACACGAGGCAGTCACGTTGTGTACAAACATATCGCTGTCTCTGGAAAAGTCACCAGACCAGAAAACGAATATTGCCTTCGACGCTGTGTCCCATAAGCAAGCAAGTCCCCCTCGCAAGCGCATATTGGCAGAGGATGCGGCTCGTCGAACACCACACGGCGTTTCGAACTTGGTGCAAGCAATCATTGTCTGCCTGGTCGGTGAAAACCAGACGTGCTCCGTCCCGGCATTGCAGGGAAGCGAGGATCTCTATGTTCATACAACTACGGCCATGCATGGTATGAGTGCCCCCTCCCCCGGCCCCCACCATTACTTTCTGCCTAGTCGGCGAAAACCCGACGTGCTCCGTCCCGGCATCGTCGCGACGTGTCGCGACGCGAGGGTCTCCATGGTCATAGGTAGGACTACGGCCGTGCATAGCATGAGTACACTTCGCTGTCTCATAAGGGGATGCGCGTTCAATGGTCAAATGACTACGAAGGCAAGCAACAAAATGAGTACCCCCCTCCCCTACCATGCACCATGGCTGGGGAAGCCACCATTCACGTATGACGTCATCAAGGCCCTGAGCCCTGTCCACCCCACCGTATGCTTCCATCCTCGCAAAATAGAGCATGGCCAGGATAAGAATGAGTACCCCCCCCTTGTGCAAGCAATGTCTGCCTGGTCGGTGAAAGCCCGACGTGCTCCGTCCCGGCATTGTAGGGATGCGAGGGTCTATGGTCATACGACTACGGCCATGCATGATAATGAGTACAACCCCCGCCCCCCCTCGTACCATGCAGTATGGCTAGGAAACCCACCTTCAATATGAGGTCCTTAAGGCACTGAACCCTACCCACCCCACCAGACGCGTCTATCCTCGGTGCATAGAATACGGCCAGGATACATCAAATGACTATGCCGCCCCCCTCCCTTACCACGCAGCATGGCTGGGAAACCCACGTAAGCATGCCGTCCATAAGGCACTGAACCCTATCCACCCCACCGAACACGTCCATCCTTGGAACATAGAGCATGGCCTTGATATAAATGAGTACGCCTCGCCCCCTCCCCCCCCCACACTACCATGTGGCATGCCTGGGAAACCCACCTTAAGTATGACGTCCTTAAGGCACTGAACCCTATCCACCCCACCGAAAGCGTCCATCCTCGCAACATGGAGCATGGCCAGGGTAGACACCACCGAAACAACGGCAGCAAAAAAGGTCCAGAATGCGGTTGTTTCAATCTGAGGGGAGGGGGGGGGGTGCACGTTTTATTGTTGCGCGCGCGGGGTCGGGGAGGGAGGGAAGGAGGGAGGGAGGGAAGGAGGGTTGAGCGGGGTGGGGGTGGAGGGGGTTGGTGGAGGGAGCAGAAAGGTTTTAAACCACCGCTACGTAAGAGCTCGCGCTGCCTCAGAAAAACAGGGTGCTTATACCTGTCGTCAACTTGTGTGCGTGCGTTGGTGTGTTGCCGACGGTCATCTTATCCGGAAAAATAACTACTGCTGTAGTATTTTTGCTAGGCTTGCCATCCGACAATGTGCAGCATGAGCTTCACCGCTGATCAGTCAAAACATTCCTGGAAGAAGAAATCCCCGGATACAAAGGAAACCTATGCTCAAGTTCTATATCTATCTTCCATGTCTACTTCCTTTTATGCTCTTATCTACGATACTTGTGTGTTGTCTTTGCTCCCTCCTACATCTTACTACAGATATGTACTCGTTACTTTCTATGCTTAAATCCTAAGCCGCATCCAAGTATCCACTCCTGGGCAGAAGTAGAAGGGCCGTTCATACATTACTACTGGGGTCCGTAGTTAATAGGACCTATGGTATACATAAAAACCTATATATTTACATATTTTTACTACCAATATTTGGTCCTATTTACTATAGTCCCCCGTAATAATATGAAGACCAAGCGGTCCTTACATTTCCGCCCACAGTGGTATCGCATACATTTCTGTCCGTAAATATAAAGATCTCTTGCATTAAATCTTAATGTGAAAACGGCCCTTACATTTCCGCCCCGGCTGGTATCGTATTACCACTTTGTCCCTGAATATAAAGACCGCTTGTATTCAATCTTGATGTAAAAACAGTCCTTATATTTCCGCCCGACAGTGGTATCGTACTACCACTCTATTCCTGAATATAAAGACCACTTGTATTAAATCTTAATGTAAAAAGGGTCCTTACGTTTTCACAAAGAGAGTGGTATCGGTAATATAAGGACCGTCCGTATTCAATCTGTATGTGAAAACGGTCCTTATATTTCCGAAAAGAGAGAGGTATCGTATTACCACTCTGTTCCTGAATATAGAGACCGCTTGTATTCAATCTTAATATAAAAACAGCAGTAGTCCATATATTTCCGAAAAGAGAGGGGTATCGTATTACCACTCTGTTCCTGAATATAAAGACCGCTTGTATTCAATCTTAATGTAAAAACGGTCCTTATATTTCCGAAAAGAGAGGGGTATCATATTACCACTCTGTCCCGAATTATAAAGAGTGTTTGAATTCAATATTAAGGTCAAAAGGGTCCTTGTATTTCCGCCCAGAGTGGTAATGTATATCTGGTAAGTATGTATGCCGCCCTCAACAACTTGTGCAGCATGAGCTTCAAAACGTGGATTGCTAAAAAATTCCTGCTTGGTGAGATAATCGTATGAAAACCGCAGACAATACGTGCAGACAATCTATATTTACAATATATTTACAGCAGTGGTTGTACCCATTTCAAGAATATTCTTCCGGTTCGATCCTTGTAGGTCAAAACTGCAGTCAGTCCCGTTTTCGGGGGCAAACCATTCTAATTCTGAGTAGTTTATGCCCCGAACGGGACTGCACTACTAAAAGGGTTTAGTGAACAATTATTATACCTGTTACTCGTACGTACTACGAACGTATTATTGATACTTTTGCTAAATACCAGGTACTAAATACGACTCGCAGCAGTGCATCTGTTTCGCCGCTGCTACTGATGGCTGCACGTGCAGCAGTCAGCCGTGCTTCTAAGTGATGTCGGCCGGAACAGAAAAAAAAATGTCGGCCGGAATGCGCGAACAAAAGTTCTTCTTCGAATTAATGTTTCGGGTGGTATTTTGAGCTCCGCATGATGAGGACCAACGCCCCAACGGGTAGGGTGGACCGCAACTGGTCCGAGTCCGGCGGGAAGGCCTCATAGCCTTGGTTTTTGTTAGTGGGTGAGCTCGCGCAAGTCCCACACTACCCGGGAGAGATGACTCTCCCGGGTGGCTATCTCCACCGCACCTGCTCCTCTCGGGGGTCAGGTCGGGTCAACGTGCCCAACCGGGCTAAATTGACACACGACACGAAATTGGGAACGTGGAAGTGTGGTGAGCTTAAGCGTTATTTTTACCAATCCGCCGGAGGATGAAAAAAAAAAAAAAAAAAAAAAAAGCATGCGAGGAGCTCAGAAAATTAATGAGGCACCACCCCTATAGCAGGTGGCACGCATTACTGCTCGTTACATCCAGACTGCTGTCCACACACGATACGATACGAAATCTCAACACTTTCTGATATGGGGTTGTTGTTGTTGTTGTTGTTGTTGTTGTTGTTTGTTGTTCTCACATTAACTCACGTAACCACAACGCAATGCATATGCTGTGGTCGCAGGACAGGTTTCAGTAACTCTGGAGTGGAAGAACACCTCTCTCGGTAGAAATAAAAAACGAGCAAAGAACAATACACGTGATAAACCCTATTATAGCACATCTACACCTCAGACAACAATAAAAAAGTGAGGTCCGCGCTCGTGCGTATCAGGTACACGGTACATGGGGGGGCATGTATGTGTGGGCGAAATTAATGGATCCCACTCCCCACCACACGGAATCCGATTGTTCCGTTGAAGGGCGCGGACACCATCTCGACCCGTCGGCTAGTTATTAGCTGACTCGGTACAACAGTACAGCAGGTAATTGACTCATGATTGGTCCCCCCATACACCTCTGTATCCGACAGCTCCGTTGCAGACACGGATACCATCTCGGCCGCCGATCATCCATGGACAGTAGTTGGCTAGATATGGTAGTTACTGCCGTAGTTGGTTATCAATCACCCCCCCCCCATATTATATACCTGGTATATATATATAGGTTGGGCTGGCGTCGGTTGGCGACGACGCTGAAAAACACGCCTGCCTCTCATTGCGTGAGCTAGACAGTCACAGGGTGCCGCTTTTCTTTTTTCTTTTCTTTTTTGGCGGTTACCACGGCTGGCGGTCAAGTTAGATCATTTTTTTGTGCGGGGAGAACCTTTACTCCGCACAAGAGGGAGATGATCGTATCACGTTCGTAGTGTGTATATGGTGGGGCACTCCACGAGGCAGTTACATAGTAGTAGTGGACCCATTGCTGTCTCTGGAAGCGGCCACACCAGAAACGAAACCAATTCATTGATGCTGTATAATCCACATGCAAGAAAATCCGCCTCTCTCTAAAGCGGTTCTTAGTAGGATGCAGCTCACCCTTCACGCGACTCGCTTGACACCTCACGGCGCTTCGCGCTTGGTGCAAGCAAGGTCTGCCTACTCACCCTGACATGCGACAGATGTATGGACGATATGGACACCATCTCCACCGCCGTAAACCCGCCGATTCCCATGACAGCCGCTGCGGAGAGGATCGGCATCCGCAGATGCAAAACCGCCACTGCCTCGTGATCGTCTCCCCATTCCTGCTAAACACGGCACAACAATTGACAAAGACTCAATCATCCGACGGTGGTGCGTACGCAGGGGTTGCGCTTCTTTTTTTTTTTTTTTTTTTGGCTTTCTGAGGCAATAATTTGTGACCGGTGGAGCTCCTCAAAACAAACGTACTCTAGAGCAACTACGGATTGGTCAGCGTGATACTGCTGTTTCTAGTGTGTTTGTTCTAGGGCTATACATCGTAGCGCATCGAAATGTTGGCCGGGTTTTGCGCGAACAATTTTCTTCGCACCCCGGACAGATCATTTACAAATCATCTACAGATCATTCCTATAGTAGATCATTCCTAAAGATCATTATCTAGCTCTTTTTAAAGGTAGATAGATAATCTATTCCCGATCGATCCTGATGGTACGATCTACATTAGCTCATCTTGCCGGATGGGATCCGCAATATTCATGATCTACCGCATGCTTCCTGGGTCGGGGTCTGTGCTATACAGATCCTGCACAATCTCTCACAACGGCGAGCGAGGAAGCACCGTAGATGATCTAGGTCCCTGATCTGTCTGATCTGTGAATATTTTCGTCATGCACCTATTAGAAGACCATGGGATCTGTGTGTAGCTCATGATCTGCCCGAGGTGGGATTTTCTCTCAGGTCGCTTCTCGGGTGGTGATGCGAGGAGCTCAGCAAATAGGGCAGCACCCCTCTACCGTCCGCGGCGTTGCTCCAAAGACAGGAGGCGTCGGTTTACGATCTAAACCTATCCTGCTTAACGAGACAACGGCAAAGATATGGGTTGGCTGATCTAGGTCTAGTTTTGGCCCATCGAGGCCTCTCAAGACATACGCTGGTGGTAGGACCGTTACTATCGAATACTTTTCTTTTTTTTTCATTTTTGACATAGAACCGTCACTATCGAACAACTTTTTTCTCCAGATTTTCCTCTGTTTCGTTTTCAAGAAAAACAGGCAAAGCAGAGGAAAAAAAAATTCAAAGTATGGAGATTCAACAGAAGGCAAAATCTCAGGAAGCATTAAAATATTTTGGGGGGGGGGGGGGGGGGGGGGGGGGGGGGGGGGGGGGGGGGGGGGGGGGGGGGGGGGGGGGGGGGGGTGTGGAAAGAAAAATCTCAAGAAAATCTGGAAACAAAAAAAAATGCGCGAAAAAAAAAATATGGAAAATGACTGACATGGAATTTTTTAGGACAACCCCCCCCCCCCCGATAACAACGGCTCATAAAATGGGGAGGTCCGGTAAGGCATGTCCCTCAAGGGGCAAGGGGCGTCGTCAACCGGCATCTTGGGCTTTGGCTGTGAGGTGTGTGCATACAGTAGTAGCTCCTCTTATATGAGTATGAACCAGAGAAAACACGAGGTAGGTCGTAGCCTCCTGCCAGCGCATGGGTTGGCTCGGTGTAGGCTGCAGCGCCGAAAGCGGTAGTAGTAATGAAGGGACACGTTACTGTACACACAACACACAGCAGTGGAGTTCCACAGTTTCACTGCGAAATCGTTTATTACGAGCACGCACTTACTTGGCGCCTCTGATCACTGCTGCCCCACCCAGGACACACACACTGCTGTTAAAAAACATCCCGATTGTTTTTGTATATACGCACACAATGTCGTACACACCTTCATCCAACGCTCGTGGTCAAGCACACCAATCAGCGTGTACGACGCCATCACCGCGCAAAGAATAGCGTGAAGCTGGGGGGCAGCGTTCACGACGACAGGTATCTCGCTCATGATACTATGCTGCTCCTTCCGAAGCGCGGACGACGTCCCTCCTCGGCTGTCTTGACATCAGGGAGGTGGGCGGTGGGGGGAGGGGGGGAAGAGGGTGTCAGCAGACAGCTTGCTCCCCAAGCGTCACAACCGCGCACAGCACAACCATGCGTGGGACTGAACTGTCAGCAAGGGTTCCCGTCTACAACAGAGGTATATCGCTCATGTTGCTTTGGCGCTCCTTCCAAGCCGCAGATGACGCCCGTCCTTGACTGTCTTACGTAGCATCGGAAAGGGGACACATCCTACGGTAGACCCATAGATAGTATCATACAGGGGGAACATACAGAAGTAATCAGGACCTAACATACGCGGTAAAAATACTGGATTATATAGGTTTTCGTGTTAACGATGGGTTCTGAATACTATCGTCCACCGTAACAGGACTAAATCTTTTTCGGAGGGCCTTCAGCTAAGGGGCTCAACCGTACCGGACACCCTTTACGCAAACAGGAAAGCTGGTCCAGGCTGGGGTTCCTATTGAAGAAGGGGTGGTGCGTTTTACGCCATCTTCAAGTTAACGTCTCCCGATCTTCTTGTTTTTCGGACAGATCTGGGCCTCTGCCTTTCGTGTAGCTGATGTTATTTGTTGGGCGTCCGGTGCCGCACATCTCTCACCCATAAACTGCCATCACGATAAAAAAAGCTCAGAGGTACACGAAAAAAACAGGAAGCGGAGCCACATTCGCCACCATGTCGGAATTGAAAACAAGCTAGAGGGTTGGGGTTTCCTGTGATAAATTGAATAAAACACACCTGACATTTTTTCAGATCTGCTTTACTTGATTTTAGTTTTCTCTCCTCGCCCCCCCCTATTATACAATATATATATATATATATAGGTTGGGTTGGCGTCGGTTGGCAACGACACTGTAAAACATGCTGCTACGTGAGCTAGACATCCAGGGTACCGTTTTTTTTCTTCTTTTTTTTCTTGGCGGTCGCCCACAGCTGGTCGCCGAGTTAGATCATTTGTGCGAGGTAAAGAACCTTTACTTTGCACAAGGGAATTGATCGTATCACGTAGTGTTCAAGGTAAGGCACCCACGAAGCAGTTACATAGTACTCCCATTGCTGTCTCTGGAAGTGGCTACACCGGAAATTAAACTAACTCATTGAAGCTGTCATCCATATGCAAGAAAGTCCGCCTCACAAGCGGTTCTTAGTAGGATGCAGCTCACCCTTCATGCGACTCGCCGGGCACCTCACGGCGCTTCGCGCTTGATGCAAGCAATGTCTGCCTGGTCGGTGAAAACCCGACATACTCCGTCCCGGCATTGTAGGGATGCGAGGGTCTATGGTCTTACGACTACGGCCATGCATGAGATCGAGTACACCTCCCCTTGTCTGGGACTCACTGAAAAAAATGCGGGTTGTCGTTTGTTTTTTTTTTTCGTGTACCCTTGCGTAACCCGACGAGAAAAATCCCATCCCATGGCCTAGGTCTGACAAGAAAACGATTATGTGAACATATATACTATATATATTGGGCAGCTCCTCATGAAGATGAGACACTCCACCAGGAAGAAATTTGTTCCCGCCTTGGACAGACCATGACCTACAGATAGATGATACCTACAGATAGATGATGATCTATACCAACTATAGTTCCTCGCCTGTCGTTCCGAGAGGTTGTGCAGGACCTTCAGACATACTGATAAATAATAATAGTACCGATTCAACCCAGAAAACGTGCGCTATATATCATGTGCGGGTTATTCGGGTTACCCGGCGACGTGTGTGTGTGTGTGTGTTCTTCACATTAAACCGTTCTTCTACTCGTCGACATCCAGCAAGCCCAGTGTCCGTGCTGATTCTTCACCCTAGAAAGATACGAGCTCTGTGGTCACAGACTACGACACAGAGATAACACACCGTAATGCATCAATAGCCTACGCAATACCGTGCCTTCGCACTAGGTGCGGCCGACACAACATACATACATACGCCACCAACCAAAATACACCATAAAGAAAGAGAAGCAACGAAGAAACCAAACCGAAAAAGAACAAGAAAAAGAAAAAGAAAAAGAAAAGGAGAAGAATCCCAAATAAATAAATAAAATGGGAAGCCAAAGCTCACACACATACATACTTACCCCGAGCATGAGCCAAAAGGGACGTGCAAGGGGGAAGAAACGAGAAGGAAAAAGTGAGCTACTGCGGATCACCGATCACACAGGGTTGGAAACATATTTTTTCTCGGAAGATTTTTCTTGGAAGATCTTATCACCAGATCATGCTGTGGGAATCGATGATCTGTCAAACGTAAAGGTGTGAATATTTGGGCAAAAAGTGCTATTACGGGGGACCTATAGAGTAAATAGGGCCAAATATTGTTAGTCAACACAGGGAAATATATAGTTTTTTTTGTGTACCGTAGGACCTACCAGGTATGTACTATGGACCCCCGTACGTAATAGAACCCCCTCGTAAGGCAGGAGGCGTCTGAGATACAGGGGAAGACAGTGCGCTGAGCTCTTCTCGAGATGAACATGCAAGGCACGTACCGTACGCAGTGGGGAGGGGGAGAGAAAAAGCCTGCTTAGCGACCCCGCATCTGAATCACTACTATAAAGGGGGAGCAGGAGCAAGATGGGCACAGATCATAAATGGGAGGGAGGAAAAAAAAAAAAAACGCCAAGTTACTTCGCTCATGACATGTTCCTCAACTTTCTTGATCGCCTTGACATCGGAGCTTGATTGACTTCATATCGGGGTGGGGGGACGGGGGAGGTCAACGTGAAGCTAACCAGCGTGATTCCTGCGCGAAGTAGCGCGTGAAGCTGGGAGCTCGTAGGGTGTACTTTGTACTATCACTTCTAGGGGGGGGCATCCCTCAGCCCCTGAAGTGATTTGCATGTACCTAATCGTATAGACGGAGCTCTGAGTGTCGAACCCAGAGCAGAGTATACTGCTGTGGCAGCACGCTGCTTTGCTTCGCAATGTCGACCGTACGTCGGAGTTATTCCGTGGGTTGGTTTCCTTGCATAAGGCTGGATGGGAGGGGTTGGGGGGGCTCTGGAGTGTACGTGATGGACAGCGCAATAGGTAAAAAGGTGCGCCGCTCATGGCGCTCTTTCCGGAGTGCGGATGGCGCCCTTGAATAATATCGAAGAGTTACTATGCTGTTCATGTCATAGACTTATACTGTGTGGTGCCTGGTATCGCTACGTAAGTTATCATCTTTTCTATAGTAGCGAAGGTTGCGTCTTTGGTTTGCTTGAATATCGGGCGGCGGGGGGAAGTGCACTCATGTCATGCATCGCTGTAGTTGTAGGTATGCCCATAGACCCTCGCATCCCTACAATACCGGGACGGAGCACTTCAGGTTTTCACCGACCAGGTAGACATTGCTTGCACCAAGCGCGAAGCGCCGTGGGGTATTGGGCGAGACGCAACAAGGGTGAGTTGCAACCTACGCGCGAGTTGGAGGGGGGGGGGGGGGGGGGGCAAAGTTGTGCTCTCCAGCGTCATTCCCGTGCAACGTGCTGCGAGAAGCTGGAGGACAGACAGGGTGCTCCACCCATGATACGTAGCGGTATTTCGCTAAAGCGATGCTCCGCCAGAAGCGTGGGTGCGACAAACTTTATTGGTTTGCTCATAACGGGAGGGCGGAGCGGTGAATTCAAGCCATGCAGGACCGTAGTCGTATGACCATACAGTAGACGCTGTAGTACCCTTAAAATATCGGGACGGAGCACGTCTCGGGGGGGGGAAGTCAATGTGTTCGCTGGTAAAATGTCTTGTGTAAGTGTCATCAAGCGGCCAAACCAATGGTTTGTTTGTCGACGGCCTACTAAGCCCGACGCAGCAAGCTTTTCTCGGAGAAACATATCACCGCTCATCTTTGTAAGCTTCCCCCCATCAGTGTCTCCTGAGTCAAGCAGCAATACGAGTACACGACTTGTATACACGCGTATATATACAACTGTAGTACATGTTGCCATTCAACCAATCAATCTTGTGTGGCAATCGACATGTTTGTCATGTATCAAAAAAATTACACCAGTATCTGCCACACGACCGAGAAGTTTCGATACTTGAAGTGTGCCATCTCGACACAGCAGTATACATATGCCGAGTGCGACAACTCCAGAGAGCGAGCAATCGATGTTTACATGCATGCTCCTTTGGGTCGGGTAGCAGCGCGAGGGCTTGGGCAGCAGCGCGGAACTCACTAACCTTGTGCTGTCCCCAGTCCTATCTCTCCTGTATACGAGCACGGCAGGAGTGTCGAGAAGCCAACCGCAGTAAACCTGCCGTCAGCGAAGGTCCTTGCCGTTTGCTCTGCTTCCGCCCGTAAGCCCGACGCCTCAGGCGCCACCAAAACCAACACACAGCAGTATACCACCACCGCCGCCACCAGCAGCACCAGCGGCAGCAGCGGCGGCGGCGGCGGCGGCGACAACAGTAGCAGGAGCAGAATTAGCAGCAGCAGCAGCAGCAGCAGCAGCCGTACTTACTACCACTGCTTGCCGACGTCTTCCGACAACAAGCAGAGCCTGCGCGTAGACACCGAGCACTGAGCTGCTGCTACTACAGTGTGCTCGACATGACGCTGATCACAGCGTGCACGTCCAGCAGGTGTAGGAGAAGGACGACGACGAGCTCGTTCCTGGAGCGCCGAGATGGTCCAGCTATTGCTGTAGCCGTTGTTTGCCTTGCTTCGAGTGTCCTCTTTGAGCCAGCAAGCCCTGCTGGCAGTTGAGCACCGGCGCCCGCTCTATCTTCAACAGCTGGACTCCTTCCCTCCCCTCGATGCATTTGTTCCCTCTTCTCGTGGTCCTTGGTGGGAACCCATGATCAAGCTCATCGCGAGAAACGCTCGGCGCCCCCCCCCCTCTTGGGCAAGACACACCGAGGGCGTCGTGCTTGGCTCCCGGACTGTTGGGCTGATTGGCGTGCTCTGATGTTTTGATGATATATTTCGTCTTTTGACGATATCTTCTTGACAATATCTTGGTTGGATCTTCGGATCTTTGGAGCTTCGGGAGGCAAGCGGGCAGTTTCGAGTTTGTTTTTTTTTGCGGTTGCTGGTTGTGATGATTCATGCACGAAAGTTGTGCATTCGAAAGATACAGGACGAAAAAAGGACCCTTTTTTTTGGTGCGGAGAACTCATGTTCCATCAAAACATATACTTTTATTGCGGTGACTGAAATAGCCCACACAGCATCAATTCGTCCTGCTGCTGTTGTCAAACCCTGGGTCTTGGGAATGCTTTTCCCAGCTGGGCACCTCGATCACGCGCGCCCGCCGTGTCGGTCACTGAGCGCTGCAAAACCACACATGGTTGTTTTTGTTTTTTCTCCCCTCCAGTTCATCTGATTTCTGATTTGGTGTCTGGATGATTCATCTGTTTTTCGTGCATGTACGTTAGTCTCAAGCTTCGCAGTGTATTGGCTTTGTCGTCTTTATTCGCGATGTATTTGATCTCTGTCTCGCAGTTTGTGACCACAGGGCTGTCATATATCTCCTCTCTAAGGTGCCGACCCAGCACGAACGCTGGGCGTGCTGTGTGCTGTATGCTGTGCGCAGATGGGTAGAAGAAAGAACACACACAACGTATCATGTGGCATGTGGCGCGTGACAGAGCAAAAGGGAAAAAAATCCGAAACGAAAAAAACAAAGTACCGTGCGGTGCCGCAGCCAATCAAAACCAAGCAAAGAAAGTCGTTACTTTTGTTATTTTACGAAGAAAATGAGAAGTCAGATGGTTGATCTGAGAACCCTTCCCCGCCCAACTGCCCAATCACGTCGAAAACCAACTGATGTTTTCGGACACAACTTCTGCATATCTGGAGGGACGTTGAAAAACCAAACGAAAACATCACTATCAGCCTGGCCTTGTCACATCAAAGAACAAGAGACAGACAGACAGCTGCAGCGACAGCAGCAGCAGCAGCCAGCAGGAGCACCCTGCACCAGCAGCAGGTAGGCATCAACAGCGGCGGCGCAAAGGCAACGGGACCGACCGCACCCGTGCGAACGACGGCGGGGTGGCTCTCTTCCCTCCCCCATTTTCCCGCTAGGAGGTTGCGGCTTTCCCAATTTTATTTTCGAAAGAAAGACCTGGGCTACAACAAAAACAACTTGGAGGAGCCCGCAGCACACTCACCACTCAAGAAGAAGGACAAAGTAAAAGCCGCTTGCCCTGGATTGGAGAGCTGGTTGCATGCCTCCCCAAGCCGCGAGTGCATCCGTCCCTGCAAGGACGATCGGCAGGGAGCGCTTCGAGGCGCCGGCGAGCGGGCTGGAGCACATGGTAAGAGCGAAACCTGCGGCTTCGTGCTTGCTTGTCAGTCTTTTGTCATGCGAGTGAGTCCTCGAGTTTTGTTTTTGAGCCCACAAACGAATTGAACCAACTTTTTGGGAGGCTCGGAACAGCAGACAGCGGCGAGTCAACTCGTGACAACCACTTTTGATAGGACTGTCTCTATCTTGCGTAATACACAGCTCAAGATCGAGCCTGTTGCAATCTTTTGCACAGCGTCGTCGCAGCCTTGCAACAGCAGGTAAGGCCTAGCGGGAAGGAAGGCAGGAAGGACCCCGCGCGTTCCAGAGACCCCCGGAGCGGGTCGATTTTTTTCAACCAGCGTTTTGTTTGACACCTCTTTAGAGACTGGAGAGAGACGCTGCGGACAATCTACTGCTGCTGTAGTTGCCGACCCAATCCTAAAGGATATCATTGATCGTGGGTACGTAGCCCGCAGGGCTTGGGGCAGCATTAATCAGAGATTTCTGGCGCACAGCAGGCGTTGCTCTATCATCTGGCTTATATATGGATGTCTATCTGCCTGGCGTGTCCCACGTGTACTGGCTAGTTTCCTCTCCCAGCTCTCCCTTTTCCTGTCCCTGTCCCGTTTGTGTTGTTGTTGTTACTCCGTTCGTTCTGTCTGCCTTTGGGTGTGATGTTCGAGGATCAAAAACGCTCCTGCCTCCTCTGCCCCCCCCTCCCCTCCCTCTTCCTCCTCCTCCTGCTCCTCCTGTTTCAAAAATCCCGTGTACTGAATACGTCGGGTAGGGGGGCAGCAGCTCTCCCAAGTGACCCTGATACATTTTATTTCAAAAACGCGTCGACGCTTCGAACGATCGAGCGAGCTGTTGGCGGATACGTTTTTTATTTGGCGGGCTGCTTGCATGCATGCACGAATGACGTAATATTTTTTTGAAGTGCGCAAGGAGGACACGCTGCAAAACGGAAAAAGCGTTGTCGGCGCACATGCGTTTGCCTCGAGAGCTGCTGCTGCTGTGTTGGCTGTTGCCTCAAGCTCGTAAATACCACGTGGTACATACGCGCTGCGTATGTTTCACCAGGTGCTCGGGGGAGAACTTTGCCTTACCGCAACAGAGTGCCGCTGTGGTGACGATGTTTTTGGTGTACCACTGATTATTATTAATAACACCACCGGCGTACTGCCGCCATGAAATGCATGTTGCATTTCATGAACTGACAACTACCTGACGTGTGTGTGTGTTCTTCGCATTAGACGTGCGTGCATCTCGTGTCTCATCGTTGTGTCTCTTGTGTACAGTATCCGGTACATAGCATAGCTGTAGTTTATGACCACGAACGGGTAACTCGTGACTCGCACTCTGCACGAAGAATCCTGTGCTACAGAGCAACAGCAAGATCAGAATTAATAGACATTTACGTATGCACACCTATTGGTACACACACTCTGGTATATTTTGTCAGATTATGTACTGGTATACATGGGAACAACGTTGGATGGACTTGAAGACGTTTCAATTTCACAAACGACGGGGGTATGGTACAACACCATAGTCATTGCAGCACAAGCATTAGCACACATGCATGGCCCACTATTATATATGGTGAATGCTGTTCCTGCGCAACAGAGACCAGGGGGGCCAGCACCACCCTCACTGGTACTGCCTTCTTCACTGGTACTGCAGCAGCAGTGTTTATCAGGTATATCCGTGCGGGTCACCAGTGCGATGCAGCCAGCAAAACATGTTCATCTGTTGTTTTACGAGTGTACATACATACAGAACCCAGTACCAGGTACGTACTTGAAACATTTGGCAGGAGTGCAGTTTGTGATTATTTGCGCGGGTAGGTTGTGTGTTCAGAGTCCAGATATGACCTGGCTCGAACTGCAAACGGACAAACGCAGAACGGACAACAGACACCTGTGGCCACACACACACACGCGCGCATCTTGTTCACTGCTACTGTCTATAGCTGTTGTTCAACCCCACAGAGACACTGTCGAGCATCTTCGACTCGCACGTACATACGTATAACATCGGGGAGCGGGAAGCTTGAAAACTTTCTTCAGCCTTTGGTATTTCGTAGATATGATGGATGATGGATTTAAAAATTGAGTGGAATCATGGTTCATCTGAGTTCTGTCTCGTTTGTGGTGTGGGTTTCGGTCACGTCTCGTCGTTCGTCACCTTCTGTTGCAAGTCTCGTGTGTTTCCGTTGAGCACAACCAGGTAGGTCTGTTTGTATGGTATGGCGTGGGGTACACTTGCTCGTGATAGTTTTGCGTGAAAATATGTTCAGTAGATCTACGAGCAGTTAGTTACCTGGTACAAGTATGCCTGGTATACTTTTGGACTCGCCGTATTCTGCTGCTGTGCCGGGTACCGGTACTATTGATATTACAGCAGTACGAGTAACTGCTGTAGTAATTAGAATACGTCACCCAAGGCATATTTTTGAAGAGGCTGGTTCATTGTAAAATTAAAAACAAGTGAAAAGCTGTGTGAGAGATCGAGGATTTCGTCGAAACTGAGATCGAGGATTTTGTTGAAACTCATCTTGCAAGCTGTGTGTGATACTTTGATCGCGCGTACCACGGGTCGTCAATGGCACTCATGCAGGACATTCTTCGTACCGTATATATCACAGAAGTAACATAACCCTTGCTTATTAAACCAGCGTACCGGTACTCGTAAACAAGCAGTAGATTCCGTGTGCTCAAAACAGTTACTAATTGCCTCCAAACAACAGTATTCCCGCTGTCGCTGGCGACACCATTTAATAAACGTTCAGATAATAAGCCCATGCACGCAGTTATTTTTAATAATGTTGTTTTTTGTCCAAGTGACCGCGACGTAAATAGACTTACAACCCAGCAGCAGCAGTACAGCTGTAGTACGTCGCAGTACGCGCTCGTGCCTATTGTGGCTCGTTTTGTGACCCAAAATGCATGCATTATGCCCGAGTATTTCTCGCGGCTGAGTCCTCGAGTTGAGGTATAATCCAGTATTTGCAATATGCTTTTGGAGTTGTATTATATTAATGCGCACCCCCCCCCCCCCCCCGGCCCGGAGAAGGGAGGTTGGAGAGGGGGGTCGAGTATTATAGAGTTCACTTATTCGGGAGTGGGTCTGATTTGATTGGCTTAGGGTCTGGGTTAGGGTTAGTTGTATTCAGTCACTGACGTTTTTCGCGAATACGTGGTGAGCAACCCTCGTGAATACAATCGATCTCTCTTTCTGCTTTCACGAGTACGAACCTGCCTGACATGTAAGGGAGCACACAATACGTGATGCCCTGCAGCCTGCTGCGAGTAGTATTAATATTAATATTTTACGCGTGAATATTTATCTAGATCGGTGGTCTGTGTGTGGCCTGTGGCACAGGCAGCAGTCGTACGTACACCATCCTCATTTTTATTCACTTTTTTTTCGCTTCTTCCAGCTTCCTCTTGACCCAAGTCAAGTTTTTCCAGTATTTTATTTTTGCTTTTTTTTTTTTTCATTTTTGTTGTCATGAGCTATTGATACGAGTGTGTGTGTAGTGAAGTACTAATAACAACCTCAGGAACTCACTTTGCATCTCTCGAGCTGCTTCCTCTTGCAAACGACTACCGGTACCTGACCGGCCCTCTTTCACCAGCAAGAAAGTGCCGGGTAAGAAACACTGCCTGAAAAATACAGAGAAAAAGAAATTGGGGAGCACACTTGGGCTGGTACACCAGTATCCTGGTTTCTTACAGAGGGCGGGTATCTCACTTTCTTATGCTGTGCCGGTACAGCGTGCGTACTCGTTCTCCCTGTTAATATTCGACCACAGAACTTGCATCTCTCTCTAGGATTAAAGAATCGGCACTGACACCGACTGGTTGTGCTGGATGTCGACGGGAAGAATGAGCGGTTTAATGGGAAGAACTCACACACTACTGTAGTACCTGGTATATACCAGGTACGTACTATTAATATTAATATTACTGCTCTGTCTGGTATGTACCAGGTAGCTGTGTAGCATTTGACATATCTTGCACAGCATCATTGATTATACTTGATCCTCTTTCTTCTGTTCATCCCATCAGCCCGTGAAGATGTCTGCCTGGTACGTGCGTACGACTCAACTGTACTTGTACGGAATGACGCGGCGGTATTTTTTTCGCGCGCGTAGGGTATGCTATTTCTAGACATGAACGTGTGTATTATATTATAACTGGTAGATGCTGCTGTGCTGTACCAGGTGCGCGACAAGACCACAGGTCAGCAGTCAGCGCTATCAATAAAATACTATTAATACAAGGCAGTAGCTTTATGGTGGTTCCCATTTTGCTGTGGCGGTTTTGCTGAAAACCCCGATTTTGGTCTGTATTCTAAAAGTCGAACGGAGTCATGGTGGTTGGTTGGCCCTGCCGGCGGCCAATTCAGTATCTCCTCAGGCAGGGTCAGTTAGGAAGGCTCAGTTAGGTCCGGGTGAAATCAGGCCGGCTTTTGGGGTCAGGGTGCCAATTGGGGGCTGTGGTAAGCTTACCTGGACAAGGTTCGCGTCCTCGAATAGTTCACACCTCGAACTAATCACCGATTCCCACTTCATCTTTTAATCCTTTCAGGACTGCAGTCCCGCTTTGGGAACGATGCACTCAAATTCACAGCAGTCTGGCAGTAACTTGTCCCCAAAACGGGACTGGTGTGGTCCTAAAAAGGGATTTGACGATGCAGCTACGTACGTGCGTACCAGTAGATGGTCCTGATCTGTACCAATCAGATTTCCAGCATTTATATTTTCTATTACGGGGGTCCATAGTAAACAGGACCAAATATTGTTATTACGGGGGTCCATAGTTAACGGGACCAAATTTTGTTATTAAAAATAGTTAAATATATAGGTTTTTATGTATACCATAGGTCCTATTAACTATGAACCCCCGTAATAGTAAAAATAGGTAAGTATATACCTGGTAGTTTTTTTGTGTGCACCGTAGGTCCTCGTATAAACTATGGTCCCCCGTAATAGTGGCAACTAGTATTACTACTGACAGCTGTATTTTATATGTGTGCGTACGTAGTATCGGTGTCAGTGTATCAGTCCAGCGCGAGAAACGGGCATGCGTAGCTTGCCGGCTGTGGAGTTCCCACAGGCCTGCGTCCTTCATGAGTTCAATACCAGTACATACACGAGTTGCACGTGGCACGCGCGATCGGAGTCTCGTTGTATGCATCATCCGGAGCTTGCAAAGATGAGCTTCTAGAGGAAATCCTCGATCTCCGATGTTCATTACAGCTGAGCTGCTGAGCACAGATGCGTTGTGAACAAAAACGAATGACGATAGCGGCACTGAACGCCACATGACGCACCACCCCGGGCTGGTCGGGAGAGGCGAAAACGACGAAGAAAAAGTGACGTTTGGATAAATCAATGGTTACACGTCACACGGGTATACGAAGCCGCACGGACTGCTGAGTTAGACTACCTATGACACGCACGCGCGGTGCAATGATGTGATACCGTATCGTACATGCGCAAGTGCGTATGAAAAACACGCAAGATAACCACACACCCCCTCCGGGATTTTTTTTTTTTTTCGAGACGGTTTTGTCGGAAGACAAGCGCGCGGGGGGGGGGCGGCACACAACGAAAATGTGAGGTTCGTGGGAAAACATGGTCTCGAGACTTTTCTGTTTTGTTTTTGTTTTTATTTGCTTGTGATTTTATTTGTTTTCTTTTCGTTTTCTCGTGTTGATAGAACGTGCATGTCATGCCGGTCGTATCCAGTATGCCGACATGGCTATTCCCATTGCATTGTCTACTCTGCTTACGGCGCAACAACGTACTGCCGTATTAATAGTATCTCTGTCGAGTAGTTTTGTGACCACTGAACTTTTCTCTCTACTATTAATATTACTAATATGATTGAAGAATGGGCACGGGCATTGGTTGTGTGTCGACTAGAGTTGACGTTTTTTATAAGGCGAAGGAACACGCACATAGGACATGAGAGGCATCGCTCGGCGTGTGCGCCCCTTCCCCGTCGTCGAGAAACTCGGCAAGAGTCGTCCCCGACTGATTATGTTATCGTATAGCATATCGCACGTACGTGTGGTGTGATACGGTACTCGAGCTGCTGCGCCCTGCTGCCCCCTCTCCCTACTGCTGTCCCCTGGTGAACGGTTGGAATGTATCATACCGAAAAATATGTATCGTGTATACATACGTGTCTCGTCGTTTCAGCCGCTTTTTACCTGCTGGGTCCTGGGTCCCATATACTTTTTGTTGATAGTACTGCGGTCCCGTTTTTGGGACTTACGGGGGTCCATAGTTAATAGGACCTATGGTATACATAAAAACCTACATATTTACCTATTTTTACTAACAAAATTTGGTCCCGTTAACTATGGACCCCCGTATTACTCATTTTCGAAGTAGTTTGTCCCCAAAACAGGACTGCGGTCCTGAAGAGGATATGGGCTCTCCTGTTATACGAAACCCTCACCCTTTTAGTGCTGCACTTGCACAGAAACACATGATTGTCACTCCGATTTCAGGTATATTGTCCCCCAAGCGGGGGGTGCAGTCCTGACGAGGCTCGTAGGCTGGAGAGCTTTCGATGTGGATGATACTTTTTCGACTATTTATCGTTATTCGTGTTTATTTAATATCCAAACTTCGATGAAAAGGAGATGACGTACGACACGCACGCAGGATCATACATTTATACATACTCTGCTACTGCTGTGGATGTATAACTGGTATATATATATACCGCTTATGCTTTTTGTTGAAGAAACAGGAGATTTCTCCCGCTGTTTTTTTTGGTTTTGTTGTGTTTTCGTTCCCGGTGCGTTCGTGCTCCGTTGCTTACTTGAGTATCTATCTTGATGAACATTGCGATTGTTTTCGTTCTCCGTTGTATTGGCCCCTCGAGGGCTGCAGTCTCCTTAGATCAGTTTTGGGCACAAACCACTTATAATTTGACTGGTTTGTCTCCAAAACGGGACTGCAGTCCTAAACGGGTTTCTGTGACCACCTATTACGGTGGTCCATAGTTAACAGGACCTATGGTGTACATAAAAACCTATATATTTACCTATTTTTACTAACAAAATTTGGTCCCGCTAACTATGGACCCCCGTAATAGTATTATGTATATACCCGTTATCTCTCCAGGATGAAGGATAAGGACGGACACTGGGTGTACTGACTTCGTTGGGTATATGCCAAGTCTGAACATAGGTAGGAGAACGGCGAAGGCAGCCCAAGAGAGTTTGTATTGTTGTGACGGGCGTTCTAGATTTCGGCGATCAATTATTTGAAACAGCAACACATGCAGCACAACGAGGAGTGTCTTGCGTACTTCACAGGGGCGTCACACTACCTGAATGTATGCCGTAGATCAAGGTTACTCGTGAACTCGGGTCTTCTTGGTAGCCTCGGATTTTTTCTTTTTCTAGAATTAGTAGTAGACTTGATTCTTGTTTCTGTTATTAGACACGCATCTTGTTCGTAAGCTCGAGTCTGGAATGGTTTCACAGGTCAGACACGATTCCACCGGCTTCAGTGTTGTTTGAAGGCTTCCTTAGGTCGGGGTTGGGGGTGAGGGTTTTTAACCCTTTTAGAACCGCAGTCGCATTTTGGGGGACATATCACTCTAATTGTAAGTAGTTTGTCCTCAAAAAGGGACTTTTTCTTATTCTTCAGCCTCCGGCGGATTGGTAAAAATAAGCTCACCACACTTACACGTTCCAATTTCGTGTCGTGTGTCAATTTAGCCCATAGCTCCCGTTGTCACATCAGAACAGGCTGTCGTTGCCCCTGGAGTTTGGGCACGTTGACCCGACCTGACCCCCGAGAGGAGCAGGTGCGATGGAGATAGCCACCCGGGAGAGTCATCTCTCCCGGGTAGTGTGGGACTTGCGCGAGCTCACCCACTAACTAAAACCGAGGCTATGAGGCCTTCCCGCCGGACTTGGTCCAGTTACGATCCACCCTACCCGTTGGGGCGTTGGTCCTGGAGTTCTGAAGGTGTTGATAAAAAAAAAAAGAGGACGCTGCAACCAGGTTATCGTGCCCCGTGCTCTGACCGGTGGAGTAGATAGCGCCCCTTGAAGGAGAAACTTCAGAACGCTGAGGCGCTACCTGAACGGTAGCACCCATGCAAAGAGAATTTCAACGTGTCGAACACGTGGGGGCTAGCGAGGACTCTGTTGTTTCAGCTCCGAGGAAGTACTCTTGGGACTAGCGAGGACTCAGTTGTTTCAGCTCCGAGTACCCTCGGGGCTAGCAAGGACTCAGTTGTTTCAGCTCCAAGTAAGCACCCTTGGGGCTAGCGAGGACTCGGTTGTTTCAGCTCCGGATGGCCGTGGGACAAGGGAGTAGTCGGTCGTTTCAGCTCCGAACGGTCTTCGGACTATCAATAGCGAGTAATCGATCGTTTCAGTCCGAGTAGTATTGATAAGTGATGGGAGATTGCCTCCGAAAATAATGCCGATCAATTTATTGAAAAAGATTGCCCGACAAAGTGCAATCTTGAAGTTTTCGGCAATCTTGGCTCGAAGAGGCAAATCTCATTCTCGATGTCAATCTCAATCTTCACCTCGCCGAATTTGAAGCGGTGTTGTTTAGTACCCGTAGTTCCTGCATTTTACGACATGTACAGTATGCTGCTGGATGCTCAACATACAAGTTAGCAACGTATGGACTACGCGAGTAGCGTAGGAGTCGCAGTATGCATGGTCAAGAGGTCACAGAAAGGTGTAACCAACAGCAGTGCGGTAGTTCGACCGAGCGTCACATTTTACTCTTTGACTATTACAAACACTGCCCAACACTGATTCCAAGTATTACGGGAGTCCATATTTAATAGGACCTATTATGTACACAAAAAAAAACTATATATCTACCTGTTTTTTTACTAACATTTGGTGTAATTTACTATGGCCCCCCGTAACAGTTCGTACCCGAAGTGTCGGAATGTGGTGTCGTTGCTGTCGATTGACGGCACCCGTCCGTGACGGCACTCTTTGTACCTCGCTTACCCTTAACAGCCGTCCAGGCACTCCTCACACTAAAAGTAGTGTACCAAGTCTATGGCGGTCTTGACGGGCCAAAAGTTGAAATGAGACACCATCAAACGACCTCTTTTTTTGCCTGTTTATGGTTCACGTTCGTTGCTCGTTTCCTGTGGTTGTATTTCTGTGTTATTGTACTCAAGTGTGGGGTATCGGGACCACCGTTTATATATATATATATATATATATATATGGGTTTTAAGTGTCATGGTCAGGCGATACTTTGGCGGGAGATTACAAAATATCGAGATTGATGAATGAATTCTGATTCTAGATTGAAAGATTGGCCCCGAAAATGGTCAATTCAACGTCGAGAAAAAAGAGGAGATTGCAATATTTTTTCAGGGCAAGCCAATCCAAATCTTCCGTCATTGCCGAGTATTTCAAGACAAGAGACTAATCGGCCGTTTCAGCTCCGAGTAGCCTTGAGACGAGCGAGTAATTGGTCGTTTCAGCTCTGAGTACCCTTGGGACAAGCGAGTAATCGGTCGTTTCAGCTCCGAGTGCCCTTTGGACAAGCGAGTAGTCGGTGGTTGCAGCTCAGAATAGCCGTGGAGGACAAAGTCGTTTCAGCTACAGTATATACGAGTACCCTTGGAACGAGCGAGCGAGTGAGTAACCGTTCGTTTCAGCCCCGAGTCCCGCACGGAGCGTTGAGTGCGCCCAGGGAGGGGTACGATCGTTGTTCATCGCTCGATTTTCCCAGAACGGGAACGTTGCCAATACCGAACAAGTACACCACCGAATAATGTGCCTTCGTAAAAAAATCGGTCGAGAGAGAGGGCCTTCCGAAGAAGTAATAATCGACTTTTTTAGCACCCTTTGTTGTCCGTTGTTAACCCTTTTACTGTAGTACTGCAGTCCCGTTTTGGGGACAAACCACTCAATTTCCGAGTAATTTGTCTCCAAAACGAGACTGCGCGACTGCAGCACTAAACGGGAGAGCGCTGAAAAAAACGATGGCGCTACCCACCCCTGTTCGAACGCAGCGGTCTGTAACGGTTGGTACCGCCTTGGGGACAAGCGACTATTACGGGGGTCCATAGTTAATAGGACCTATGGTATACATAAAAACCTATATATTTACCTATTTTTACTAACAATATTTGGTCCTGTTAACTATGGACCCCCGTAATATTAATAATCAGTCATTTCAGCTTCTTTTGTAGTATTGAGTGCCCTTGGGGACAAGCGAGTACTCAGTCCTTTCAGCTACAAGTACCCTTGGGACTGGGTCCTCCAGAATGACGGGCACTGGTGGGTCGGACTGAGTCCCGAGGACAGGGACTGTTGGTCTGATGACCGGATGGATGGATGCCTTCCAAGGTGTAGATTTATTGTTTTGATTTTAGTATCGGGGAGATACGGGGTTGGATTAAGAGCTTCATGTGTAGAATGTATCATCCTTGTGTCCAATACCATGACCGACCCCAAAAACCAGCGTATGCTAAGGGTGCGCAGAGATGCTTGTTAACCTTTTTACTACTCCCGCTAAGGGGACAAACCACTCATTTTCCAAGTATTTTGTCCCCCAAACGAGACTGCTTTACTAAAAGGGCTGATACTGCAGTACAGTTTTCACAGCAGTACCTGTATTAAACTATTAATAGCTTTAGATACAACTTCGTCATGTCCTTACATCTCCCCCCCCCCGAAACAAAATGAAGCCTGAAACCAGCGTTGCATTCGTACGGGTGTTATACAGTGATGATATACTCCGGCACTACTTTTAGAAGGGGCATTCACCAATCCGGCGCGCCCTTCATCTACTACTATTATTATTATTATTATTATTAATTGGTGACGCCTAATTGCAACCCGGGTGTGCAGGTATAGCTCTGCACACCCTGGATGCCTCCCGGGTATGCAGTGATGATATATATATATATATACTCCTGCCCTATTTACAAGAGGCATCCATTATTCAGGCGCGTCCTGTACATATCAGGTGACGCATAGTGGCAACCCGGGTATTGAAGCATAGCTCTGCACACCCTGGACGCCTCCCATGGTGTGATGATAATATACCAGTAGCAATCTGTCCCATAATATAATGAACTGTTTCACACTAATTGTTCAATTAAACGATTTTTATAATTTGGGACAGAGTGATATGTCGGTATGAACTAGCTTTGGCGTTTCGAGGGTTGCAGGACTGCAGTCCCGGTTTGGGGCGCAAAGTACTCAGGATTTGACTGTTTCGTGAGCAAAACGGGACTGAATTTCCTGCGAAGGGTTAAGGTTAGACCTGAAATGTATCACCCTCTTCCACAAGGTATGACCAACCCCTGAACCAACGACACCAAAACGAGCATATACTCTTGAGTGCGCAAAAATAGTTACCACTCTGTTCCCGAATATAAGAACCTTTTTGATTTTAATATTCATTCGAAATAGTTCTTATGTTCATGACATAGTGATGGTGTACAGAGGTAACAATCAATACAGAGTAGCTCGGGCTGCTGCTTCGAGTGCCCACTCTTCAAGCGTCACTTTTTTATGTCTACCAAGTACTGCCAACTAGTTGTATGCTTTGTTACTCGCAACAACGGTTTGTTGTGACTCCCAACAATTGTTTTTTGTCGGCTGTTGACCCCTGGACTTGCAACTGCACCTACCTATTGGGTGCAAACGGACAGACTTCTATCAATAATGAGTACTTTGATTTTTTTATAAAAAACTGACAAATGTGGTCAGCTGTGAGTTCGACCAATCGGTCGATACTCGACTTCGCAACCTGCGTGATGGCCATTCGCGCGTTTTCCTTTATTTCCCCCGCGATTGACTACTGGCCGGTGACTCCCCTGCATGCTACCAGGGTCGACGAGACGATAGTACTTACCGGCTCGATTTCCAATTGATTTCGGCGTGTATCATACCGTCGCGTGCACTGAAACAGCAGTTCGCACGTGAGGGCCGGGGTACACAAGACAATAGAACGTTTGTTTACAGCGGTTCACACCTGGGTGCCAGGGCACCCAAGACACTGGAAATTTTGTATGATACACGTCATCCTGTTGTACGATTTTCTGTCAAGAACATATACCTCACTGATGTACTTGGTGACGATCTAACTGACGGGTCTGATTGGTGCACTGATTGATCTATTGGTCTATTTGCTGGATGTGATTGGTCTACTGATTGATCTACTGGTTCATATGATTGGTCTCATATTCGATCTGATGTTGGTCACTAAACCTCTGTGTGGTTTTACGGGTTGATCTCATTGAGCTCCTATTTGATTATACTGCTGATGGGCCCGCTGATTGATCTGAGGGATCTTCTGCCTGACGTGCTGATATTTATTCGTGTGTTGATCAATCTGCTTCGTCTATGCTGACGTTTAGCTCTGTCCAGTACTGATGTATCAACTTATCTACGAATTCGGCTGCTGGTTAACTTATCGGTGGCTTCCTGCCTGAATAATCGCCGATTGGCCTTAATGTGTTTTCGTGTAGGCGATCTACCACGTGTATACACCTGACCTGCGTTTGTGTTGCTCCATGTTCTTAACCGTTCTTTCTACCGGTCCACATCTAGCGACCCAGTGTCCGTGCTGATTCTCTTTACGCAAGGTTTGTGATCACAAACTCTCACAGATCAGACAGATTATGAGCTATCTATCTATCTACTCTACTGTTCAGGTCATCTACGGTTCCTGACCTGTCGTTGCGTGAGGTTGTGCAGGATATATTTGCGTGTCTGGTATATTACTCCCGTAGATGACGCAGATTTTATACGGCTCCCAACCGGCACCATGAGCTAGATCGTACAGATCAGGGATATATGTTGCCTGAAAGACCTATAGATCATTCTCAAGTGGGAACTGATGATCTATAGATGATCTGTACATGATCTATCCGAGGTGCGCTAACCTCGAGACAGACACAATGCATGGCAGATGCAGTGAAGAGATTGGAGGTTGGACAATGAAATACATGTCATGCCATGCCAATGATGTAGTTACTGGGTACGAAAAAAAAACGCAACATACACGAGCAAGCCAGCAAACGATTACTGCTGGAGATGAATCGATCTCATGCTTGGTGTATGTACTGATCGGTGAGCTAATTGACGAATGCTTTGAGGGCCGATCAGGTGCTTGGTTTAGCTCCTGATTGATTGGTTACTATGGATGTTAATTTTTGGGAGTTGATCTATCTGATACATGGAACATGTGTACGTATTACGGGGGACCATGGTAAATAGGACCTACGGCACACACGAAAACCTATCTTTGTACGTATTTTTTCTAACAATATTTTGGTCCTATTTACTATGGCCCCCCGTAATAGCCTACCAGTAAGTCTGAAGATGTACAAACAAAGAGCACTGCGGGATGGAGATTCGAGTTGTGGAGATTTTTTTTTTCGAGAATGCACCTTGGCTTCTTCCGGCGCTCAAACAGTTGTGTATACACGAGCTCGTCTTGTGACGAACAAAAATCACCTGGTACGAACTATGGGATGTGATGACAACTGTCTTGGCAACAGCAGCAGTAGCAGCAGCAACAGCAGTAGCAGCAACAGCGACAACATTGTGAGAACGATAGCAACAAATAACCACGTCAACTATTGTACAAACAACCAACAACAACAAGCCCCCCCCTATGGTCAAACGACTACGGCCATGCATGAGAATGAGGACACCCCCCCCCCCCCCCCCCCCCCCCGCATCCGCCTTCGTCTCGAAAGGGAAGCGTGGTCGATGTTCAAATTACTGAGACAAGCAACAAATGATTAACCCCCTGGCGCCATTTCATCTTTTGGGCGGCCTCTACTGCAACCCGTCCCCGTCCCATTTTATGTTGATACTGCAGTACTTCAGATTTTTCCAGTCGAGAATTTTTCCACTCCTATTAAAGTACGAATAGTTTGTCTCTATTTTTTGGGTAAGGTAAAATTCCTTCGTGCGGGCCATTACCGTACTTGCCTAGGAAACTTCCTTGGACGCTACGTGCTTCTGCCGTTCTGGTGTTGCATGTGTCTGAAAGCCCGCCTCACTGTAAACCCTCTTTTGTACCGCAGTCCCTTTCTGGGGACGAACTACTGAGAATTTGACTGAATTGTCCCCAAACCGGACTGCAGTCCCGAACGGGTTAATGTTAATAGCGATTTCTTACTGCGGCAGTAGGATGAAGCTTGCCGGGCCCCCTCTGTGCGAGAGTCGCTACACCCCCCCCCCCCACGGGCGGCGCTCCGCGCATTTGGTGCAAGCACTCAATGTCTGCCTAGTCGGTGAAAACCCGACGTGCTCTGCTCGGTATTTTGTAGGCATGCGAGGGTCTATGAATGCGATCACATACATCCGACCACGAACGGCCATGCATAGCAGAAGTACATGAGTACACCCCCCCCCTCCCCCCCTTGAATAT
Source organism: Macrocystis pyrifera (assembly GCA_031763025.1). Taxonomy (NCBI): domain Eukaryota; class Phaeophyceae; order Laminariales; family Laminariaceae; genus Macrocystis; species Macrocystis pyrifera. The sequence continues at coordinate 4,880,925 of JASSKH010000021.1, read as the reverse complement.
CTCTGAGCGAAAGCCAATACCCCCCTCCCCACCCCCACCCCCATTTGTGTCCGTTTGGGACCCCAATTCTATTTATCGCCTTCGTCCTCCTTTCTTCTGCTTTTTCCTATTTTATAAATAGGCGTCAATCAGACCCGGGGTCACGTAGCGGGGTCCCCTCCCGACTACGACGGTAGGTGCCTTCCACACGCCCGTTTCAGACGGACTGTTTCAGAGAGGGTACGTATTGATAGTTGAGGCATTTTTCGAGGCATGCGCCCGCGACCCTCCGTTTGATATGCCCCTTTCCCCTGATTTTGGGGAGTTCCAGACTAAAAAGCGTTATTTTTGAAGCGCCTGAAAGCGCCAATTAGGCGTGCATGACGCGTGCCTGGCGGAGGATGGGCGAGATAAAAACAATATTTTGGTCGTAAAAGCATGAAAACGGAGAAGTTCAGGCACGCCTGCTTCAGAAAACGTTTTTTTTTTTTTCAGGAAGGCCAGAAAATCAAAGCAAGGGCCTCTCTACCTAGAGGCCCGTGCACATGAGAATAAAAAACGCCCCCCGTGAACGGCATCTTGTATCTGACTTATCGAACTATTATAATAATTTAATGAAAACATCGAAATTTCGATTTTTCGAACTTGGCGTTGTCCTCGTTCACATTTTTCAAAATTCGCAACGTACTTGTAGATATTAGTAGTACAAAGAGCATACCGGTACGTCGTACCTGGTCTTATTATTAATAGTAGTATTAATAGTCTCTTGTCCTGACTGTTCATACCAAATGTCTTATGCACCAGCAGGTAGAATGGAGCACCGACGCGTCTCACCGAGTACCACGCTTGCACGTGCGTACTTGCGATTGCGCTGTTCTTGTTTCGTGCGACTCGTCATGGTATCATGGCAGGCACTCAACATACAGCAGCGAGTCGGCCAGTCTCTTTGCTCCACCATGACATCACATCACGACCGGACACCCACCCGCCCGCCCACCCACAACCCACTCCACTCCACTCCACCACATGCAGAGACACAAATTTCACGTGTTGTAGTACCCGTATGTTCTGAGAGCACGACCAACAAGATGCGTTGCTCCGCCGTTCCCTAGGTGTTGACGAAAGTACCTGGTACCGTTTAATTTTTTCTAATCCTGCAGTCCCCTTTCGGGGACGAATGAGTCTAATTATTACGGGGGTCCATAGTTAACGGGACCAAATTTTGTTAGTAAAAATAGGTAAATATATAAGTTTTTATGTCTACCATAGGTCCTATTAACTGTGGACCCCCGCAATAGAAGTGTTTTGTCCCCAAAACGGAACTGCGGTTCTAAAAGAGACGGAACTTGCAAGAACGGTGGGATGAGGGGCGCGACAGACGCCTTGAGGTGGTCAAACTCCCTGCAGAGTACTTCCTGCGTTGGCGATTATTCCATTTTTACTGCTGTGTTCGAGCATAACAGCTTCTTGTGGGGGGAGAAGGTAGACACCCTGCTCAGCGCAATAATAGCGATCATGGCATGCGAAGGGAGGAAAGGCGTACTCATTTGTTGCTTTCGTTGTATTAGTTATTTGACCCTTAACCGCGCACCCTAGTCGAGGCGGGAGGGAGCACCGTTCCTACTCCTATTAATAGTAGACACCTCCAACGCTTGGGGCGCGCATTACGTTGTTTTGATATTTCTCCAATCCCTTCCTGTTTCGCCGCCTGTGAGCCACCATAAATGTTTGAGGACCAGCGATCGTTTCTCTCGCTGCTATCTGGTAACGTGAAGTTTGGTACACTTACTATTAATACTTGGGAGATATTAACGTTAGTAGTAACCAGAAAACAATCGCCATCCTATTTTTTAATTAGGATATTTACGGTGGCCACACGCGGCGAATCAAGTTTTTGGTACACTATTAATAGATAAGAGGCGAGAAAACGATCGCTATCCTAGGAGTTATACGGTGGCGACAGGCGACTTGAAGTTTTTGGTGCGCAAGATAACAGGTAGTAGTATGCGTAAATATAGGGAGGTTCTGATGGCAACAAAAAGTCGAAATGCACCTTACATTTATGGTCAGACTGGTAGTAGAGAGAAAACGATCGCTGTCCTGGGAGATAGATATATGGTGGCCGCAGGCGGGGAATGAAGTTTGGTACGCTACTATAAAATATTAACAGATGTTAGCGAAAGAAACGTTCGCTGTCCTATCAGTAGGAGTGATGATGCGTTGGCCACAGGTGACTTGAAGTTTTTTGTGCACTAGATAACAGATAGTAGAGAGAAGAACATCGCCATCCTAGGAGATATATGGTGGCCACAGGCGACATGAAGTTTGGCGAGAAA
>JASSKH010000021.1:3618275-3645490 GCA_031763025.1 Macrocystis pyrifera | reverse complement strand
ACCCACGGCAGCCAACTAATAACTACCAGGTAGCTAACAAGTGGAGTCCAGCCACAAGCATGCCCTACAAGTTGGCTTACTTCGCCAGCCAACTAATAACTAGCTACAGTCAAAAAGTCCACCCACCCAAGTCATATCCCACTACGTTGCCTTACTTCGCCACCTACTAGTTGAATAACTACCCGCCAAGAAGTTTCCGAAAACCAACTCACAGCGTCTAAAAAACAGGGAACAACGGTAAAAAAAAAGAAGAGAAAGGAACGTTGAGAGCACGACAAAGCCAGACCAAGGATGAACAAAAAATGGGAGCGAACCGCCAGAATCATAACAGAGCATAACGGCAGATGCATACCAGAGCATACCAGAGCATACCAGAGCATATCATGATATCAGCGACCTCTGCACCACAAAATTTAATCCGGTTAGACCACAATTTGATCGGCTCTTCTTAGGAGGGCGGGACTATCTCAAATATCGAGTTTTTTTAGGCCGGTCGGTACGTCTCGGTCCAAAAAAGGTGGCTTGGATTAGGGGGGGGGGGGGGGGGGGGGGGGTACGGCTTCGGATAGCTCGTCCTTTAAAAAAGATAAACAAACCGGTTCAAGAGAGGTCGTCTTAAAAGAGGGACACGGTTTAAGAGAGCTCGTCTTAAAAGAGGGAACACGGGTTTCAAGAGAGGTCAATCTGTAGGGGAACACGGGTCTACGAGGACTCTTCTCAAACAGGGGTTTTAAACCAGCACTCGTCCTTGAGGATAACACGCTTTAAGAGACCTAGTCGTGAAGAGAAAACCGGGTCTTAAGAGAGCTCGTCTCCAAGTGAAACATGGGTTCAACAGCGCCCGTCTCAAGGAGAAAGACGGGTTTAGACAGAGCTCGTCCTAAAAGAGAAACAAGGGTCTAAGAGAGCCCGTCTCAAAGAGAAAACACGGGTCTAACAGCTCCCGTCCTTTGAGGAGAAATACGGGTTGATCGAGGGGCTAAATCTTGAAGAGCTCATTCTGAAGAGAAACACGTTTTTTTCAGAGAGCTCGTCTCAAAGAGAAACAATGGGTTCAAGAGAGCTCGTCTTTGAAGAGGAATGCGGGTGTAAGAGATCTTGTCTGAAAGAGAAACACAGACTTAAGAGAGCTCGTCTTAAAAGAGAAACACGGGCCCAAGAGAGCTAGTCTTGAAGAGAAACGCAGGTTGGAAGACAGCTCGTCTCAAAAAGAAACACGGGTCTAATAGAGCTCGTCTCAAATATAAACACGAGGCTTTAAGAGAGCTCGTCTTAAAAGAGAAACGCGGGTTTTAAGAGAGCTCGTCTTGAAGAGAAACACAGATTTGAGATAGCTCGTCTCGAAAGAGAACACAAGAATTAAGAAGAGCTCGTCTTGAGAAACACGGGTTCAAGATAGCTTGTCTCAAAAAAGAGAAACATTGGTTGAAGAAAGCCCAATGTTAGAGATTAGAGAGGTCGTCGTCTGAAGACAAACACGGGTTTTAAGAGAGCCCATCGCAAAGAGAAACACGGGCTGAAGACTCTTCTAGAACTATAGTCCTAGTTGTGGGCACAAACCACTTAAATTCCAAGTAGGTTGTCCACGAAACGGAACTGCGGTCCTAAAAAGGGTGAATAATCAACCCTTTCGAGACTTCAGACGGGGAAAAATGGCGACAAAAACTGACGATTATATCAGCCCATTGTGGTCACTGCGTGATTCAAAGTTACAATGGTGATGCAAGGATAGTCGTACGGCACGGCACGGCACGGCGGGGGTGGGGGGGGGGGGTAACTCATTAGCACGGGCGGGTGGTGGGGGGGGGGGGAGTGCACTCGATAGGAGAGATGTACTCGATCTCATGCATGGCTTAGTCGTATGGCCATAGACCCTCGCATCCCTACAATGCCGGGACGGAGCATGCTGGGTTTTTCACCGACCAGGCAGACATTGCTTGCACCAAGCGCGAAGCGCCGTGAGGTGTGCGGCGAGTCGCACGAAGGGTGAGCTGCATCCTACTAAGAACCGCTTGTGAGGCGGACTCGCATATGGATGCCAGCGTCAACGAGTCAATTTTTAATTTCCGGTGTAGAACGGGGGGGGGGGTGCCAGATAATCCTGCCCGTACTTCTGAGCGCTCACGCAGCTCCTAGACAATTGGCCAACACTTAAGTTGCCAACCATCGTTGTGGTCGCAATGTCGAGGTCCCGAAAGGAGCAAACAGAACCGCAGAGTCCTGTTTTGGAGACGAGCCGCTCAGATTCTAACCAGCTTTGTCCTTAAAAACGTGGGCTGCAGTCCGAACTAGACGGGTTCAAAGATCACCAACACGGGGTGTGTGTGTGAGAGACCCTCGTATACAAGATAAGCCCCAGGTTCGAGATAGGTCAAAAATCGTCTTTGCCGCACGAAGTGCACCCCACACTTGGGCAGAGAAATTACTCGGAACCAATGTGAGATCGTTTTTGTAGTATTACGGGGGGGCATCTACAGTAATCAAAGCCAAATATGGTTGTGTGAACATAGGGAGGATACCTGGTTTTTGGCTCCATCGTGAGTTCTCATTCTTACTACATATGCCCACCCGGAATAGCCGTACGGCGAACTCACCCACCTTTTACGATGCACTATAGAGGACCGCACTGTAGGTGACCGCACTGTTCGGGGGAACACAGCAATGAGAACCAAATGCGGTGTGTTGAAATAGGGGGATACCTGGTTTTTGGGTCCATCGTGGGTTCTCATTCTTACTACATTTGCCCACCCGTAATAGTTGTACCGCGAGTTCACGCACCGTATACGATTATAGAAGGCGCACTATAGAGGATCGCACTGTAGATGATCGCCACTGCTCGGGGCAACACAGTAATGAGGACCAAATGCGGTGTGTTGACATAGGGGGATACATGGTTGGTGGGTCCATCGTGGGTTTTGATCACCATGCATTACTACTGTATGTAACACTATCCCCCCCCCCTCGCAATAGTGATATAGTCTGATCGAAAGAATAAGGTACCGTTCGATCGGCACGACACGCACAAAAGTGCCTTCTATTTCCGATCAGACTGATAAAGATTAAAGAGGGGGTCGTATGCAAGAGAGGTTTACTCCTCATCACAGCAGTAGTGCACACCCTGGGTATGATACTCTTTCAAATTATAGCCACCACTGACTGCACTCGTGAACGCACCGTCACCAGCTAGGCAGGGTTCATGACCATACCCTTCGCCGCCAACCCTTTATTATCCCGCCCGCCCCGTTTCCACACCAAGGTCCGGCAAAGGTCAACCCTTTTGTTAAGGCTGCAGTCCCGTTTTGGGGACTAACTACTTACAATTTGACTGGTTTGTCCCGACAAAACGGCACTGTGGTCCAGCATAGCTCTACTTGATACGTACCTGGAAACAGGTACACCAAACTGGGCGTAAATATAAGGACCTTTCGGGCTTCAATATGAAGATATAACAGTCCTGAAATGCGCGACACTGTAGATAGGTTGACACGCCACAGGTATACGCACGCTGTGCACGAGATGGAAGAAGAGATGGCATCCCTACCCATGGTCGATGATGGACGATCGGGTCAGGGTCAGGGTTATATATAGGTAGGGTTAGTTGTGTTCGCTACTTCGATACCATGAATGGCTCACGCTGTTACGAGACGAAAGAGATTCATCTCGACCCATGGGTTGATTGGGTCAGGGTTAGGGCTATAGGGCTAGGGTTAGTTATGTTGGCTATTTCGATACCATGGTTGACGCACGCTGCACGAAACGAAAGAGATGCATCTCGACCCATGGTCGATGGTTGGGTCAGGATTAGCCTTTAGGGCTAGAGAGTTAGTTTGTGTTTGATACTCGATACCATGGTTGACGCACGCTGTTACGAGACGAAAGAGATTCATCTCGACCCATGGTTGATTGGGTAAGGGGTTAGGGCTATAGGACTGGGGTTAGCTATGTTGGCTATTTCGATACCATGGTTGACTCACGCTGTACGAGGCGAAGAGTCAGCATAACCCTATAACCATTATTAATACCGGGGTAGAGCGTTTGCGAAGAATTTCGGTTGAACAAATTTTGTTGGGTTTCTTGTAGTCTGTTTCCTATGTAAAAGGACCCAGCCCATGGAATATTCCTAAGAGTTAACCCAACCCAGAAATGAGTAGCTTACAAGTGGCAATTTTTGCGAGTTGTGCTGGGCTGGGGTTAACTCTTAGGAAGGGTCCAGGGGCTGGGGTCATTTTTACGTAAGAAACAGAGAACAAAAAAAAACAACCGAATTGGTTCAAACCAAATTCTTCGCACACCCATTCTCGATTGGGTTGAAGAGCATCAGGGTATCATTAGTACCACGAGTCGTCCCGTGCAAAGTTAAGCCTCGATCCATGGTGTCGCACAAGTTGGTAATCAGCTCCACTCCTCCATCTACTGCTGTATGTTACATACCAGGTACGAGAGTAAAATGGAGCCAGATAAAGTCATGAAAAATAAATAAAACAAAGAGAATACAAAAAAAAAGAGGGACGGAAATAAAAAATGGTTTCCGACTGAGTGCGTGGGTGTGTGCGTGCGCAACGCTACGCTCACCACGAAGAAGGGGTAGGCGTTGTCAGTCGTGGAAGTCGTGGAAGTTCCATCCCCCTCAAAGTTTGCCCAGAACCCCGTGGGGCAATCGTCTAGCATCCTCCCCGGCGCCGCTTCCCCGGCCACGCGGAGAGAGGGGCCGCGGCGGCTTGGCCCGGATAGGCCTTCCAATAAATCGCGTGCGGCCATGCCGTCGTCCAACCCTGACAGTCCCGTCGTGCGATGGAATTAATTGCGTTAGCGGCGGAATTAAACGGTCAGCGGTGGAATTATCAGGGTATTGGACTCTCTCGCGCGCGGCCAATGCCGTCGTCCAACCATTACAGTCCCGCCGTGCGGTGGAATCAATGGAGTTTAGGGTTTAAGAGTGTAGAGATCTACTGTGTGCGCCAGGTAGAGAGCTCCTCACGCTATACGTACGTACAGGAGACAGAGAAAAACAGAAGCACTGGGCACCTAAGAAGGTGATACCTTCTGAGTGAGCCACGTACGGGGGGTGGAAGTATCGATCGATTACCCAGCCCAGGGTGAGCTGCATGGCATACCCCCTCTACAGTGCCAAGACTCGCGCGACACTCCTCCCTCCCACCCTCCCTCCCCCCCTCCCCTCCCTCGCCCCTCCCTGCCTCCCTCCTTCTCCCCCTTCCGCCCTCCCTACCTCCCTCCCCTCTCTCTCTCCCTCCCTCCTCTCCCTCCCCCCCTCCCCCCCCCCCCCCCCCCTCACTCCCTCCCTCCCTTCCACCTCTCCAGACCTCCTTCCCTCCCCTCCTCCCTGCCCCCCCCGCCCCCGCCCCCCTCTCTCCCAGTGATGCACAATATATAGTTTTTCTCTACAAATGGTTGCTTTAGCGGGACTTTCATGAAAATACCATGGAATTCCCATGGAAATCCCATGCAAGTCCCGTGGATATCCCATGCAAGTCCCATGCAAATCGCAGTGAAATTCAATGGAAATCCCGTCGAAATCCCGTGGAAATTTCATGGAAGTCTTATGGAAGTCCTATAAAAATCCCATGGAAATCCCATGGAAGTCCCATGGAAATCCCACGGAAATCTCACGGAAATCCAGTGAATAGGGCTGTGAGTTGACTATGAATAAGTCGCCGACTACAGTAGTTCGTTGCCTACATATTTCAGACACGTCGTATGAACATTTAATATTACGGAGGGCCATAGTTAATAGGACCTACGGTGAACACAAAAAAACCTACATATTTCCCTATTTTTACTGACAATATTTGGTCCCATTTACTATGGCCCCCCGTAATAGTCGCGTGTGACAGTTTGCGGAAAGGTATATCATACCTGGTACGTACTAAGTGTACGTATATCTGTCAGTCTGGCGCGCGTTTCGTGGCTCCACGAGGGTATTCTACAGAAAAAAAACTAAGCCAGGTGCGGTGGCCTGCTTACTTCGCCACCCAACGAACCAAACAACCAGGCTGTTCACGGGTCAGGAGTCAGAGAAGGTCCTCAATAAACCCACGGGTCGGGTCGGGTCGGATCGGGTCGGGTCAGGGGGTATTCGAAACCTCACGGATGGGGTCGAGTCGGGGCGGGTCTAGGGTTAGTTCATCCCCTCCGACCCGACCCCCGCGAGTTTCGACCCCATCCTTGAACAGCCCTGCTATTAATAATAGCCACTGGAGGCCGTCAAGTCTAGCCAGCTGACAGCAATACCCATGGATACTGTTGAAATAGACATACAGTTCGTGTAGGATGTATACACACCGTAACAACGCACTAAAGACGAAGCAACTCCTGGGATGAACTTCGGAGCCGATTTTCTTCGCAACAAGCACCGGCACACACACGCAAACAAAAATGGTGGGGCTCTTGGAAAAATCTTGCCGAGCATCTTTTCTCATAAACTGAACCAAACTGAAAAAAAAAAAAAAACAAACTGTCAGATCCATGACTTTGTCGAAGGTCATTCGTGCAAGCTGTGTGTCAGTGACACTTCGCTCAGGCGTACTGCGGGCCTTATAGGGCCTCATGCATGATGTACATCCCGCATACATGAGGACAAAATCTGAAGCTGCAGAATTCATGTAAAAAACACATCGCTCGGTCTTTTTTACCTCTTCTCCCCGTTTGTCGATAAACTCAGGCAGGAAATATCATCCGAGGAGGTGTGTTATCTTTCGCGTGTTGCATATCAGCTATATTATATACATGTTTATATATATATTTATATATATTACCTCGGATATATCCACTCTGTTCCTCAAGGCAAGGACAGTTTGCAGTAAACAATAACACAGCAGGGTTTCCCAGTAAGGCGGTGGCGGTGTGCCAGAGCAATATGACCGGCTCGTTGGGGAAGCCGCACTACTCATTCCAGCTCATGAGCGCAATTCTCAAGTCGCGCCTTAAGTGATTGATTTTGACCGCCTTGTGTCGGGACGCCGCCTTGCTCAGACCGCCCTGTGTATGGGGGGGGGAGGGACCCTTACCGCATAAAAACGATCCTTACGATAACATGCCCTCACCTTCAGATTCTTCCTCGAGGCGCCTCCCAATGCTTCCCTCGAAAAAGCGGAATATCGCCACAACCGTGCCGGCCTCCGTCAATGTGTACACGTTCCTGTCCTCCAGGATGTCGTCCGATATCAGGTAGGTGCCCGGCGAAGCTCCGCCCGCAACCGTCATTTCCGAGCAAACTGAAAACAGACACAAGTCGACAGCGATGAGACCCTGTTAACGGGCAATGGTAACACAAACCTACCCTGGTATTACACCACCAGGTACCAGGCAATAGGCAACATTGAAAGAAATAAACCTACAAGTCATACCTAGTAACCAACACCGAACAGTTTGCCGTCTATTACCCCCCCCGTAGGTTCCATGGGCACGCTGAAATTAGACAAGTCAATACGGGTAACAGTGGAAACCATATTATTAGGGGGGTCCATAGTCAATACGACATATGGTATACACAAAAAAAACTATACATTTTCCTATTTTTACCAACAATATTTGGCCCTGTTTACTATGGTCCCCCGTAATAACCGACAACACACAACACAAAATAGAAAACTATTACTGATGAGGTAATTCAAATCTAAATCTACACTGTTTACCATCCCCTCTGAACCGTCCCGAGCACGCTGAAAATAAATAGGCAGCCGATTGCAAAAGAAACAACATCCGGCATTAGACATCGCTGCTGCTGTAGGTATGCCGAGTAACACCCAAGAAAACACGCCCCCTCCAGCGATTCTCAAAGCTGGGTTTCCCGATAAGAGAGGGGGTGGGCGTACTGAAAAAGCCGACCGATGCACCAAACACGCAACCTTCTCGACGAAACCTTTCCAAAGCCACCGTTTTCGTTTTGTGTGCCCCCTGTGTTTTGGGCGAAACCCGGGTCTGAAATTCGTCCCAGGGTGTGTGTTGTCTTATCACCCAGTGTGATAGTTGTTGTTATCTTCACATTAAATCGTCCTTTCTACCCAGCTTCATCAGTACACCCAGTGTCCGTCTTGATTCCTTATCCTAGAGAGATACTGATTCCGTGGTCACGGACTGTGAGACGGAGGAAGACCAAAAAAGAAAAAGAAAAAGAAAAAGAAAAAATCGCAAATTCAGGTGTCAAGCAAGCGAAATGCCAGCGTGCCGGGTACGAGAACACAACAACACAAGCAGGACCAAAAAATAATAGTGCGATACGGTATACCTTTACGGGGGCCATAGCTCCTCATAGTAAATAGGACCTACGGTACACACAAAAACCTATATATATATATATATATATATATATATACCTATTTTCACGAACAATATTTGGTCCTATTTACTATGGTCCCCCGTAATAATAGGAAATAGGTATGCCAATAGTATGTGTACTGCTGTAGGTACGGAAGGGAGCGAGACTTCGTGCGTACACAAGCCTCCTTTTGGTTTCGGTTCCCCTCGGTTTTCTTCTTCCGGCGAAGGTTTTCCCACTCTCGATGTCCACATAAGGGTTAGCGTTAAGTCATCAATACGAACACGAAGCGGTCCTCGTACTTCGCCCGGAGTGGAAAGTGAGATGAGAAAGTGGTCAACGTTAACGTTGAGCCTCAAGCTGCACATCGCCGGACATCATTCGAACTCCAGTAAATCAGACTTGATATTGGTGAGATGCCCCTCTGCTGCTACTCCTGACTGTACAGCAGTATGGCACCGGCTCTCCCAACAAGAAACGTGGATACTGGTCCAGGCTACGATATTTCTTATTGTAGGAAAGGGTGTGTTTTCCGCATTGTTTAGTCGCTCCCGAATTTCTTATCATGTTTCCCCGCAAATTCCAGGCTAAGTGTGCGAGTTGTGTCTATCCACGCCGTCGTTGTTGAGCGCTATCGCCGGGAATCACGTGCTGTGGCGGTTAAGTGATTCTGAACAATTGCACCGCGTGCAAATTCAACTGGGCTTCTTGATTTTTTATTTATTTATTTTTTTTCGTTTTTTCTTCGTTTTTTTTTTCTCGTTAGAAACTCAACCTGGCGTTTTTTTACGAAAAAGCGAAAGTAAGTCTGTTCGTTTACTCCCTTTTTTTTCTCGTTTTTTTTTTTTTCCCTTGTTAAGAGCAGCCTTTAAGGCGTGTTTTGGAGAAAATCGGCTCTGAAATTCGTCCCAGGGGGTGTGATATCTCAAGGGTTGCACATGTCTCCGGTTTGATGTTTAGTACCATTAACCTGTCTGTACCAGGTCGTGGTTTACATGGTGCCAGGCGCTAGGCCATATTCACATACATTACCTATGAGAAACTACTATTACGGGGGGACATAGTTAGTAGGACCTACCGTACAGACAAAAACCTATATATTTACCATTTTTTGCTCACAATATTTGGTCCTATTTACTATGATCTCCCGTAAATAGTAAGCCAAAGAGAAAATAATGAGAAACCGGAAGGGGCTACGCCGGCGGCCCCGACGGCCGCCGGTCGCAGACTTGCGTGCTGTGATGGGCATATAATGTAGAGGAGGAGGAGGCTGAGACTCGATGCTAAAAGAATGAGAGCGTGCGCTCCACACTCCATGTACGTTGGAAAAGGCGGCAGAATGCTTACGAGTACTTGCCGATCAACCGAAGAGCGGCGGAATGCTACAGCAAAAACCCGGTGTAACTAACTCCTGACTCGGTGAACTCAGGGAGTACGGGATGACCGACGACCTCTACCGACAGCGCAGCTCCGTAAAAAAGGCGCCGTCTCAGTAGCTGCTCTTGTCATACATCTCCGCACCCACGTATTAAATATAGTACAGCAGCTCTGCTCTACTGATGCTGCCGGTGTACGATAGCGTACACAACAAAAGTGCTGCTATTATCAATAATAGCCGTCATGAGTGCTGCTGGCTGTAGGTGACGTGCGATATCTCTCTCATATATCCCCGGCAAAAAAAAATGATGGATGGCAGTTCTCAACTAACCCTGGGTGGCATATGTTATCGGGGCGTTCCGTCGATGTCCCAGGTACAGCCATCCGCGCAGGCCCCCAAAATGGCGACGCCAGCCGGACAGCTGACCCTCTCCATGGGTCGGAGGTCGGAGAGGACGTGCCGGAAAGAACCGCGAATGCATACACACCCTGTCGAGAGACCAGGGGCCAAAACACTGACAGGGCAGGGATTTGTCGGGGATTCCTTCGCGGATCTCAACGTCAAGGCTTCGCGCGGGCGCTACGGCGCTGAACGGGCGGATCCTCCGACGCCGCGCGGTTTAGGCGTGGAGGGGGCACGCCTCGGGAAAGAAACCGCGCGGAAAGACGGTCAGAGGCGGGAGAGATCCGCCGAACAAAAACGGATCGGATCAGGTTGAGGATCATCATAGATATATTTACTGGGAGTGCATGGCAAAATGAATACATGGTACCTGGTAGAAAAGAAATAAAAAGGCCGCCCTTCTCCAGATTGCTTATCATGTAATATAACAAGAAACCCGTCTGTCTCCGGTTTGACGCTCATCGTACACAATAGTATTATTTATACGTATGCGTGTACTTGAACACAAACGATTTGATCACAGATCACGATCTACGGCAGAAGTGGAGCATCTGACGTTTGGAAGATCCCAACCTGCCGCTGCTGTGAGTTGTGAGATCTTGAGCAGGATCTGTTCATGACTACCACAGATCCAATGATCCAGCAAACATGCCCTACAACAAGACAAGCTCAACAGACAAGCTCAAGCCTAAATTGGACATGCAAATTATACGGTTCCCACCTTTTTGCAACATCAGCAGTGAGTACATAGACACCTCTGCGTACACGGGGCAGGAATCGAGTATTACTAATATCTTTCGTGAAAGATCTATCAGCTATACGCAGTAGCCATGAAAAGTAGATCCATCCACGAGCGGGAGTCGATTACCAGGTACCAGGTACGTGGTACGTGCGTATTTGTCCGATTCCGGACGCCTCTGGCAACAGGCGGTTGGTACCGGTTCAGTTTAACCCTTTTAGAACTGCAGTCAGTCCCGTTTTGGGGGAAAACCGCTCTGATCATATGCATAATAAGTAGTTTGTCCCCAAAACGAAACGAACTGCAGTAAATAAAGGGTTGAACATATATTCGTTAGTTGATGAGCCGATAGTTTTGCTTCTGTCCTGCTGTATCGTATCTGCGTACAGCTATGGGCGCGTATGACGGTAAAAAAAGGGTACCCTTTTTTACCGTCAGGGCTCGTATGACGGTAAAAAAAGGATATATCCTTTTTTTACCGTACAGCAGCAAGCAGTATCAGAATGTATGATAAAATGAATCGGTCGATCAACCTGCTCTGGTCACAGCAGCAGCAGCTTATGGTATTACGGGGGTCCATAGTTAACGGGACCAAATTTTGTTAGTAAAAATAGGTAAATATATAGGATTTTATGTATACCATAGATCCTGTTAACTATGGACCCCGGTAATAGTGTTTGTGGCGCACTGCTGCTGCTGTTTAGTTTTTTGTGTTCTTGCTGGGCACCGTTCGACTCCGCAGACCGCTACACAAAACGAACGCAGCGATCTTGTACCACATAAATAAGTGTCTGCAGCTACTGCTGTATAGTATGTTCTACTGCTGCTGCTGGTGCTGCTGCTGCTGCTGCTGTTGTCGGCGACAGACAGAACCAGCAGCCTTGGTCTGTGGTCGCAAACATCACGGGCAAGCCAAGCATAAGCAAGTGTACAGCGTCAACAAAAGAGAGACCTGTGTGAAAAAAACAAAAAAACGTTATCGGTGTTTTTTCATCAGGTTTTTCAAGCAAGGTTTTTTTACGAAAAAATCAAACTTTCGGACGTCATTCATATCTGTTTCGCGGCACTCTACGACTCCTGTGCGGCGCGAACTTCTCGTAAATCGGGCGAGAGCACGAGGTTGTTTAGTCCACTGACTGGACGGGCGAGACCATCGCAGTACGCAGTAGTCGCAGGCCTACATATGGTTCAATCGGAATCGCTTGACCAGACACACCTCACCAGGGTCAACGACTGGATAGGCAAATATACTGATACGAGTATGCTACAGCACCGACTGCGTGCTGATTTACTTGCGGTATTACGCTCTTCATGGGAGTGCTCCGGGTGTATAGAACGGAGAAAAGGTTGTGTGCGGACGTTGACGAGGAAGCAAGAGAACCGTGAGAATCACCAGCGCTATGGTCTACCGGAGGTGCTTTAGGAAGTGCAGCGGGCATCGCACCGAATCTCTATGTGTGTATGACCAGCACCAGCAGTACCACAAGAAAAAAAATGAGAAGACAAAAAATGTTGTCTGGTGTCTGATTCGGTCAACAACAACAACCAAACACTCACTTTCAGCAGCAACAGCCTCACGCGGCGAGGAGAGAATACAGATAAGGACCGTTGCGAACAAGCAGCGGAGCGGCATCATGGACATGTCCCTGTGTTGTGGTAGCCGACGATTTGGAGGTTGAGAGCTTGAGCGCTGCCGCTGATATGTTGTCGGGATTGAACTGCTGTGTGGAAACTTATTTCAAGTTTATTTTACTGCTCTTCGTTTTGATGGCACTTTTTCAAAGTATCATAGGCTTTATATTGTATGTTGCTGCACTATTACTAAGTCAGTTGTTTGCTTGCAGAACAGGGGATCGGGGTTGCTTTGGCTTCTGCATATTCGAAGAAAAATAGAAATTAAAAAACGACAAATCCAGTTTCGTTCGGTTCAATTGGAAGGATAGAGATTTTTCGTTATTAGACAGGTATACTCGTATGACGACACCACCACCATGGAAAAGCAGAAAGCTCTGCCCACCACCAACACTACGCATCTGTGGTCACAAACGAGCGCAGCAGTCTATGTTGTACAAGATTGGCAGCATGTTTCAAGATATTTTCGTATAACAAAACGTGTACGACGAGTATGATATCTTATTACCCACGATACGGATCTTCCGAGGCAAGAAACAAACAAGCAAAACGCCTGTTCGGTGAAAATGTGAAATTATCCCCTCCCTGCCCCTTTTGTCTGTCTCACGAAAACGATTGAACAAAAACGATTGTGTCCAATACTACTGCTCCGCAAGAACTATCATCGACAACAGCTGCGAATACGCGCGGTGAGAGCAAGAATTTCAGTTGAGCGTCGTAGATAATTGTAACCTTCGTCCCTAACAAGCTCGTGTGCAATCGGAGGTTTTTCCTCGCGTCGAGCCGTTCCTGCGGGGTGACTGCGGTTGTCTGACACAAACTCTCGCGATATTTTTGGTTTAGGAGCTGGGGAAACGTTACTTTTGAATACGTACTGATTGCTGTATGGTACGTACGAGAGTACGCGAGAGGACAGGGAGGTATTGGTTTGCCTCCTCGTGCTAATAGTCGAGGACCGATCATCGTGGCCTCTGTCCAACCCTTAGGGTCATGCATGCGTGAGGGCACTCCAGCCAACCGTTCAACGTCGTGAAGGGCAAGCAGTGGTCGTTGGGGGGGGGGTGAGAGGAGAGACGTTTGGCGAGAGTTCTTCGCAACGATAGATGGCAATTGTTGCTGGGCAACTGGAACATACCTGGTATAGCATACATGTTCGACAACAATAATTGCGGCGTCATCGACAAATCAGTTCGTCGAGTTAGACCCGAGATGAAGGCACCGCTGTCGCAAAGTACCCCTCGACCCCCGCCCCCCCCCCGACCTGGAAGCGCACGCAAAATCGGAGAAGACTGGGGTCTATCGAACTGTCGGGCTGGAGGTCGCCGCCGGCAAAACGTGAAAAAATATCGCCGAAAAAAAACATACCTGGTACTTGGGTACACACAGCAACAGCTGACAGCAACAACAGCAGCGGCAGCAGCAACAGCAGCAGAACAAGTCACGAAATCTCCGCATGTACCGAGCGAGGGCGCAACCAACCGACCCGGGGGTCTGTGATTCCCATACTACAAACAAGTAATAATGAAAAATGTGTGTGTGTGTCAGAGAAAAAAAATGTCGAAAATTTGAAAAAGAAATGGAATGAATGCAAATCCTTCCGGTCGCCATCAACACCCTCCTCAACCCCCACCCCCCCCTGCTGTACGATCATTGCCCACAGACTCATTGAAGGCAACATCTCGGAGAGACAACAAACCACCACCACCAGCGCAAAGCACAGACACGCATACCGCAGGAGCAGCAGCAGCAATGGTGCCGCGAGGCCTCAACAGCGGGGGAGCTCCCCTTCCCCGTCCACCTCTCCCCCCCCCCAGCAGCAGCAGCAGCAGCAGCAGCAGCAGCGGGGGGGCGGGGGCGGGGGCGTGCAACAAGGCTTCTTCTTATGCCTCTATCGAACATTCTGCTGTGCGCCGGCTTCGCCCTTACAGCACTGACATGCTCTGCCAATGCCGGAAGTGCGGCCGGTCACCGTCACCACCAAAGCCGCCATTGGGGGCGACTTGGGCGACCACCAATTGTAGCGTGGTCGACCGTTGGGACTGTGGCAAAGCGGCGGGGGGGGCGGTACGCTGATGATAGTGGTGGTGGTAGTGGTGGGAGTAGTGGGTCTTTGCTTCGTGGAAGCTGGGGGGGCAACCGCACGAGACCACATCCCCGGCCTGCGGGCGACGACCGGGGGGTGAGAGCAGTAGTATTCATCTTGTTGTTAATACTCGTAGGATGATATTGATGGTGATAGGGAGTGGACGTATGATACCGGCAGCTCTCGCTAGAATGTACCCATGGGCGGTATGTTCGAATGTGCTTGTTCAGTATTTGACGGTTTCTTCGCCTGGGACTCATCAACAGGGTACCACGCCGTAGTTGCCCGCGAGTATTCATCCATAGAAGCTCGAACTGGTACCATGCGTAACTAAGTATATACTTCGGTATACCATTCATAAGACGCATGGCGCTTATAACTGCCAACCGCTATTATTACTAGTGCATACCGGTATGTGCGCAAGGGGCGACTGGAGTAGTAGGGCATACAAAAACGTATCGGTTTTTCGGAGATTTTCGGTCGGATGCGCGGACCGCCGGCTTTCAGGTTTTCGCCATGATTATGTGCAGGACTGGTCGGCACAAATCTTTGTGCACGGGCGTTTGTGGTCAACTTGTCTAATTCAACCTCACCCTAACCGAACCCGAACCTGAACGCCAACCCTTTCGGGGGCTCGAGGTCGGCAGGGGCAGTCACGCGGCTCCGCCCGCGTGTTTAGGTGGCGTTTTCCCCGAAAAACACTCCAGCCTTGACAAAGAGGACCCGCACCCTGCACAAAATCTTGTGCCGACCCGTCCTGCACATATATAGGCTCGAGTCCACCGGCTTCAGGTTTTTTATACGTAGGATCTCTGGCTCCACCCGGCTGAAAAATCGGGCATGCCCTATTAGAAATGCCCTATATTATTTAGGCGGCCGTTTTCGATTATGCACCGGATAGCAAGTATTAATAGTAGAGGTCCCATATACCTGGTATCATCAGTAGGAACCAGCACTCGCAAAGGCAGGCTGCTATTGGTTAGCAGTAAAATAAGAAGGCTTGGGATTCGCTCTTCTCAAGTTTGTGCAGCACGAACTCCTCCAGATCGTAGGAAATCCGGCCTCTGGACCGTGCTTGCCCTGTTTCTTACGATTTTACAATTTTTAAATACGTCAGCTGTGAGTTCGACTGATTGAATAGTTGATACTCAACTTTGCAAGCTGCGTGATACGTCTCGTCTATATTTCATTTTTTTACCGAATTTTACAAGTATGATGATGAACCGAACGCGCGTATTCTGTATGTACTGGTTCTTACGATTTGAAATAACCTGCGTACCGTGAAATACGCAAGATAACACACCCGCTCGGACGATTTTCGAAGCTGGGTTTCCCGATAAGAGAGGGGAAGGGCGTACTGAGTACGACGACCGATGCGCCAAACATGCAACTTTCTCGACAAAACCTTTCCAAAGCCACCATTTTCGTTTTGTGTGCCCCCCCCCCCCCCCCCATGTTTTGAAGGAAAACCGAGTCTGAAATTCGTCCCAGGGGGTGTGCTATCTTATCACCCAGTGTGTTATACGGTATGTGGGTGGTGTCCTGTATGTAGCATGTACTGCAGTCTTTGGCATATTCATACATAGCTTCAACAGCGCGAGTCCTCTTCTTCGTCGCCAGCAGGGCACAGCAGTATACAACTCTGGGCTGAAATGTAAGGACCGGTTGGTCTTCATGTTTGTACTCCAACGGGCCTTATATTTACGACCAGAGTCCTTACGTTCCCGTCCGTCCAGGGTGGTGCGACTCTGACCCCCGAGCAGTACGAGCAGTACAAGGACAGTTTTTGTGGCAAATGTTTGATCCAAAATATCGCTTTATTTCGGGACTGAGTTGTGTGCAGCGCACAGCATGGGCCCACATACACTTGCTGTCTAGTAAATACTCCTGTGTACCACTCACTCCCTCTGGAAATGCGAGGAGCGTTGGGGTACGAGTATTCGATCCCATTTATTTCATGCTTATTTCATGCTGTGTCCCCACTCAACCAACTCATCGCTGCCCCCCTCCCCTCCCCTCCCCTACCCCCCCCCTCCCTCCCCCTCTCCCACCCCCCATCCCTTGCCCTTCCATGTTGTGTCCCACAGACTCGAGGCACCGCATCTTCGTTCCCCTCTGGTGGGATCAGTCGGGCCGCGGCGTTCCGTGAGCGTAGTCCGCGAGGTCGCTGTGTGAACGGGCTCCTTTTGGCAACTGCTATCCCAACAGTTGATGGCGGCGGCAGTTCGGCGGAGGACCCCGCCGAGGACCGACCCGAACCGGTTACTGTCGGTGAGGGTGCGTGAGAGAGAGGCCCGGGCGGGGTTGGTCGGTCTTTCTGGCGCATGCAGACCACCGTTGGCGGAAGTATATGCCACTTCTTGCGCTATCCAGTACATTTATACTGGTACATTTTTTAAGGCTACTGTAGTCTATGCACGTATTTGCGTACGTACAGTACTGTAGTACTGTAGCTCCAAATCCGAGTTAATTTGGGGTCCTCCGCTTGGAACTGACTCTCCCGGGTGGCTCTCTCCACCGCGTTTGCCCCTCTCGGGGGTCAGGTCGGGTCGGGTCAACGTACCGTAGCCCCAGGGGCAACTGTTACAGCAGACCATCTATTCTGATGTTGCAGCGGGAACTATGATGGGTGAAATTGACACACGACGCGAATTTTGAACGTGGGAGTGTGGTGACCTTAACCTTTAGTTTTACCAATCCGCCGGAGGATTAAAAAAAAAAAAAAAAAAAAAGAAAGAAAGAAAAAGGCCGCCGTCAATTAATTGTTGGTGAGAGGGAGACAGTTACAGATGGAGAGGGAGACAGTTACAAAAGAGAGAGCGTGTCGAGGTGAGAGACGAGAAGAGGCACGGGAGGGCACAGTTCATGTTTCACGACCTAGCCCTAGCTTCGACAAAATGGTTGAAAGTCCAGACTATTCCGGGGGGGACCACAGCTGTAGTACTCAGAACCAAGCATGCCTCATTAACATGGGGGTGTACTCGATAGGAGAGATGTACTCGACCTCATGCATGGCAGTAGTCGTATGACCATAGACCCTCGCATCCCTACAATGCCGGGACGGAGCATGTCGGGTTTTCACCGACCAGGCAGACATTGCTTGCACCAAGCGCGAAGCGCCGTGAGGTGTACGGCGAGTCGCGTGAAGGGTAAGCTGCATCCTACTAAGAACCGCTTGTGAGGCGGACTTGCATATGGATGACAGCTTCAATGAGTTAGTTTAATTTCCGGTGTGGCCACTTCCAGAGACAGCAATGGGAGTACTATGTAACTGCCTCTTGGGTGCCTTACCTTGAACGCTACGTGATACGATCAATTCCCTTGTGCAGAGTAAAGGTTCTTTACTTCGCACAGATGATCTAACTAGACGACCAGCTGTGGGCGACCGCCAAAAAACAAACAAACAAACAAACAAACAAACAAACAGTACCCTGGATGTCTAGCTCACGTAGTGAGCGGCATGTTTTACAGTGTCGTTGCCAACCGACGCCAACCCAACCCATAATATATATATATAATAGGGGGGGAGGGGGTATAATTTTTCTGGTATGATTTTTGTGTCCGTGGAGGGTATCTGATTGCGCTATACTATGACCCACCGTTCGTGTAATGAGGACAGCCTTAACCTTTTTAGTACAGCAGTCCCGTTTTGGGGACAAATCACTTGGAATTAGACTGGTTTGTCCCCAAATCGGGACTGCTGTACTAAGAGGGTTAATACATGCACCGGGCACACGGGCGTGCGGCCGCTCTGTACCTAGATGTAAGGCACTCTTGTATAGTAGAATCCAATGAATAAAGTTGATTATATTAAGGGACAGAGGGGTAGTAGCTACGGTTATACTTGTATAGCGGGCGTCCCGTGACGGCCTTGTACTCGCAAATTGCCGTTCGTCACACCCCTACATTGTCACCGTTGCTGCTGCAGCATGAAAAAAAGGCTGTGAGCTGTGAGTGGACTGACTATAACTCGCCGAGTATCGGTTGTTTCCCTGGCATGTACAGCAGTATTTGGGTGCGATGGTTGGCGGCGGTATGTGCGCTCTGCATCTCCGAATTGTGCGTTTGCGGCTCGACGTGACCGTGGTTATCGCCGTCCCGTCAGGTGACGCATATCGTGTCTATGACTATGTTGTGAGCATCTTGGAAGTGGCGGTTCGGCGTACGAATACATGAATATTAAGTTTTTAATGCAGCGAAGTTGCGGTTCGATCCCGAAACAAGAGAGACGTCGGCTGACTTGTATACCCCCCCCCCCCCCCCCCCCCCCCCCCCCCCCTCGGTCTCGAAAGAGATGCGTGGTCAATGGCAAAATGACTTATTATAGGCAATCAACAAAAATACACCACGGACATATCATCTAGAGATCATGTACAGATCATGATCTAGACCCTTCAAGCCAGATAGATCTATTCCCGATATTCCCGTATGACCTGCATGATCTAGCTCTTGTTGCCGGGTGGGAGCCGTGCGATATAACCTGCATGATCTACTGCTGTAGCACATGTTTCCTGGGTTGGAGCTGTACTGTGCAGATAGATAGATCCTGCACAACCTCTCACAACGGCAGCTGATGATCTACCTGCCGGGGATCTGTCTGATCTGTCTGATCTATCTGATCTGTCTGATCTATCTGATCTGTCTGATCTGTCTGTCCGAGATGTGATTCACAAAAGAGTTCACCCCCCTCCCTCCGTCGCGCCGCGCCCCACGTGCTCTCATCGCCCCTCGTTGCTCTATGCGCAGTAACCGTGGTGAATACTGGAAGCGGCGGCGGCAGTGACGGCGGCGGCGGCGGCGGCGGCGGCGGCGGCGGCGGCAGTACCCAGGCGCACGTGGCGCTCCAGCCAACGTGCCCGGCGAATGACACCCTCGTGCCGTCGGTAGTGCCGTCGGTAAGACGCATGCTATGGAAAAGGGTAGCGCCTTGCGTTTTGTGAGACTCCTCACTTGGTTATAGGAGCGTCAGACGCGAGTCGACGAGGGTAGAAACGTGCTGAACCGTTCGTTTCTCGCGATAAAAATGGAGACACGAGAGGGGGGGGGGGGGGGGGGGGGGGGGGGGGGGGGGGGGGGGGGGGGGGGGGGGGAAGAAAGCCTACTTCGTGACCCCGCATCTGAGCTACTTGTAAAATGTTGTACAGAGGAAGGAAAGGGAAAAGAAAGGGCGAAGATGATAAATGGGATATAGAAGAAAAAGAAGAAGCAAATGTTCAGGATATCTACCGTGGAGTCCGCACAGGGGCGAGAGATCGTTTTTAAAGCGCTCCATTTCTCCAGAACACCGGAAAGGGAAAGGTTTTGCCAGTACCGAGAGGCGTTCTACGATAGAGCTTCACCCTAAATTTTGTGGGGCTCGTATGTCCCCCCAAGGTGTAATGCCGAATTTAATTCGACGGGAAGAAGGTGATGCTACGCACAGCACACGCATCTCGTACGTGTGCGGTACGGTACGCGTTAAGTCCCTAACGATGCAGAGCACAAGTTATATACCCATCCTGCTCTCAACCAGCACCGCCGGTAAGGACGCCGTGGTGGCTCGGAACGATTTTTTTTTTTTTTTCCCACATGTAATGCCTCTATCGTGGAACGCCTCTTTTTGCAAACTCCGAACGACAATCCATATCGTGTTCGGGAAAAAAAAAAAAAAAACTGGTCGAGAGCATTCGGTGAAGTGTTGTGGGAGATCGGTCTTTCGGGGCCTCGTCAAGGCTTTTTTTTTGGCTGGCCTTTACTGTGTCGGTTTTTCAGTGTAGGGGCGGATAGTCAGGAAGTCAAAAATCGCCATCTCCTATTTACGGCTTGTTTTAGCTCGACCCCCCCCCCTTCCCTCTTCCCCCCGCCCTTGTCGAAAACGTTGCGACGAGTACCGCGCGAGACTTGAAACGAACCTCACTCACTCTCCCCCCCCCCCCCCTCCCATATGGTGTAGTCTAATGACTTAAGGCAAGCAGCTGGTGCGTACGTCCCCCCCCCCCCCCCCCCCCGCCTTCACTCCCTCACTCCCTCCCTCCCTCCGTCATCCCGCGTTTGTGTGTCGGACGCCCTGACACGAGGGCACGCAGAGTGACCCACAGCTCGTGAGTGACATCCTAGAGCTTGTTGGAAACTCTCTCGCCATCCCCTTGGACGCTACGGCAACCGCCGATAGTGTGGCCGCGGAGCAGCAGCAGCAGCAACTGCACCGGGACTATGTTCTGGCCCAGCGGTCGGAGGAAGGCGGCCACGCTGACAGCGCCGGGGCTCTGACCTCCGCGCGGAGCGTCGTTACACCTGGGCCTGAGTTGGCCGCGGCGGTTACCGAGAAGGTTAGTGGGCTTTGATTGTGCTGGCAGGGGGGAAGAAGGAGGGCGGGGGGGGACAAGGGGGGGGTGTACTCGATACCACGCATGGCCGTAGTCGTATGACCATAGCTACCCTCGCATCCCTACAACGATGCCGGGACGGAGCACGTCGGGTTTTCACCGACCAGACAGGCATTGCTTGCACCGAGCGCGAAGCGCCGTGAGCCGTTCAGCGAGTCGCACGAAGGGCGAGCTGCATCCTACTGGCTGAAGTCTTTCGACGCTGGGGTGAACGACCACGCCGAACAGAAGTTGTGGCGGACGTGTTGTAGCGTTGTGACCTGTTTTGTGGCATACGGCAAAGCATGCGTTGTTTGCTCGTGCTGACGAGGTGCGGGCTCTTATCTGTCTGTTTTACTTTCCCGTTGACGAAGTAAAGTCCGGGATCTTCTTTTTTTTTGGTCGGCTACTGACGTTAAGCCTGCGAATTGGTGGCCGAAAGCTAAAACGAGAAGAAGAAACAAAAATAACTCGTGAAGGCCCTGGCGGAAGATTGGCTCTGGTCGGTAAAGGACGAGCCGTTAGTTGCGACTAGCTGCAGGTAGCGCCGACCTCGCCTTCTCGGAAAACGTAGTGGTGTTTGTGCAGCCGGAAGAAGAGATTGTGGCCCTCGCAAAATGCTCTACGCGTACGAGTATTGGTGAATGATTTGTGATTTGACCCGGGGTACACCGGTGCCGCATGCAGGGGGGGGGGTCACACATCTGCCTGCTGTGTCCTCGGCCATGCGTGTCCTTTTGTCCTTGGCGAGGAAGCTACCACTTCTACTATTATTAATATAAATAATGCTGTAGAGCACGCACGCCCGGCGCATGGACGCAGCTTGCAAGCCAAGTTTGGCGGAACTCGCAGCTTTGGAGCATGGTGTTGGTATCCTCCGGCTACGCTCGTGTCTGCTCGCATCAAGACCACAGCACGTAGGGATAATACGCCTGGACATTTTCAAAAGAGAAGAAAAACGGGAAAGCTTCGGAGGCAGGGAAAGAATACGCTGAACGACAAAACACGTTTCTTGTACAGAGAAGAAAAAGCAGGAAAGCTTCGAAAGCGCTAACGTTTCACAAAGTCCGAACATAAAAAGACGGAGGAACGAACCTCCGCGCAAGCAACCGACGACGTTCGTACGGACCGCTCCAGACGACAGTGTACCTCTGTTTATTACCAAAAAGGCGAAGGAACGAACCTCCGCGCAAGCAACCGGCAACGTTCATACGGACCGCTCCGGACGAGAGTGTAAGCTCTCGACATCAGTGCTCGGTGCCATCTGGAGACTAAGAAAGCAGCAAGGTATCACTCTGGGCGGAAATACAGTGACCGTCTAGACACTAACATCAAGACGAGTCGGTTCTTATCTTTCCGAACATCGGTCGCGAGTGGTCTACTGGTACCGTTCCTTAACTTTGGAAGGGTGTATACCGTATCACCCGGGTGATAGGATAGCACACACACCCCCTAGCGACGATTTTCTGATCCGATTTTCTTCAAAAAAAAATCTTCAAAAAAAACGTGTTGGGACAGCAGTCCCGTACTCTAGGGACAAACCAGTCAATTTTTACGTAGTTTGTCCCCCAAACGGGACTGCAATCTCACTATTAATAAAAGGGGTTACAACCTATATAGGGCGCACACGACCAATATGATGGAGGCTTTGGAAAGATGCCGTCGAGAATTTTTGAAAAAATTATATTTGGCATACGTACACGCGTCGCTCGGCGATTCTTAGACCGTCCCCGTTTTCGAAAAAAACGTATATCAAAATTCGTGCTTGTTGTACCGGGGGGGGGGGGGTGTTTATCTTATCACCCGTGTGTTATCTTATCACCCGTGTGTGTTAATTTGTCAGAACGTGGCTGTGGCGTGTATTAGACTGTCCCCGTTCCCGTTATCGAAAAAAACGTAAATTAAAATTCGTGCTCATAGTAGGGGGGGGGGTGCTGTCTTGTCACCCGTGTGTGTTATTTTTTCGCTACGTGTCTGTTGTCTTATCAAACGTGTGTTATGCGGTGGATCGGTGGCTCTCCTTCGAGTAGATGCTTGGACAGCTCGTACAGATCATCTACAGAGCACGATCTAGATTTTTCAAGGCAGACAGATAGATACATTCCCGATGCTCTATGATCTACTGCTGTAGCTCATGCCGGACCCGTATCCTGGGTTGGATCTGTACTACACCGATAGATCCTGCACAACCGCTCGCAACGGCAGCTGATGATCTATCTGTAGATGATTTGTCTGATCTATCTGAGCTGTGGATGCTTGCCTCCATGGTCAACAGGATGATTTTCTCTAGAGCGATTTCTGCCCATGACCCTTCTGCCTGCGCTTTTATACTCTTGTTGGCCCACGGACAAGGGGACACAATCTGAAGCGATCGTTTTGCGCCAACGCCTGCCGTTACGCCTGCCCCGTCTATACGAACTCCATCAGGAACCTATGTACGGGGACAAGAACTCTCGGGCGATGGTTACGGAGCTGGTGGCCTTTACGTTGCCCCTGCTCGTTGTGTGGTGAGCGCTCGGCGGTGGTTGTAGCTTTGATGTTGCAACACATCGATCGGACAGACACGATATATATGATATAGATCATGTAGATCATCTAGATCCTGTATCTGCCGTTGTTGTAACGTTAGTGTTAGACATGTCGGACAGACAGATCATGATCTAGATCATCTAGATAATCTTAGATAAGCTAGATCCTGTATCTGCCGCTGTTGTAACTTTGGTGATGCACATCGGTTGAACGGATAGATCACATAGACCATATATATCATCCATATACTGTTGTTTTGACGTTAATGTTGCACATCGATCGGACAGGAAGATCAAGATATAGATAGATCATATAGATCATGCACACCTGTATCTGGCCTTGTTGTAACTTAGATGACATGGATTATATATATACTGGTATACCTGTATCTGGTCTTGTTGTAAGTTTGATGTCGCAGCTTCGATCGGACAGATAGATCGCGATACAAGATCATAAGAGACCATACATGTATCCTGTGTCGGTCGTTGTTGCAAGTGTAATGTTGAATCACCCATTGTCAGTCGATCGCGCGCATGCAGCTATTGAGTGAACGGCACTGTCGACGTCTGGGCTATGCAGTCCTCACGTCAACCGTGTTTCGCCGTCCGTCGACGCCAACATAAAGAGGACGCTGATCTAGTGTTGTGGGTGGGGGTGCGACTATTACGAGGGGCCATCAGTAAATAGGACTAAATATTGTCAGTAAAAATAGGTAAACGTATGGGTTTTTGTGTGTACCGTAGGTCCTATTTACTATGGTCCCCCGTGTTGACCCTCTTAGGACTGCGGTTTTTGTTTCGGGGACAAGCTCTACGTACCACCCTGCCCCTAGATATAAGGTGGTTTTTGATTGAATCGTATTATACAAGCGATCAATATATTTCGGGACAGAGAGAGGGAGAGAGAGTGAATGGGAGAGAATGAGAGTGAAAATGAGAGAGAATGAGAGTGAGTGAGAGAGAATGATAGTGGATGAGAGAGAATAAGAGAGAATAAGAGTGAATGAGAGAATGAGAGTGGGTGAGAGAGAATGAGAGTGAGTGAGAGAGAATGAGAGTGAGTGAGAGAGAACGAGAGAGAATGAGAGTGAATGAGAGAGAGTGAGAGCGAATGGGAGAGAGTGAGAGCGAATGGGAGAGAATGAGAGTGAGTGAGAGAGAATGAGAGAAAATGAGAGAATGAGAAGACTTCGCATCCACTCCGTATGGGGCCGTTCGCCGGTCGGGTGAGAGTTTGAAAACCCCCTGACCGACCCGTGACATCTTGAAAACTTGCACCACCTCGAGACAGATCATGGGTTCCCGCTTTTGATGATCTAGGTCGTTCAAGACAGATAGATCTGTTCGCGCGATGTTGTATGATGTACAGTTGCTCATGTTCCAGGATGGGAGCAGTATGTTCTGCATGAACTTCGTACAGCAGTAGCATGTGTTTCCCGGGTTGAGTCTGTGCTGCTACAGCATGCATGCAGATCCTGCTCAACCTCTCACAGAGGCAGGTTAGGAACTAGATGATCTATCTGTAGATGATCTATCTGTAGATGATTTATCTGTGTGGATGATCTATATGTAGATGATATGTCTGTCGATGATTTATCTGTGGATGATCTATATGTAGATGATCTATCTGTAGATGATCTATCTGTGGATGATCTGTCTGTAGATGAACTATCTGTAGATGGTCTATCTGTGGATGATCTATCTGATCTATCTGTAGATCATGGTCTGTCCGAGATGTGAGAGCATCATGACCCGTCAGGAGCCCTGAATATGTAAGGCGTGCGCGGTGAACCTCTAAGGTTTAGGTATCCCTCACCTGCCCCGCCCCCCCCCCCCCCCCCCCCCCCCCCCCTGTGCAGCTCACTCTTCATGGTCGTCGCCCAACACCTCACGGCGCTTTATCGCTTGGTGCATGCAATGTCTGCCTGGTCGGTGAAAATCCGACGTGCTCCGTCCCGGCACTGTAGGGATGCGAGGGTCTATGTCATACGGCCATGCATGATAATGAGTACCCCCCCCCCCCCCTTTCTTCCCCCCACTGCTGTGCATGCCCTCTCACTATTGGCATGGAAATCTCGCGACCCCGCAGGTTGTCGAACCCTATAATGTCTCTCGTCGACACGGCGGTGGTCGGAGCGCGGAGTTCCATTGAGTTGGCGGCGCTAGGCCCGGGGACGTCTTTGTGCGACAACCTGGCCTACATGTGCGGCTTCCTTGCACAGGTAAAAGGGGGAGGCGTTTCTGCAACCGCGTCAAAGTTTTACTCTTTTAGGACTGCAGTCCCTTTTGGGGGACAAACCAGTCTATTTCTAAGTAGCTTGTCCCCCAAGACGGAGCTGCAGTCCTAAAATGGGTCAAGGGCGGGTAAGCAAGCGATTCCCCCCCCCCCCCCCCCCCCCCCCCCCCCCCCCCCCCCCCCTGAGGATGCACGCCTCGGCATAGGGAGCGGTATTTGCAGCAGTTCGGTCCGACGGACGAAACAATCCGTGGGTCGAACCTCTCTCGCCCAACCCTCAGCCTAGCCTCTCCCCTCGTCTCCCCTCACTCGTGCTTGTGATGTGGTTGGTACGTTTTTGTTTTGTTTTGGGACGTATGATCGGTAGACTAAGTTGAGGTTTCAGTCTTTTGCCTTTGTCTTTTGTTGTTGGTGAATGCTGTACTTTTGCTCTTACTCCGGGACAAGAGGCATATCGACAGCGGCCAACGTAAAAACAATGAACCCCCCCCCCCCCCCCGCCCCCTCCCTTGTCCTCCCTACCTCCGTCCTTCCTCCCTCTCCCCCTTCCCGCGCTTCGTCCCTCCGGTCCCATTTTCTCCTCCCCCCCCCCCCCCCTTGGTTCCTCCTCCCTTCCTTCCTCCCTCCCTTCCCCCGGCCCACTTTATCCCCCCCCCCCCCCCCCCCTCGATCCTCTCGTCTTTTTACGTTTTGCGTTGCCTTTCTGGGACCGGGTTCTAACACGAGAAGGTCACCACCAACCTGGGTGCCAGCGCGCTTGCGAGCGGAGACCAGATCAAAGCGGACCGGGTGAGAAAAAACAAGAGACGACAGATTGGACAGATCATCTGTCCTCAGCTTGTGATCTGTTTAGATTTCCAAGGGCGGGTGTGTTCCCGATCCGTGTGCATGGTGGTCTTTTGAATGCAAAATATTTTTTTTAAGGGAAGGTATTTTATGTGCCTGATGCTGATCTCCATGCATGCGTGCATGGCATGACGGTAGATGTTTGTTTGGGGGGCGGGTGATTTCCTGCTGGTTTTGTAGGGTGCTTGCTCTACGACGACGGCGGCAAGCTCGTGTTACGGGTGTGCGAGCTGCTCGTGTGATGCGCATGCTCATCTATACTCGTGGCACGGGTCCGCTGGGTCGCACGTGTACAACCATATAGCAGATCCTGCAGAACGCTTCAAGGCGGCAGGCGATAACAGGCCCTGCGCAACAACATACCTCATCGTCGCGGAAAGTGCTTCGTGAACCCCCGTAGTTAATATTTCAGGGAAGATGCTCACGGCTATTACGGGGGGCCATAGTGAACAGGACCAAATCTTGTTATCACGGGGGTCCACAGTTAATAGGACCTATGGCATACATAAAAACCTATAGATTTACCAATTTTTACTAGTAAAATTTGGTCCCGTTAACTATGGACCCCCCGTAATAGTAAAAATAGCGTGTTTCCGCCGTCTTGGGGAACTATATTTTTTTTTTTTTTTTTTTTTTTTTTTTTCCCTCGAGTAGGATTTTGCACTACGCGTGTCCCACTCAACGCTTCACCTCGGCGGCTTGGGATCTAGAGGGTAGATTGTCTGCTGTAGACACCTCGTGAATGTGACCGG
>JASSKH010000021.1:3564890-3618175 GCA_031763025.1 Macrocystis pyrifera | reverse complement strand
TTTTATGTATGCCATAGGTCCTATTAACTGTGGACCCCCGTGATAACAAGATTTGGTCCTGTTCACTATGGCCCCCCGTAATAGCCGTGAGCATCTTCCCTGAAATATTAACTACGGGGGTTCACGAAGCACTTTCCGCGACGATGAGGTATGTTGTTGCGCAGGGCCTGTTATCGCCTGCCGCCTTGAAGCGTTCTGCAGGATCTGCTATATGGTTGTACACGTGCGACCCAGCGGACCCGTGCCACGAGTATAGATGAGCATGCGCATCACACGAGCAGCTCGCACACCCGTAACACGAGCTTGCCGCCGTCGTCGTAGAGCAAGCACCCTACAAAACCAGCAGGAAATCACCCGCCCCCCAAACAAACATCTACCGTCATGCCATGCACGCATGCATGGAGATCAGCATCAGGCACATAAAATACCTTCCCTTAAAAAAAATATTTTGCATTCAAAAGACCACCATGCACACGGATCGGGAACACACCCGCCCTTGGAAATCTAAACAGATCACAAGCTGAGGACAGATGATCTGTCCAATCTGTCGTCTCTTGTTTTTTCTCACCCGGTCCGCTTTGATCTGGTCTCCGCTCGCAAGCGCGCTGGCACCCAGGTTGGTGGTGACCTTCTCGTGTTAGAACCCGGTCCCAGAAAGGCAACGCAAAACGTAAAAAGACGAGAGGATCGAGGGGGGGGGGGATAAAGTGGGCCGGGGGAAGGGAGGGAGGAAGGAAGGGAGGAGGAACCAAGGGGGGGGGGGGGGGGGAGAAAAATGGGACCGGAGGGACGAAGCGCGGGAAGGGGGAGAGGGAGGAAGGACGGAGGTAGGGAGGACAAGGGAGGGGGCGGGGGGGGGGGGGGGGGAGGGGTTCATTGTTTTTACGTTGGCCGCTGTCGATATGCCTCTTGTCCCGGAGTAAGAGCAAAAGTACAGCATTCACCAACAACAAAAGACAAAGGCAAAAGACTGAAACCTCAACTTAGTCTACCGATCATACGTCCCAAAACAAAACAAAAAAAAACGTACCAACCACATCACAAGCACGAGTGAGGGGAGACGAGGGGAGAGGCTAGGCTGAGGGTTGGGCGAGAGAGGTTCGACCCACGGATTGTTTCGTCCGTCGGACCGAACTGCTGCAAATACCGCTCCCTATGCCGAGGCGTGCATCCTCAGGGGGGGGGGGGGGGGGGGGGGGGGGGGGGGGGATCGCTTGCTTACCCGCCCTTGACCCATTTTAGGACTGCAGCTCCGTCTTGGGGGACAAGCTACTTAGAAATAGACTGGTTTGTCCCCCAAAAGGGACTGCAGTCCTAAAAGAGTAAAACTTTGACGCGGTGCAGAAACGCCTCCCCCTTTTACCTGTGCAAGGAAGCCGCACATGTAGGCCAGGTTGTCGCACAAAGACGTCCCCGGGCCTAGCGCCGCCAACTCAATGGAACTCCGCGCTCCGACCACCGCCGTGTCGACGAGAGACATTATAGGGTTCGACAACCTGCGGGGTCGCGAGATTTCCATGCCAATAGTGAGAGGGCATGCACAGCAGTGGGGGGAAGAAAGGGGGGGGGGGGGGGGTGGTGTACTCATTATCATGCATGGCCGTATGACATAGACCCTCGCATCCCTACAGTGCCGGGACGGAGCACGTCGGATTTTCACCGACCAGGCAGACATTGCATGCACCAAGCGATAAAGCGCCGTGAGGTGTTGGGCGACGACCATGAAGAGTGAGCTGCACAGGGGGGGGGGGGGGGGGGGCGGGGGGGCAGGTGAGGGATACCTAAACCTTAGAGGTTCACCGCGCACGCCTTACATATTCAGGGCTCCTGACGGGTCATGATGCTCTCACATCTCGGACAGACCATGATCTACAGATAGATCAGATAGATCATCCACAGATAGACCATCTACAGATAGTTCATCTACAGACAGATCATCCACAGATAGATCATCTACAGATAGATCATCTACATATAGATCATCCACAGATAAATCATCGACAGACATATCATCTACATATAGATCATCCACACAGATAAATCATCTACAGATAGATCATCTACAGATAGATCATCTAGTTCCTAACCTGCCTCTGTGAGAGGTTGAGCAGGATCTGCATGCATGCTGTAGCAGCACAGACTCAACCCGGGAAACACATGCTACTGCTGTACGAAGTTCATGCAGAACATACTGCTCCCATCCTGGAACATGAGCAACTGTACATCATACAACATCGCGCGAACAGATCTATCTGTCTTGAACGACCTAGATCATCAAAAGCGGGAACCCATGATCTGTCTCGAGGTGGTGCAAGTTTTCAAGATGTCACGGGTCGGTCAGGGGGTTTTCAAACTCTCACCCGACCGGCGAACGGCCCCATACGGAGTGGATGCGAAGTCTTCTCATTCTCTCATTTTCTCTCATTCTCTCTCACTCACTCTCATTCTCTCCCATTCGCTCTCACTCTCTCCCATTCGCTCTCACTCTCTCTCATTCACTCTCATTCTCTCTCGTTCTCTCTCACTCACTCTCATTCTCTCTCACTCACTCTCATTCTCTCTCACCCACTCTCATTCTCTCATTCACTCTTATTCTCTCTTATTCTCTCTCATCCACTATCATTCTCTCTCACTCACTCTCATTCTCTCTCATTTTCACTCTCATTCTCTCCCATTCACTCTCTCTCCCTCTCTCTGTCCCGAAATATATTGATCGCTTGTATAATACGATTCAATCAAAAACCACCTTATATCTAGGGGCAGGGTGGTACGTAGAGCTTGTCCCCGAAACAAAAACCGCAGTCCTAAGAGGGTCAACACGGGGGACCATAGTAAATAGGACCTACGGTACACACAAAAACCCATACGTTTACCTATTTTTACTGACAATATTTAGTCCTATTTACTGATGGCCCCTCGTAATAGTCGCACCCCCACCCACAACACTAGATCAGCGTCCTCTTTATGTTGGCGTCGACGGACGGCGAAACACGGTTGACGTGAGGACTGCATAGCCCAGACGTCGACAGTGCCGTTCACTCAATAGCTGCATGCGCGCGATCGACTGACAATGGGTGATTCAACATTACACTTGCAACAACGACCGACACAGGATACATGTATGGTCTCTTATGATCTTGTATCGCGATCTATCTGTCCGATCGAAGCTGCGACATCAAACTTACAACAAGACCAGATACAGGTATACCAGTATATATATAATCCATGTCATCTAAGTTACAACAAGGCCAGATACAGG
Organism: Macrocystis pyrifera; assembly: GCA_031763025.1. Classification (NCBI taxonomy): domain Eukaryota; class Phaeophyceae; order Laminariales; family Laminariaceae; genus Macrocystis; species Macrocystis pyrifera. The sequence continues at coordinate 3,614,916 of JASSKH010000021.1, read as the reverse complement.
TGTGCATGATCTATATGATCTATCTATATCTTGATCTTCCTGTCCGATCGATGTGCAACATTAACGTCAAAACAACAGTATATGGATGATATATATGGTCTATGTGATCTATCCGTTCAACCGATGTGCATCACCAAAGTTACAACAGCGGCAGATACAGGATCTAGCTTATCTAAGATTATCTAGATGATCTAGATCATGATCTGTCTGTCCGACATGTCTAACACTAACGTTACAACAACGGCAGATACAGGATCTAGATGATCTACATGATCTATATCATATATATCGTGTCTGTCCGATCGATGTGTTGCAACATCAAAGCTACAACCACCGCCGAGCGCTCACCACACAACGAGCAGGGGCAACGTAAAGGCCACCAGCTCCGTAACCATCGCCCGAGAGTTCTTGTCCCCGTACATAGGTTCCTGATGGAGTTCGTATAGACGGGGCAGGCGTAACGGCAGGCGTTGGCGCAAAACGATCGCTTCAGATTGTGTCCCCTTGTCCGTGGGCCAACAAGAGTATAAAAGCGCAGGCAGAAGGGTCATGGGCAGAAATCGCTCTAGAGAAAATCATCCTGTTGACCATGGAGGCAAGCATCCACAGCTCAGATAGATCAGACAAATCATCTACAGATAGATCATCAGCTGCCGTTGCGAGCGGTTGTGCAGGATCTATCGGTGTAGTACAGATCCAACCCAGGATACGGGTCCGGCATGAGCTACAGCAGTAGATCATAGAGCATCGGGAATGTATCTATCTGTCTGCCTTGAAAAATCTAGATCGTGCTCTGTAGATGATCTGTACGAGCTGTCCAAGCATCTACTCGAAGGAGAGCCACCGATCCACCGCATAACACACGTTTGATAAGACAACAGACACGTAGCGAAAAAATAACACACACGGGTGACAAGACAGCACCCCCCCCCCCTACTATGAGCACGAATTTTAATTTACGTTTTTTTCGATAACGGGAACGGGGACAGTCTAATACACGCCACAGCCACGTTCTGACAAATTAACACACACGGGTGATAAGATAACACACGGGTGATAAGATAAACACCCCCCCCCCCCCGGTACAACAAGCACGAATTTTGATATACGTTTTTTTCGAAAACGGGGACGGTCTAAGAATCGCCGAGCGACGCGTGTACGTATGCCAAATATAATTTTTTCAAAAATTCTCGACGGCATCTTTCCAAAGCCTCCATCATATTGGTCGTGTGCGCCCTATATAGGTTGTAACCCCTTTTATTAATAGTGAGATTGCAGTCCCGTTTGGGGGACAAACTACGTAAAAATTGACTGGTTTGTCCCTAGAGTACGGGACTGCTGTCCCAACACGTTTTTTTTGAAGATTTTTTTTTGAAGAAAATCGGATCAGAAAATCGTCGCTAGGGGGTGTGTGTGCTATCCTATCACCCGGGTGATACGGTATACACCCTTCCAAAGTTAAGGAACGGTACCAGTAGACCACTCGCGACCGATGTTCGGAAAGATAAGAACCGACTCGTCTTGATGTTAGTGTCTAGACGGTCACTGTATTTCCGCCCAGAGTGATACCTTGCTGCTTTCTTAGTCTCCAGATGGCACCGAGCACTGATGTCGAGAGCTTACACTCTCGTCCGGAGCGGTCCGTATGAACGTTGCCGGTTGCTTGCGCGGAGGTTCGTTCCTTCGCCTTTTTGGTAATAAACAGAGGTACACTGTCGTCTGGAGCGGTCCGTACGAACGTCGTCGGTTGCTTGCGCGGAGGTTCGTTCCTCCGTCTTTTTATGTTCGGACTTTGTGAAACGTTAGCGCTTTCGAAGCTTTCCTGCTTTTTCTTCTCTGTACAAGAAACGTGTTTTGTCGTTCAGCGTATTCTTTCCCTGCCTCCGAAGCTTTCCCGTTTTTCTTCTCTTTTGAAAATGTCCAGGCGTATTATCCCTACGTGCTGTGGTCTTGATGCGAGCAGACACGAGCGTAGCCGGAGGATACCAACACCATGCTCCAAAGCTGCGAGTTCCGCCAAACTTGGCTTGCAAGCTGCGTCCATGCGCCGGGCGTGCGTGCTCTACAGCATTATTTATATTAATAATAGTAGAAGTGGTAGCTTCCTCGCCAAGGACAAAAGGACACGCATGGCCGAGGACACAGCAGGCAGATGTGTGACCCCCCCCCCTGCATGCGGCACGGTGTACCCCGGGTCAAATCACAAATCATTCACCAATACTCGTACGCGTAGAGCATTTTGCGAGGGCCACAATCTCTTCTTCCGGCTGCACAAACACCACTACGTTTTCCGAGAAGGCGAGGTCGGCGCTACCTGCAGCTAGTCGCAACTAACGGCTCGTCCTTTACCGACCAGAGCCAATCTTCCGCCAGGGCCTTCACGAGTTATTTTTGTTTCTTCTTCTCGTTTTAGCTTTCGGCCACCAATTCGCAGGCTTAACGTCAGTAGCCGACCAAAAAAAAAGAAGATCCCGGACTTTACTTCGTCAACGGGAAAGTAAAACAGACAGATAAGAGCCCGCACCTCGTCAGCACGAGCAAACAACGCATGCTTTGCCGTATGCCACAAAACAGGTCACAACGCTACAACACGTCCGCCACAACTTCTGTTCGGCGTGGTCGTTCACCCCAGCGTCGAAAGACTTCAGCCAGTAGGATGCAGCTCGCCCTTCGTGCGACTCGCTGAACGGCTCACGGCGCTTCGCGCTCGGTGCAAGCAATGCCTGTCTGGTCGGTGAAAACCCGACGTGCTCCGTCCCGGCATCGTTGTAGGGATGCGAGGGTAGCTATGGTCATACGACTACGGCCATGCGTGGTATCGAGTACACCCCCCCCTTGTCCCCCCCCGCCCTCCTTCTTCCCCCCTGCCAGCACAATCAAAGCCCACTAACCTTCTCGGTAACCGCCGCGGCCAACTCAGGCCCAGGTGTAACGACGCTCCGCGCGGAGGTCAGAGCCCCGGCGCTGTCAGCGTGGCCGCCTTCCTCCGACCGCTGGGCCAGAACATAGTCCCGGTGCAGTTGCTGCTGCTGCTGCTCCGCGGCCACACTATCGGCGGTTGCCGTAGCGTCCAAGGGGATGGCGAGAGAGTTTCCAACAAGCTCTAGGATGTCACTCACGAGCTGTGGGTCACTCTGCGTGCCCTCGTGTCAGGGCGTCCGACACACAAACGCGGGATGACGGAGGGAGGGAGGGAGTGAGGGAGTGAAGGCGGGGGGGGGGGGGGGGGGGGACGTACGCACCAGCTGCTTGCCTTAAGTCATTAGACTACACCATATGGGAGGGGGGGGGGAGTGAGGTTCGTTTCAAGTCTCGCGCGGTACTCGTCGCAACGTTTTCGACAAGGGCGGGGGGAAGAGGGAAGAAGGGGGGGGGGTCGAGCTAAAACAAGCCGTAAATAGGAGATGGCGATTTTTGACTTCCTGACTATCCGCCCCTACACTGAAAAACCGACACAGTAAAGGCCAGCCAAAAAAAAAGCCTTGACGAGGCCCCGAAAGACCGATCTCCCACAACACTTCACCGAATGCTCTCGACCAGTTTTTTTTTTTTTTCCCGAACACGATATGGATTGTCGTTCGGAGTTTGCAAAAAGAGGCGTTCCACGATAGAGGCATTACATGTGGGAAAAAAAAAAAAAAAAAAACGTTCCGAGCCACCACGGCGTCCTTACCGGCGGTGCTGGTTGAGAGCAGGATGGGTATATAACTTGTGCTCTGCATCGTTAGGGACTTAACGCGTACCGTACCGCACACGTACGAGATGCGTGTGCTGTGCGTAGCATCACCTTCTTCCCGTCGAATTAAATTCGGCATTACACCTTGGGGGGACATACGAGCCCCACAAAATTTAGGGTGAAGCTCTATCGTAGAACGCCTCTCGGTACTGGCAAAACCTTTCCCTTTCCGGTGTTCTGGAGAAATGGAGCGCTTTAAAAACGATCTCTCGCCCCTGTGCGGACTCCACGGTAGATATCCTGAACATTTGCTTCTTCTTTTTCTTCTATATCCCATTTATCATCTTCGCCCTTTCTTTTCCCTTTCCTTCCTCTGTACAACATTTTACAAGTAGCTCAGATGCGGGGTCACGAAGTAGGCTTTCTTCCCCCCCCCCCCCCCCCCCCCCCCCCCCCCCCCCCCCCCCCCCCCCCCCCCCCCCCCCCCCCCCCCCCTCTCGTGTCTCCATTTTTATCGCGAGAAACGAACGGTTCAGCACGTTTCTACCCTCGTCGACTCGCGTCTGACGCTCCTATAACCAAGTGAGGAGTCTCACAAAACGCAAGGCGCTACCCTTTTCCATAGCATGCGTCTTACCGACGGCACTACCGACGGCACGAGGGTGTCATTCGCCGGGCACGTTGGCTGGAGCGCCACGTGCGCCTGGGTACTGCCGCCGCCGCCGCCGCCGCCGCCGCCGCCGCCGCCGTCACTGCCGCCGCCGCTTCCAGTATTCACCACGGTTACTGCGCATAGAGCAACGAGGGGCGATGAGAGCACGTGGGGCGCGGCGCGACGGAGGGAGGGGGGTGAAACTCTTTTGTGAATCACATCTCGGACAGACAGATCAGACAGATCAGATAGATCAGACAGATCAGATAGATCAGACAGATCAGACAGATCCCCGGCAGGTAGATCATCAGCTGCCGTTGTGAGAGGTTGTGCAGGATCTATCTATCTGCACAGTACAGCTCCAACCCAGGAAACATGTGCTACAGCAGTAGATCATGCAGGTTATATCGCACGGCTCCCACCCGGCAACAAGAGCTAGATCATGCAGGTCATACGGGAATATCGGGAATAGATCTATCTGGCTTGAAGGGTCTAGATCATGATCTGTACATGATCTCTAGATGATATGTCCGTGGTGTATTTTTGTTGATTGCCTATAATAAGTCATTTTGCCATTGACCACGCATCTCTTTCGAGACCGAGGGGGGGGGGGGGGGGGGGGGGGGGGGGGGGGGGGTATACAAGTCAGCCGACGTCTCTCTTGTTTCGGGATCGAACCGCAACTTCGCTGCATTAAAAACTTAATATTCATGTATTCGTACGCCGAACCGCCACTTCCAAGATGCTCACAACATAGTCATAGACACGATATGCGTCACCTGACGGGACGGCGATAACCACGGTCACGTCGAGCCGCAAACGCACAATTCGGAGATGCAGAGCGCACATACCGCCGCCAACCATCGCACCCAAATACTGCTGTACATGCCAGGGAAACAACCGATACTCGGCGAGTTATAGTCAGTCCACTCACAGCTCACAGCCTTTTTTTCATGCTGCAGCAGCAACGGTGACAATGTAGGGGTGTGACGAACGGCAATTTGCGAGTACAAGGCCGTCACGGGACGCCCGCTATACAAGTATAACCGTAGCTACTACCCCTCTGTCCCTTAATATAATCAACTTTATTCATTGGATTCTACTATACAAGAGTGCCTTACATCTAGGTACAGAGCGGCCGCACGCCCGTGTGCCCGGTGCATGTATTAACCCTCTTAGTACAGCAGTCCCGATTTGGGGACAAACCAGTCTAATTCCAAGTGATTTGTCCCCAAAACGGGACTGCTGTACTAAAAAGGTTAAGGCTGTCCTCATTACACGAACGGTGGGTCATAGTATAGCGCAATCAGATACCCTCCACGGACACAAAAATCATACCAGAAAAATTTATACCCCCTCCCCCCCCCTATTATATATATATATTATGGGTTGGGTTGGCGTCGGTTGGCAACGACACTGTAAAACATGCCGCTCACTACGTGAGCTAGACATCCAGGGTACTGTTTGTTTGTTTGTTTGTTTGTTTGTTTGTTTTTTGGCGGTCGCCCACAGCTGGTCGTCTAGTTAGATCATCTGTGCGAAGTAAAGAACCTTTACTCTGCACAAGGGAATTGATCGTATCACGTAGCGTTCAAGGTAAGGCACCCAAGAGGCAGTTACATAGTACTCCCATTGCTGTCTCTGGAAGTGGCCACACCGGAAATTAAACTAACTCATTGAAGCTGTCATCCATATGCAAGTCCGCCTCACAAGCGGTTCTTAGTAGGATGCAGCTTACCCTTCACGCGACTCGCCGTACACCTCACGGCGCTTCGCGCTTGGTGCAAGCAATGTCTGCCTGGTCGGTGAAAACCCGACATGCTCCGTCCCGGCATTGTAGGGATGCGAGGGTCTATGGTCATACGACTACTGCCATGCATGAGGTCGAGTACATCTCTCCTATCGAGTACACCCCCATGTTAATGAGGCATGCTTGGTTCTGAGTACTACAGCTGTGGTCCCCCCCGGAATAGTCTGGACTTTCAACCATTTTGTCGAAGCTAGGGCTAGGTCGTGAAACATGAACTGTGCCCTCCCGTGCCTCTTCTCGTCTCTCACCTCGACACGCTCTCTCTTTTGTAACTGTCTCCCTCTCCATCTGTAACTGTCTCCCTCTCACCAACAATTAATTGACGGCGGCCTTTTTCTTTCTTTCTTTTTTTTTTTTTTTTTTTTTAATCCTCCGGCGGATTGGTAAAACTAAAGGTTAAGGTCACCACACTCCCACGTTCAAAATTCGCGTCGTGTGTCAATTTCACCCATCATAGTTCCCGCTGCAACATCAGAATAGATGGTCTGCTGTAACAGTTGCCCCTGGGGCTACGGTACGTTGACCCGACCCGACCTGACCCCCGAGAGGGGCAAACGCGGTGGAGAGAGCCACCCGGGAGAGTCAGTTCCAAGCGGAGGACCCCAAATTAACTCGGATTTGGAGCTACAGTACTACAGTACTGTACGTACGCAAATACGTGCATAGACTACAGTAGCCTTAAAAAATGTACCAGTATAAATGTACTGGATAGCGCAAGAAGTGGCATATACTTCCGCCAACGGTGGTCTGCATGCGCCAGAAAGACCGACCAACCCCGCCCGGGCCTCTCTCTCACGCACCCTCACCGACAGTAACCGGTTCGGGTCGGTCCTCGGCGGGGTCCTCCGCCGAACTGCCGCCGCCATCAACTGTTGGGATAGCAGTTGCCAAAAGGAGCCCGTTCACACAGCGACCTCGCGGACTACGCTCACGGAACGCCGCGGCCCGACTGATCCCACCAGAGGGGAACGAAGATGCGGTGCCTCGAGTCTGTGGGACACAACATGGAAGGGCAAGGGATGGGGGGGGGGAGAGGGAGGGAGGGGGGTAGGGGAGGGGAGGGGAGGGGGGGGGGCAGCGATGAGTTGGTTGAGTGGGGACACAGCATGAAATAAGCATGAAATAAATGGGATCGAATACTCGTACCCCAACGCTCCTCGCATTTCCAGAGGGAGTGAGTGGTACACAGGAGTATTTACTAGACAGCAAGTGTATGTGGGCCCATGCTGTGCGCTGCACACAACTCAGTCCCGAAATAAAGCGATATTTTGGATCAAACATTTGCCACAAAAACTGTCCTTGTACTGCTCGTACTGCTCGGGGGTCAGAGTCGCACCACCCTGGACGGACGGGAACGTAAGGACTCTGGTCGTAAATATAAGGCCCGTTGGAGTACAAACATGAAGACCAACCGGTCCTTACATTTCAGCCCAGAGTTGTATACTGCTGTGCCCTGCTGGCGACGAAGAAGAAGAGGACTCGCGCTGTTGAAGCTATGTATGAATATGCCAAAGACTGCAGTACATGCTACATACAGGACACCACCCACATACCGTATAACACACTGGGTGATAAGATAGCACACCCCCTGGGACGAATTTCAGACTCGGTTTTCCTTCAAAACATGGGGGGGGGGGGGGGGGCACACAAAACGAAAATGGTGGCTTTGGAAAGGTTTTGTCGAGAAAGTTGCATGTTTGGCGCATCGGTCGTCGTACTCAGTACGCCCTTCCCCTCTCTTATCGGGAAACCCAGCTTCGAAAATCGTCCGAGCGGGTGTGTTATCTTGCGTATTTCACGGTACGCAGGTTATTTCAAATCGTAAGAACCAGTACATACAGAATACGCGCGTTCGGTTCATCATCATACTTGTAAAATTCGGTAAAAAAATGAAATATAGACGAGACGTATCACGCAGCTTGCAAAGTTGAGTATCAACTATTCAATCAGTCGAACTCACAGCTGACGTATTTAAAAATTGTAAAATCGTAAGAAACAGGGCAAGCACGGTCCAGAGGCCGGATTTCTACGATCTGGAGGAGTTCGTGCTGCACAAACTTGAGAAGAGCGAATCCCAAGCCTTCTTATTTTACTGCTAACCAATAGCAGCCTGCCTTTGCGAGTGCTGGTTCCTACTGATGATACCAGGTATATGGGACCTCTACTATTAATACTTGCTATCCGGTGCATAATCGAAAACGGCCGCCTAAATAATATAGGGCATTTCTAATAGGGCATGCCCGATTTTTCAGCCGGGTGGAGCCAGAGATCCTACGTATAAAAAACCTGAAGCCGGTGGACTCGAGCCTATATATGTGCAGGACGGGTCGGCACAAGATTTTGTGCAGGGTGCGGGTCCTCTTTGTCAAGGCTGGAGTGTTTTTCGGGGAAAACGCCACCTAAACACGCGGGCGGAGCCGCGTGACTGCCCCTGCCGACCTCGAGCCCCCGAAAGGGTTGGCGTTCAGGTTCGGGTTCGGTTAGGGTGAGGTTGAATTAGACAAGTTGACCACAAACGCCCGTGCACAAAGATTTGTGCCGACCAGTCCTGCACATAATCATGGCGAAAACCTGAAAGCCGGCGGTCCGCGCATCCGACCGAAAATCTCCGAAAAACCGATACGTTTTTGTATGCCCTACTACTCCAGTCGCCCCTTGCGCACATACCGGTATGCACTAGTAATAATAGCGGTTGGCAGTTATAAGCGCCATGCGTCTTATGAATGGTATACCGAAGTATATACTTAGTTACGCATGGTACCAGTTCGAGCTTCTATGGATGAATACTCGCGGGCAACTACGGCGTGGTACCCTGTTGATGAGTCCCAGGCGAAGAAACCGTCAAATACTGAACAAGCACATTCGAACATACCGCCCATGGGTACATTCTAGCGAGAGCTGCCGGTATCATACGTCCACTCCCTATCACCATCAATATCATCCTACGAGTATTAACAACAAGATGAATACTACTGCTCTCACCCCCCGGTCGTCGCCCGCAGGCCGGGGATGTGGTCTCGTGCGGTTGCCCCCCCAGCTTCCACGAAGCAAAGACCCACTACTCCCACCACTACCACCACCACTATCATCAGCGTACCGCCCCCCCCGCCGCTTTGCCACAGTCCCAACGGTCGACCACGCTACAATTGGTGGTCGCCCAAGTCGCCCCCAATGGCGGCTTTGGTGGTGACGGTGACCGGCCGCACTTCCGGCATTGGCAGAGCATGTCAGTGCTGTAAGGGCGAAGCCGGCGCACAGCAGAATGTTCGATAGAGGCATAAGAAGAAGCCTTGTTGCACGCCCCCGCCCCCGCCCCCCCGCTGCTGCTGCTGCTGCTGCTGCTGCTGCTGGGGAGGGGAGAGGTGGACGGGGAAGGGGAGCTCCCCCGCTGTTGAGGCCTCGCGGCACCATTGCTGCTGCTGCTCCTGCGGTATGCGTGTCTGTGCTTTGCGCTGGTGGTGGTGGTTTGTTGTCTCTCCGAGATGTTGCCTTCAATGAGTCTGTGGGCAATGATCGTACAGCAGGGGGGGGTGGGGGTTGAGGAGGGTGTTGATGGCGACCGGAAGGATTTGCATTCATTCCATTTCTTTTTCAAATTTTCGACATTTTTTTTCTCTGACACACACACACATTTTTCATTATTACTTGTTTGTAGTATGGGAATCACAGACCCCCGGGTCGGTTGGTTGCGCCCTCGCTCGGTACATGCGGAGATTTCGTGACTTGTTCTGCTGCTGTTGCTGCTGCCGCTGCTGTTGTTGCTGTCAGCTGTTGCTGTGTGTACCCAAGTACCAGGTATGTTTTTTTCGGCGATATTTTTTCACGTTTTGCCGGCGGCGACCTCCAGCCCGACAGTTCGATAGACCCCAGTCTTCTCCGATTTTGCGTGCGCTTCCAGGTCGGGGGGGGGGCGGGGTCGAGGGGTACTTTGCGACAGCGGTGCCTTCATCTCGGGTCTAACTCGACGAACTGATTTGTCGATGACGCCGCAATTATTGTTGTCGAACATGTATGCTATACCAGGTATGTTCCAGTTGCCCAGCAACAATTGCCATCTATCGTTGCGAAGAACTCTCGCCAAACGTCTCTCCTCTCACCCCCCCAACGACCACTGCTTGCCCTTCACGACGTTGAACGGTTGGCTGGAGTGCCCTCACGCATGCATGACCCTAAGGGTTGGACAGAGGCCACGATGATCGGTCCTCGACTATTAGCACGAGGAGGCAAACCAATACCTCCCTGTCCTCTCGCGTACTCTCGTACGTACCATACAGCAATCAGTACGTATTCAAAAGTAACGTTTCCCCAGCTCCTAAACCAAAAATATCGCGAGAGTTTGTGTCAGACAACCGCAGTCACCCCGCAGGAACGGCTCGACGCGAGGAAACCTCCGATTGCACACGAGCTTGTTAGGGACGAAGGTTACAATTATCTACGACGCTCAACTGAAATTCTTGCTCTCACCGCGCGTATTCGCAGCTGTTGTCGATGATAGTTCTTGCGGAGCAGTAGTATTGGACACAATCGTTTTTGTTCAATCGTTTTCGTGAGACAGACAAAAGGGGCAGGGAGGGGATAATTTCACATTTTCACCGAACAGGCGTTTTGCTTGTTTGTTTCTTGCCTCGGAAGATCCGTATCGTGGGTAATAAGATATCATACTCGTCGTACACGTTTTGTTATACGAAAATATCTTGAAACATGCTGCCAATCTTGTACAACATAGACTGCTGCGCTCGTTTGTGACCACAGATGCGTAGTGTTGGTGGTGGGCAGAGCTTTCTGCTTTTCCATGGTGGTGGTGTCGTCATACGAGTATACCTGTCTAATAACGAAAAATCTCTATCCTTCCAATTGAACCGAACGAAACTGGATTTGTCGTTTTTTAATTTCTATTTTTCTTCGAATATGCAGAAGCCAAAGCAACCCCGATCCCCTGTTCTGCAAGCAAACAACTGACTTAGTAATAGTGCAGCAACATACAATATAAAGCCTATGATACTTTGAAAAAGTGCCATCAAACGAAGAGCAGTAAAATAAACTTGAAATAAGTTTCCACACAGCAGTTCAATCCCGACAACATATCAGCGGCAGCGCTCAAGCTCTCAACCTCCAAATCGTCGGCTACCACAACACAGGGACATGTCCATGATGCCGCTCCGCTGCTTGTTCGCAACGGTCCTTATCTGTATTCTCTCCTCGCCGCGTGAGGCTGTTGCTGCTGAAAGTGAGTGTTTGGTTGTTGTTGTTGACCGAATCAGACACCAGACAACATTTTTTGTCTTCTCATTTTTTTTCTTGTGGTACTGCTGGTGCTGGTCATACACACATAGAGATTCGGTGCGATGCCCGCTGCACTTCCTAAAGCACCTCCGGTAGACCATAGCGCTGGTGATTCTCACGGTTCTCTTGCTTCCTCGTCAACGTCCGCACACAACCTTTTCTCCGTTCTATACACCCGGAGCACTCCCATGAAGAGCGTAATACCGCAAGTAAATCAGCACGCAGTCGGTGCTGTAGCATACTCGTATCAGTATATTTGCCTATCCAGTCGTTGACCCTGGTGAGGTGTGTCTGGTCAAGCGATTCCGATTGAACCATATGTAGGCCTGCGACTACTGCGTACTGCGATGGTCTCGCCCGTCCAGTCAGTGGACTAAACAACCTCGTGCTCTCGCCCGATTTACGAGAAGTTCGCGCCGCACAGGAGTCGTAGAGTGCCGCGAAACAGATATGAATGACGTCCGAAAGTTTGATTTTTTCGTAAAAACCTTGCTTGAAAAACCTGATGAAAAAACACCGATAACGTTTTTTTGTTTTTTTCACACAGGTCTCTCTTTTGTTGACGCTGTACACTTGCTTATGCTTGGCTTGCCCGTGATGTTTGCGACCACAGACCAAGGCTGCTGGTTCTGTCTGTCGCCGACAACAGCAGCAGCAGCAGCAGCACCAGCAGCAGCAGTAGAACATACTATACAGCAGTAGCTGCAGACACTTATTTATGTGGTACAAGATCGCTGCGTTCGTTTTGTGTAGCGGTCTGCGGAGTCGAACGGTGCCCAGCAAGAACACAAAAAACTAAACAGCAGCAGCAGTGCGCCACAAACACTATTACCGGGGTCCATAGTTAACAGGATCTATGGTATACATAAAATCCTATATATTTACCTATTTTTACTAACAAAATTTGGTCCCGTTAACTATGGACCCCCGTAATACCATAAGCTGCTGCTGCTGTGACCAGAGCAGGTTGATCGACCGATTCATTTTATCATACATTCTGATACTGCTTGCTGCTGTACGGTAAAAAAAGGATATATCCTTTTTTTACCGTCATACGAGCCCTGACGGTAAAAAAGGGTACCCTTTTTTTACCGTCATACGCGCCCATAGCTGTACGCAGATACGATACAGCAGGACAGAAGCAAAACTATCGGCTCATCAACTAACGAATATATGTTCAACCCTTTATTTACTGCAGTTCGTTTCGTTTTGGGGACAAACTACTTATTATGCATATGATCAGAGCGGTTTTCCCCCAAAACGGGACTGACTGCAGTTCTAAAAGGGTTAAACTGAACCGGTACCAACCGCCTGTTGCCAGAGGCGTCCGGAATCGGACAAATACGCACGTACCACGTACCTGGTACCTGGTAATCGACTCCCGCTCGTGGATGGATCTACTTTTCATGGCTACTGCGTATAGCTGATAGATCTTTCACGAAAGATATTAGTAATACTCGATTCCTGCCCCGTGTACGCAGAGGTGTCTATGTACTCACTGCTGATGTTGCAAAAAGGTGGGAACCGTATAATTTGCATGTCCAATTTAGGCTTGAGCTTGTCTGTTGAGCTTGTCTTGTTGTAGGGCATGTTTGCTGGATCATTGGATCTGTGGTAGTCATGAACAGATCCTGCTCAAGATCTCACAACTCACAGCAGCGGCAGGTTGGGATCTTCCAAACGTCAGATGCTCCACTTCTGCCGTAGATCGTGATCTGTGATCAAATCGTTTGTGTTCAAGTACACGCATACGTATAAATAATACTATTGTGTACGATGAGCGTCAAACCGGAGACAGACGGGTTTCTTGTTATATTACATGATAAGCAATCTGGAGAAGGGCGGCCTTTTTATTTCTTTTCTACCAGGTACCATGTATTCATTTTGCCATGCACTCCCAGTAAATATATCTATGATGATCCTCAACCTGATCCGATCCGTTTTTGTTCGGCGGATCTCTCCCGCCTCTGACCGTCTTTCCGCGCGGTTTCTTTCCCGAGGCGTGCCCCCTCCACGCCTAAACCGCGCGGCGTCGGAGGATCCGCCCGTTCAGCGCCGTAGCGCCCGCGCGAAGCCTTGACGTTGAGATCCGCGAAGGAATCCCCGACAAATCCCTGCCCTGTCAGTGTTTTGGCCCCTGGTCTCTCGACAGGGTGTGTATGCATTCGCGGTTCTTTCCGGCACGTCCTCTCCGACCTCCGACCCATGGAGAGGGTCAGCTGTCCGGCTGGCGTCGCCATTTTGGGGGCCTGCGCGGATGGCTGTACCTGGGACATCGACGGAACGCCCCGATAACATATGCCACCCAGGGTTAGTTGAGAACTGCCATCCATCATTTTTTTTTGCCGGGGATATATGAGAGAGATATCGCACGTCACCTACAGCCAGCAGCACTCATGACGGCTATTATTGATAATAGCAGCACTTTTGTTGTGTACGCTATCGTACACCGGCAGCATCAGTAGAGCAGAGCTGCTGTACTATATTTAATACGTGGGTGCGGAGATGTATGACAAGAGCAGCTACTGAGACGGCGCCTTTTTTACGGAGCTGCGCTGTCGGTAGAGGTCGTCGGTCATCCCGTACTCCCTGAGTTCACCGAGTCAGGAGTTAGTTACACCGGGTTTTTGCTGTAGCATTCCGCCGCTCTTCGGTTGATCGGCAAGTACTCGTAAGCATTCTGCCGCCTTTTCCAACGTACATGGAGTGTGGAGCGCACGCTCTCATTCTTTTAGCATCGAGTCTCAGCCTCCTCCTCCTCTACATTATATGCCCATCACAGCACGCAAGTCTGCGACCGGCGGCCGTCGGGGCCGCCGGCGTAGCCCCTTCCGGTTTCTCATTATTTTCTCTTTGGCTTACTATTTACGGGAGATCATAGTAAATAGGACCAAATATTGTGAGCAAAAAATGGTAAATATATAGGTTTTTGTCTGTACGGTAGGTCCTACTAACTATGTCCCCCCGTAATAGTAGTTTCTCATAGGTAATGTATGTGAATATGGCCTAGCGCCTGGCACCATGTAAACCACGACCTGGTACAGACAGGTTAATGGTACTAAACATCAAACCGGAGACATGTGCAACCCTTGAGATATCACACCCCCTGGGACGAATTTCAGAGCCGATTTTCTCCAAAACACGCCTTAAAGGCTGCTCTTAACAAGGGAAAAAAAAAAAAACGAGAAAAAAAAGGGAGTAAACGAACAGACTTACTTTCGCTTTTTCGTAAAAAACGCCAGGTTGAGTTTCTAACGAGAAAAAAAACGAAGAAAAAACGAAAAAATAAATAAATAAAAAATCAAGAAGCCCAGTTGAATTTGCACGCGGTGCAATTGTTCAGAATCACTTAACCGCCACAGCACGTGATTCCCGGCGATAGCGCTCAACAACGACGGCGTGGATAGACACAACTCGCACACTTAGCCTGGAATTTGCGGGGAAACATGATAAGAAATTCGGGAGCGACTAAACAATGCGGAAAACACACCCTTTCCTACAATAAGAAATATCGTAGCCTGGACCAGTATCCACGTTTCTTGTTGGGAGAGCCGGTGCCATACTGCTGTACAGTCAGGAGTAGCAGCAGAGGGGCATCTCACCAATATCAAGTCTGATTTACTGGAGTTCGAATGATGTCCGGCGATGTGCAGCTTGAGGCTCAACGTTAACGTTGACCACTTTCTCATCTCACTTTCCACTCCGGGCGAAGTACGAGGACCGCTTCGTGTTCGTATTGATGACTTAACGCTAACCCTTATGTGGACATCGAGAGTGGGAAAACCTTCGCCGGAAGAAGAAAACCGAGGGGAACCGAAACCAAAAGGAGGCTTGTGTACGCACGAAGTCTCGCTCCCTTCCGTACCTACAGCAGTACACATACTATTGGCATACCTATTTCCTATTATTACGGGGGACCATAGTAAATAGGACCAAATATTGTTCGTGAAAATAGGTATATATATATATATATATATATATATATAGGTTTTTGTGTGTACCGTAGGTCCTATTTACTATGGCCCCCCGTAAAGGTATACCGTATCGCACTATTATTTTTTGGTCCTGCTTGTGTTGTTGTGTTCTCGTACCCGGCACGCTGGCATTTCGCTTGCTTGACACCTGAATTTGCGATTTTTTCTTTTTCTTTTTCTTTTTCTTTTTTTTGGTCTTCCTCCGTCTCACAGTCCGTGACCACGGAATCAGTATCTCTCTAGGATAAGGAATCAAGACGGACACTGGGTGTACTGATGAAGCTGGGTAGAAAGGACGATTTAATGTGAAGATAACAACAACTATCACACTGGGTGATAAGACAACACACACCCTGGGACGAATTTCAGACCCGGGTTTCGCCCAAAACACAGGGGGCACACAAAACGAAAACGGTGGCTTTGGAAAGGTTTCGTCGAGAAGGTTGCGTGTTTGGTGCATCGGTCGGCTTTTTCAGTACGCCCACCCCCTCTCTTATCGGGAAACCCAGCTTTGAGAATCGCTGGAGGGGGCGTGTTTTTTTCTTGGGTGTTACTCGGCATACCTACAGCAGCAGCGATGTCTAATGCCGGATGTTGTTTCTTTTGCAATCGGCTGCCTATTTATTTTCAGCGTGCTCGGGACGGTTCAGAGGGGATGGTAAACAGTGTAGATTTAGATTTGAATTACCTCATCAGTAATAGTTTTCTATTTTGTGTTGTGTGTTGTCGGTTATTACGGGGGACCATAGTAAACAGGGCCAAATATTGTTGGTAAAAATAGGAAAATGTATAGTTTTTTTTGTGTATACCATATGTCGTATTGACTATGGACCCCCGTAATAATATGGTTTCCACTGTTACCCGTATTGACTTGTCTAATTTCAGCGTGCCCATGGAACCTACGGGGGGGGTAATAGACGGCAAACTGTTCGGTGTTGGTTACTAGGTATGACTTGTAGGTTTATTTCTTTCAATGTTGCCTATTGCCTGGTACCTGGTGGTGTAATACCAGGGTAGGTTTGTGTTACCATTGCCCGTTAACAGGGTCTCATCGCTGTCGACTTGTGTCTGTTTTCAGTTTGCTCGGAAATGACGGTTGCGGGCGGAGCTTCGCCGGGCACCTACCTGATATCGGACGACATCCTGGAGGACAGGAACGTGTACACATTGACGGAGGCCGGCACGGTTGTGGCGATATTCCGCTTTTTCGAGGGAAGCATTGGGAGGCGCCTCGAGGAAGAATCTGAAGGTGAGGGCATGTTATCGTAAGGATCGTTTTTATGCGGTAAGGGTCCCTCCCCCCCCATACACAGGGCGGTCTGAGCAAGGCGGCGTCCCGACACAAGGCGGTCAAAATCAATCACTTAAGGCGCGACTTGAGAATTGCGCTCATGAGCTGGAATGAGTAGTGCGGCTTCCCCCAACGAGCCGGTCATATTGCTCTGGCACACCGCCACCGCCTTACTGGGAAACCCCTGCTGTGTTATTGTTTACTGCAAACTGTCCTTGCCTTGAGGAACAGAGTGGATATATCCGAGGTAATATATATAAATATATATAAACATGTATATAATATAGCTGATATGCAACACGCGAAAGATAACACACCTCCTCGGATGATATTTCCTGCCTGAGTTTATCGACAAACGGGGAGAAGAGGTAAAAAAGACCGAGCGATGTGTTTTTACATGAATTCTGCAGCTTCAGATTTTGTCCTCATGTATGCGGGATGTACATCATGCATGAGGCCCTATAAGGCCCGCAGTACGCCTGAGCGAAGTGTCACTGACACACAGCTTGCACGAATGACCTTCGACAAAGTCATGGATCTGACAGTTTGTTTTTTTTTTTTTTTCAGTTTGGTTCAGTTTATGAGAAAAGATGCTCGGCAAGATTTTTCCAAGAGCCCCACCATTTTTGTTTGCGTGTGTGTGCCGGTGCTTGTTGCGAAGAAAATCGGCTCCGAAGTTCATCCCAGGAGTTGCTTCGTCTTTAGTGCGTTGTTACGGTGTGTATACATCCTACACGAACTGTATGTCTATTTCAACAGTATCCATGGGTATTGCTGTCAGCTGGCTAGACTTGACGGCCTCCAGTGGCTATTATTAATAGCAGGGCTGTTCAAGGATGGGGTCGAAACTCGCGGGTCGGGTCGGAGGGGATGAACTAACCCTAGACCCGCCCCGACTCGACCCCATCCGTGAGGTTTCGAATACCCCCTGACCCGACCCGATCCGACCCGACCCGACCCGTGGGTTTATTGAGGACCTTCTCTGACTCCTGACCCGTGAACAGCCCTGGTTGTTTGGTTCGTTGGGTGGCGAAGTAAGCAGGCCACCGCACCTGGCTTAGTTTTTTTTCTGTAGAATACCCTCGTGGAGCCACGAAACGCGCGCCAGACTGACAGATATACGTACACTTAGTACGTACCAGGTATGATATACCTTTCCGCAAACTGTCACACGCGACTATTACGGGGGGCCATAGTAAATGGGACCAAATATTGTCAGTAAAAATAGGGAAATATGTAGGTTTTTGTGTTCACCGTAGGTCCTATTAACTATGGCCCTCCGTAATATTAAATGTTCATACGACGTGTCTGAAATATGTAGGCAACGAACTACTGTAGTCGGTTATTCATAGTCAACTCACAGCCCTATTCACTGGATTTCCGTGAGATTTCCGTGGGATTTCCATGGGACTTCCATGGGATTTCCATGGGATTTTTATAGGACTTCCATAAGACTTCCATGAAATTTCCACGGGATTTCGACGGGATTTCCATTGAATTTCACTGCGATTTGCATGGGACTTGCATGGGATATCCACGGGACTTGCATGGGATTTCCATGGGAATTCCATGGTATTTTCATGAAAGTCCCGCTAAAGCAACCATTTGTAGAAAAACTATATATTGTGCATCACTGGGAGGAGAGGGGGGGGGGGGGGGGGGGGGGGGAGGGGGGGGGGGGGGGGGGGGGGAGAGGTGGAAGGGAGGGAGGGAGGGGGGGGGGGGGGGGGGGGGGGGGGGGGGGGGGGGGGAGGGGGGGAGGGGGGGGGGAGGGGGGAGGGGGGGGGGGGGGGGGGGGGGGGGGGGGGGGGGGGGGGGGGGGGGGGGGGGGGGGGGGGGGGGGGAGGGTGGGGGGGGAGGAGTGTCGCGCGAGTCTTGGCACTGTAGAGGGGGTATGCCATGCAGCTCACCCTGGGCTGGGTAATCGATCGATACTTCCACCCCCCGGTACGTGGCTCACTCAGAAGGTATCACCTTCTTAGGTGCCCAGTGCTTCTGTTTTTCTCTGTCTCCTGTACGTACGTATAGCGTGAGGAGCTCTCTACCTGGCGCACACAGTAGATCTCTACACTCTTAAACCCTAAACTCCATTGATTCCACCGCACGGCGGGACTGTAATGGTTGGACGACGGCATTGGCCGCGCGCGAGAGTCCAATACCCTGATAATTCCACCGCTGACCGTTTAATTCCGCCGCTAACGCAATTAATTCCATCGCACGACGGGACTGTCAGGGTTGGACGACGGCATGGCCGCACGCGATTTATTGGAAGGCCTATCCGGGCCAAGCCGCCGCGGCCCCTCTCTCCGCGTGGCCGGGCCGGGGAGGATGCTAGACGATTGCCCCACGGGGTTCTGGGCAAACTTTGAGGGGGATGGAACTTCCACGACTTCCACGACTGACAACGCCTACCCCTTCTTCGTGGTGAGCGTAGCGTTGCGCACGCACACACCCACGCACTCAGTCGGAAACCATTTTTTATTTCCGTCCCTCTTTTTTTTTGTATTCTCTTTGTTTTATTTATTTTTCATGACTTTATCTGGCTCCATTTTACTCTCGTACCTGGTATGTAACATACAGCAGTAGATGGAGGAGTGGAGCTGATTACCAACTTGTGCGACACCATGGATCGAGGCTTAACTTTGCACGGGACGACTCGTGGTACTAATGATACCCTGATGCTCTTCAACCCAATCGAGAATGGGTGTGCGAAGAATTTGGTTTGAACCAATTCGGTTGTTTTTTTTTGTTCTCTGTTTCTTACGTAAAAATGACCCCAGCCCCTGGACCCTTCCTAAGAGTTAACCCCAGCCCAGCACAACTCGCAAAAATTGCCACTTGTAAGCTACTCATTTCTGGGTTGGGTTAACTCTTAGGAATATTCCATGGGCTGGGTCCTTTTACATAGGAAACAGACTACAAGAAACCCAACAAAATTTGTTCAACCGAAATTCTTCGCAAACGCTCTACCCCGGTATTAATAATGGTTATAGGGTTATGCTGACTCTTCGCCTCGTACAGCGTGAGTCAACCATGGTATCGAAATAGCCAACATAGCTAACCCCAGTCCTATAGCCCTAACCCTTACCCAATCAACCATGGGTCGAGATGAATCTCTTTCGTCTCGTAACAGCGTGCGTCAACCATGGTATCGAGTATCAAACACAACTAACTCTCTAGCCCTAAAGGCTAATCCTGACCCAACCATCGACCATGGGTCGAGATGCATCTCTTTCGTTTCGTGCAGCGTGCGTCAACCATGGTATCGAAATAGCCAACATAACTAACCCTAGCCCTATAGCCCTAACCCTGACCCAATCAACCATGGGTCGAGATGAATCTCTTTCGTCTCGTAACAGCGTGAGCCATTCATGGTATCGAAGTAGCGAACACAACTAACCCTACCTATATATAACCCTGACCCTGACCCGATCGTCCATCATCGACCATGGGTAGGGATGCCATCTCTTCTTCCATCTCGTGCACAGCGTGCGTATACCTGTGGCGTGTCAACCTATCTACAGTGTCGCGCATTTCAGGACTGTTATATCTTCATATTGAAGCCCGAAAGGTCCTTATATTTACGCCCAGTTTGGTGTACCTGTTTCCAGGTACGTATCAAGTAGAGCTATGCTGGACCACAGTGCCGTTTTGTCGGGACAAACCAGTCAAATTGTAAGTAGTTAGTCCCCAAAACGGGACTGCAGCCTTAACAAAAGGGTTGACCTTTGCCGGACCTTGGTGTGGAAACGGGGCGGGCGGGATAATAAAGGGTTGGCGGCGAAGGGTATGGTCATGAACCCTGCCTAGCTGGTGACGGTGCGTTCACGAGTGCAGTCAGTGGTGGCTATAATTTGAAAGAGTATCATACCCAGGGTGTGCACTACTGCTGTGATGAGGAGTAAACCTCTCTTGCATACGACCCCTCTTTAATCTTTATCAGTCTGATCGGAAATAGAAGGCACTTTTGTGCGTGTCGTGCCGATCGAACGGTACCTTATTCTTTCGATCAGACTAATATCACTATTGCGAGGGGGGGGAGATAGTGTTACATACAGTAGTAATGCATGGTGATCAAAACCCACGATGGACCCACCAACCATGTATCCCCCTATGTCAACACACCGCATTTGGTCCTCATTACTGTGTTGCCCCGAGCAGTGCGATCATCTACAGTGCGATCCTCTATAGTGCGCCTTCTATAATCGTATACGGTGCGTGAACTCGCGGTACAACTATTACGGGTGGGCAAATGTAGTAAGAATGAGAACCCACGATGGACCCAAAAACCAGGTATCCCCCTATTTCAACACACCGCATTTGGTTCTCATTGCTGTGTTCCCCCGAACAGTGCGGTCACCTACAGTGCGGTCCTCTATAGTGCATCGTAAAAGGTGGGTGAGTTCGCCGTACGGCTATTCCGGGTGGGCATATGTAGTAAGAATGAGAACTCACGATGGAGCCAAAAACCAGGTATCCTCCCTATGTTCACACAACCATATTTGGCTTTGATTACTGTAGATGCCCCCCCGTAATACTACAAAAACGATCTCACATTGGTTCCGAGTAATTTCTCTGCCCAAGTGTGGGGTGCACTTCGTGCGGCAAAGACGATTTTTGACCTATCTCGAACCTGGGGCTTATCTTGTATACGAGGTCTCTCACACCCGTGTTGGTGATCTTTGAACCCGTCTAGTTCGGACTGCAGCCCCGTTTTAAGGACAAGCTGGTTAGAATCTGAGCGGCTCGTCTCCAAAACAGGACTCTGCGGTTCTGTTTGCTCCTTTCGGGACCTCGACATTGCGACCACAACGATGGTTGGCAACTTAAGTGTTGGCCAATTGTCTAGGAGCTGCGTGAGCGCTCAGAAGTACGGGCAGGATTATCTGGCACCCCCCCCCCCCGTTCTACACCGGAAATTAAATTGACTCGTTGACGCTGGCATCCATATGCGAGTCCGCCTCACAAGCGGTTCTTAGTAGGATGCAGCTCACCCTTCGTGCGACTCGCCGCACACCTCACGGCGCTTCGCGCTTGGTGCAAGCAATGTCTGCCTGGTCGGTGAAAACCCAGCATGCTCCGTCCCGGCATTGTAGGGATGCGAGGGTCTATGGCCATACGACTAAGCCATGCATGAGATCGAGTACATCTCTCCTATCGAGTGCACTCCCCCCCCCCCCCCCCCCCCGCCCGTGCTAATGAGTACCCCCCCCCCCCCCCCCCCCCCGCCGTGCCGTGCCGTGCCGTACGACTCCTTGCATCAACCATTGTAACTTTGAATCACGCAGTGACCACAATGGCTGATATAATCGTCAGTTTTTGTCGCCATTTTTCCCCGTCTGAAGTCTCGAAAGGGTTGATTATCACCCTTTTTAGGACCGCAGTTCCGTTTCGTGGACAACCTACTTGGAATTTAAGTGGTTTGTGCCCACAACTAGGACTATAGTTCTAGAAGAGTCTTCAGCCCGTGTTTCTCTTTGCGATGGGCTCTCTTAAACCCGTGTTTGTCTTCAAGACGACCTCTCTAATCTCTAACATTGGGCTTTCTTCAACCAATGTTTCTCTTTTTGAGACAAGCTATCTTGAACCCCGTGTTTCTCAAGACGAGCTCTCTTAATTCTGTGTTCTCTTCGAGACGAGCTATCTCAAATCTGTGTTTCTCTTCAAGACGAGCTCTCTTAAAACCCGCGTTTCTCTTTTAAGACGAGCTCTCTTAAAGCCCGTGTTTATATTTGAGACGAGCTCTATTAGACCCGTGTTTCTTTTTGAGACGAGCTGTCTTCAACCTGCGTTTCTCTTCAAGACTAGCTCTCTTGGGCCCGTGTTTCTCTTTTAAGACGAGCTCTCTTAAGTCTGTGTTTCTCTTTCAGACAAGATCTCTTACACCCGCATTCCTCTTCAAGACGAGCTCTCTTGAACCCATGTTTCTCTTTGAGACGAGCTCTCTGAAAAAAACGTGTTTCTCTTCAGAATGAGCTCTTCAAGATTTAGCCCTCGTCAACCCGTATTTCTCCTCAAGACGGGAGCTGTTAGACCCGTGTTTCTCTTTGAGACGGGCTCTCTTAGACCCTTGTTTCTCTTTTAGGACGAGCTCTGTCTAAACCCGTCTTTCTCCTTGAGACGGGCGCTGTTGAACCCATGTTTCTCTTGGAGACGAGCTCTCTTAAGACCCGGTTTTCTCTTCACGACTAGGTCTCTTAAACGCGTGTTATCCTCAAGACGAGTGCTGTTAAAACCCCTGTTTGAGAAGAGTCCTCGTAGACCCGTGTTCCCCTACAGATGACCTCTCTTGAAACCCGTGTTCCTCTTTTAAGACGAGCTCTCTTAACCCGTGTCCCTCTTTTAAGACGACCTCTCTTGAACCGGTGTTTATCTTTTTTAAAGGACGAGCTATCCGAAGCCGTACCCCCCCCCCCCCCTAATCCAAGCCACCTTTTTTGGACCGAGACGTACCGACCGGCCTAAAAACTCGATATTTGAGATAGTCCCGCCCTCCTAAGAAGAGCCGATCAAATTGTGGTCTAACCGGATTAAATTTTGTGGTGCAGAGGTCGCTGATATCATGATATGCTCTGGTATGCTCTGGTATGCTCTGGTATGCTCTGCCGTTATGCTCTGTTATGATTCTGGCGGTTCGCTCCCATTTTTTGTTCATCCTTGGTCTGGCCTTGTCGTGCTCTCAACGTTCCTTTCTCTTCTTTTTTTTTACCGTTGTTCCCTGTTTTTTAGACGCTGTGAGTTGGTTTTCGGAAACTTCTTGGCGGGTAGTTATCAACTAGTAGGTGGCGAAGTAAGGCAACGTAGTGGGATATGACTTGGGTGGACTTTTTGACTGTAGCTAGTTATTAGTTGGCTGGCGAAGTAAGCCAACTTGTAGGGCATGCTTTGGCTGGACTCCACTTGTTAGCTACCTGGTAGTTATTAGTTGGCTGCCGTGGGTAAGCCGACTGATTAAAGGGCATGCCTTGTCCGGACTTCACTTCACCTATAGCTAGTCATTACTGGGGCGGCGAAGTAAGCCAACTACTGTAGGTAAGACATGCCTCGGCCGGACTGCACTTGTAGCTAGTTATTATTACGGGGGAGGCCATAATAAATAGGACCTACGGTTCTCACACAAACCTATACATTTACCTATTTTTACTACCAATATTTGGTCCTATTTACTATGGTCCCCCGTAATAGTCGGATGGCGAAGTGCCAACTAAGTACGGCATACCTTGGCCGGACTGCACTTGTAGCTACCAGGTACCAGCTAGTTACTTGTTGGGTGGCGAGGTAAGCCAGCTACCCGACTTTAGTCTTTTGTAAAAAACAAAGCACTACGTCGAGCCACAAACGCGCCAATCAGATACGAAACACGCAGAATTGCGCCAATTACCGCACGCTACCGTGTGTACCTGCATTCCCTGACCCTACAAATGACTACGGTATACCTTGCACCTGATGACACGCAAGATACCATACTCCCTCGGGCGAAGTTCAAAAGCTATTTTTTTCGACAACGGAGAAGAGCGTGAACTCCAAGCGACTCGTCTATGGAACAGACCTCGACGAGATAGTTGTTGTTGTTGTTGTTGTTGTTGTTGTTGTTGCTGTTGTTGTTGTGTGCCTGCCTGCCTGCCTGCCTGCCCCTCGCGTGTAAAATCGGCCAAGTCACAGCCCCACTGCTTCTTGTTCTTGTTCGTGTGCTCGCGCAGGCGGCCGATTGCGCCGATGACCCGTCTGGAGTCACAGCGGAATGGCTGTCTGTCGCCTGCAGCTCCTGCGAGCAGGTGCCCGACGACGTCACCATCACGTGCGACGCCACAAGTGAGTAGTGTAAAAAAGTATTGGGATGTCGTATCGAATGTTTTCTAGGCGTATGAACGTCGAACTTTGTTTTGCCCTCCATCCCCTGGTGTCCCCGGTGGCTTGTTAGATATCAATTTCGTGGGTTCGAGTTTCACCGAGTGCTTACTCGCTGGGATTTTTTCTTGGGTATAAAATGGTTGG
Organism: Macrocystis pyrifera; assembly: GCA_031763025.1. Lineage (NCBI taxonomy): Eukaryota > Phaeophyceae > Laminariales > Laminariaceae > Macrocystis > Macrocystis pyrifera. The sequence continues at coordinate 3,590,235 of JASSKH010000021.1, read as the reverse complement.
TGCCCTGTCCCAGTGCCGGTGTCGGCTGTGCTGGTGATGGTGATGGTGGGGCGCCGTCGAGAACAGCAACAGACGCACATTTCCATGGGGTGTCTGAAGGGTGCTATCGGTACCTTCTGCCGGGGCCGCTGGTGATCGTGGGTCGCCGTCGGGAACGGCGTACACACACACCTGTGCGCGCTACAAGTCTAGAAAAAAAAAAACGTGTCGCTTTTTTTTGTTTTTTGTTTTTTTTTTTCGTTTTTCGTTTTTCGTTTTTTTTTTGGTTGAGGTGCAAGTTTACTCTTTTGTCGTTCGTAGTGGTCGTTGGATCGCTTTTGGTCTGGCACGTCACGGACGGTGTCTAAAGTCCGACAAATGCACAAATCGATTTTTACCGTAAATGAGATGTACAGGCCACACCTGCGCATGATATTATGTATACATGCGCGCTGCTGTTTTTTGTCAGCATGTTGTGTTGAGAGCCACCGCCGTGTTGACGGTATAATAGTGCGGCACGCGGGCAAAAAAAAAAAAATCGAGCAACAACAAACAACAGCAAAGCTATTTCGGCACTCTTAGCGCGTTTGGGCGTTGCGAAAACACCGCACGGGTTTTCGTGCTTCCGCTCCTTCCGGTTCATCCAACACCCAGCGATCGGTCTCCTCATGTCCACCAACCCCTCGCCCCTGGTCTGTCTTGTATCATGCACGCCCCCTCAACAACTTGCGCAAACCCAGCAGTAGATAGCTCAGAAGTGACCACCTCCCCGACTCCGAGTAGTTCGCGAGAGACTCCTGCCCCCTCCCGGGGCCCCAGCAGGTCGAGAGAGACCCCTGCTCCCTCTCGGAGCCAGGTTAGTTTGGGAGAGTTCCGCTCCTCCCGCAACTCAGGGTCCGCCCGCAGCTGCGGCTGCTCCGGCCGAAACTCCGGTTCCGGCCGAAGTTTTGCGTGAAATCGCCGGGCCTAAAGTGGGCCTCGATGACTCCCCTTCTGGTTCGGATAGAGATGCGCGCGAATAAGCGGGTCTCCGCTGCCCCAAGGAGCGCTCGCACGACTAGGTCTTGCGTTCGTAGACGGTGCCGGTTTTTGCGCCCCCGTGGGATGTGGGGGCTCTCTGTTGTGTGTTCGTTTGTGGCTCGCTCGAACTGCTGTTTCTTGTGTGCTTGCTGCGGCCATCGGCTTTGTGTGTTTGTCTTTGGCGGGGGGGGGGGGGGGTGGGATGTAAGGGGTTGGTTCGATTCGGTTTGGATCGGTTAGAGGATTGATTCGGTTCGGCTCGGTTCCGTTCCGTCCTGCTATGTTCGGTTCGGTTCTGTTCTGTTATATCCTGCTTGGTTCGGTTCCGTTCCGTTCGGCTCGGTTCGGTTCGGTTCAGCTCGGTTCGGCTCGGTCAAATGACCGGGGGGCGGATGACAAATGACGGTCGTGATCACCCTCACGACCGTCACCGGCGTTAGTACATTGTGAAACAGCGATGCGTTGGTCGGCCGGCCCACAATCATTGTTTGGGCGAGAGACAGATACATTTTTCAGAGCGCGCGCTACCACCTTCCGTCTCAACTGCACTGCCGGTCGCGCGTGTGACCGGTGATGGCGAGAATAAGAGGCAGGAGCGAGGGCACAACGAGAGGGGGGGGGGCACACCCCCCGAATAATTCCTCAATTCGCGGAGCGGGAGAAGCTTTGGTCTGCAATCAAAGGCGGCTGAAGGCGATACCAACATTCATGCCCCCCCCCCCCCTCGCCACTCCAGAGATCACCCTCACTCCATTCGATGCTGTCATCCTGTGCAAGGAAGCCCCTCCTCTCAAGCGGTTCTTAGTAGAGGATGCAGCTCACCCTCCGTGCGACTCGCCGAGCATCTCACGGTTCTTTCGCGCTTGGCGCGACTAGCAATGTCGGTCTCGTCGGTGAGAGTCCGATTGGCAATCCGTTCCGGCATTGTAGGAAGGCGAGGGTCTATGGTCAGACGACTGCGGCCATGCATGACAATAAGCACCCCCCCCCCCCCCCCCCCCCCTCTTTGTAGGGATGCGAGGGTCTATGGTCAGACGACTTCGGCCATGCATGAGATCGAGTACATCTCTGCTATGGAGTACACCCCCCCCCCCCCCCCCCCCCCCCCTCCCCCCCCCCCCCCCCCCCCCCCCCCCCCCCCCCCCACTTTTATACCGTTTTCGATTTAAGAACTTCATCCTCTTTTGTTTGGTGGGGGGGGGGGGATACTTATATTTGAAGTTGAATACCGGGCATTGCTTTGCAGTGATATACTCGGTGCCTGGTAAGGGTCTAGCGCTAACCCATCCTGCCGCTTCTGGAACTCGCTTTCGATTGACCCCGAGCTTCCGAAACCCACTTCGCGTTGGTAGTACCCAAGAAGGCGTATAGAGGTGGTGGCGTATTATTTTCGGAGCTCCTCCCTTAAGGAGGAGCTCAGTGGCTCTCACCCGAAACGTTACGGCGAAGAGTGCTTTGTTCAAGCAACCGGACCGCACTAAAACACTTACATATATTATAATATTATATATATACCATTATATGTATACCTGGTATACTATTAAGAGTAAAACTGACACAGTAGCTGGTGGTTGCTCACTTGAAGAATCCCCTTCCCTTGGATGCGTGGTCAAGGATCACGCGGCTCAGGCGAGCAGCAAATGAGTACGCCCCCCCCTCCACCCCCCCCCCCCCCCCCCACCCACCCCCTCGTCTCCTCGTGCCACTACGGTGTATACGCAGGCTCTGTCGATTCCTCCGTGGACGGTGCTGATGCAGAAGACTCAGCGTCAGCGGTGGGCGCGGGGGCCGGGATCGTCCTGGCGGCCCTTACGGCAGCCTTTGTAGCGCACACGGGGGACTTTTTCTTGTGGTAGAGAGTGCCCTCCCACCCCCCTCCCCCCTCCCCCAAGCTCTCGGTGCATCACGGGGAGAAACGAGACGAGAGAGGGCAGGGGAGGTACTACTCTTTTCTACCTCGTACCTCTCTTGACCCGGAAAAAACACGGAGCTTTTTTGCACATTCATGCGAAAGACTAGAACGGCCCTTGCATCTCCCAGGCGTGGTAACACGCAAGGTGGCACATACTCTTTTTCGGGGGACGTGAACTTCCGAGAAGATTTTCTCCGAGACAAGAAGCGAGGAGGAACACACCACACACGCACACACAAGGAAGGTGTCGGCTCCGTGGATTTTATTGGTCGAGGTAGTCCGTGGACGCATCATCGCTCGGCCTTTGCGGCCTTCTTCCCGCTGTCGAGGACAGAACAAAGCCGGCTTGAAAAAAATCGTCCGAGCGAGCTTAATTTTTGTTGTTGTTGTTGTTGTTGTTGTTGTTGTTGCGTTTGCGCGCCGAATGAAGCAGGAAACAAATGGGCGCGAGAGGAACGATACCAACCGCTCGTGCGTACTAAAAAGACTGGGAACATTTTTTTGTTTTTTTTTTCTGTTCGTACCGTTGTAAGCCCCTGCTTTTTCGTACAGCTTCACCGTTGGACCGCTGTGTGTGTGCATGTGTGTACGGTTTTGTTCCCTGTTACGTAAGGTGGCGTTCGCGGCCGATCGTTGCTTTTGGTGGGAGGCTTTGTGAGGATCCCCTCTTTTTTTTTTTCCGTTTTTTGTCAAAAGTGTTACGTAGTTTTTTTCTTTTGTCGATGCGATTCGTTTTGTTCAATTTCATATATATATTCGTGGAGTGTGAAAACACGAGTTAAGCGTGAGGACGGGAGTGGAGTATAAGAACAGGAAGCACCGGGGTGTGTAGACTGCGCCCCTTGCTTGTTGTTTTTGTTTTCCTTCTCGGAGTCGGGGCGGATCAATTTCTTGCCCGATGAATCCGTTACACTGCTGTCATGTTCCCGCTGCCTCGTCTCTGTGTGTGCGCTTTTTTTTTTTTTTTTTTTTTTTTACACATTTGTTTCACACCCGAGGAACGTTCGAAATTTCGGTAGGATTTTTTTTTTTTTTTTTTTTGGCTTTTCGGAAAAACGACGCAATCGGTGGGCGTGCATACGTACCACCGATACGTCGTAACGAGAAGACTTTTTACCGGAAGCGAAGCCGGTGTCAACCGGTCGCACGATTGACCCGGCGCGCGCTGTCATGTAAGTGCCTCTCGTGCTACAGACATCATCGCGGGGGGAAGGGGGGGGGGGGGGGGGGGGTTATGCCGTTTGGCCGCTACGACGACCAACCCCAGGCTATTTGGTTTCAAGAAGGCGGCAGTTGTTGCCGGTTTTGAGAGGTATGGCTGGAGAGCACGGGGCGGGGACAGGGGTTAAGTTGGAGTTCAGTAGTTGGGGAGGCGTATGTGTTATGGTGTTGCAGGTTCGACACCGCTGGTACGGGAAATGTGCGTCGGTGAGCTATAGCTATCGTCTCTCGTCGATGGATGAGTGGATACGTGCCTGAATGGGTGGGCGGATGAGTAGATGCAGTTGCCTTGCGCTGCTGCAGAGCGAGGAGTTCGACTCAGGCTTTGCGAAGAGAACATGCGATGTACTCGATGAGGGGTGGGGAGAGGACTACTTTTTGCCCTGCCTGTGCGTTCCTTTGGGCACGCAGATTTTGGACGGTCGCCGGTGGGTGACAAACACGAGGTGCCGCCGCCGCCGCCGCCACCGCCGCCATTTCCGCAGACGCCGTCACCGGCTGCCTCTGCTTAGCGCAGAGACGAGCGCCATCGATACAGCGGGGTCAAGGTGGCAATAATAGCCGTCAAGGAGAGAGAGAGGAAGGCGTTTCTTCTGCGCGTTCCACCGGCGTGAGCGGAAATTGGTCGACACGCCACAACGTTCCGAGCGCTGTAGTATATATGTCCCTCACGGTAGGAAGGGAATAGGTTACTGCCTCTAGTTGCACCGTGCGGGTGCGGCGCAGTCCGCAGCTGGGTGCTGGGTTGCTTCTCGTTGTGCGAGTGGACACCTCCCTCTCGGCAGCCTTCCTAAGCAGTAGCAGTATCGTCAGAAACCGCCATGTACCAGGGTGCCTGGTAGGTTTACCTATTATGTTGTTATACCAGGTGCAATATACGCCCCCCATACGTAGAATAACTATATTATTCATCAAAGCATGACGGCAGCCGTCGACGTAAAGTGAAACGAACTGAAGATCAGATGTAGATTCTACGGTATGATGCAGTGGTTGAGTTTTTTTGTCTTGCTGAATGACCCCTGTGGAAGCGCGAAATTTGATGCAATGGTTGAGTGGTTTTGTCCCCAGGACGGACTGCGGCTCTGAAAGGGGTTAAACACCCGACCGGCCGGGCGTGGGGCTATCGACTGGTCGGAGTACTGACTGCTGTCTGTCTGTCTGTCGGCTGTTGTGTCAAACCTATACGTTTTCGTTGGTATTCTTTGTTACCCTTCAGGATTGCAACCATTGTGTTGGGGACTTACTAGTTGGAAAAATAGCGTGTTGTTTTTTTTCTCTTGGTAAGTAGTGCCCTGGGGTTCATTCAGCACAGGCAGGCAGGCAGGCAGGCAGGCTCGGCGTAGGCCTGTGGACCGAGCGAGAGCTCTCCCTGACGGCTGTTGCATTGACTCGAGGCGATGTCGTCGCCATGGTCCTTGTCATTTGTCGCCATCGTTGAAGGCGGGGAGACGTGATCGAGACTTTTTCGGTCATCCGCGCGCGCGTTTTTTTTTTCCCCAGAGATTCGACGATTCCATGACCGACCTGCATGGGTTCGTGCTCATGCCCCGGAAGCACGCGCAAGTAAGGGTGAACCGTACCTGTACCAGCCAGGCACCAAGTAAGTAGTAGTTTTATGCTGTAGTTGGTATCCGTAGGTGGGAGTTGCAGCGCGCGTTCGAGTTGGAGCGTGTACGTATACTCCCGAGCAAGTACAGCCGTATTCTTGTTCAACCATTGTACTTGCTATTGTTTTCACAGCTGTGCGTTTAGGGACTATGAAGTCCGCTGGGTCGAAAGTGTTTTTTTGTTAATGAACTGTACGCGGCTTACATGTTGTGTTCTGCAGCGGTTCCGGCTCAGGAGGTGTGCCACGTATTTTGTGTACGTAACGACAAAATATTTAATGCGGAAATCATATTCGATCCTGGCACTTGGCACCTCGGCGTGGCACTTGGCAACTTGGTGTTGGTTTTTTGTTAGTGTTGAGAAGGGGAGGGGTGTGTGTGTTATGCTGTCCCCTCAAGGAGGCGTTATCCCTTTCGAGACCCGTGTATATTGCTCACTGCTGTGTAGTAGCTTGTTAGGCGTGCTTGGACGGGTATATAAGGAATGTCCATACATGACTATGAACATATACTACCACGGTCCTCCTTACCTTTCCGTCCGTGAGTGGACCAGGTGTATCGACCAGAAAAAAAAAAAAGTGCGTGCGTGCGATATCATATCGTGCGAGTACGGATACGAAGCGCGAAGCAGAGCAGCAACAAACACGCATTTATTTATTTCGCCATCCCGGCGTGTGGTGCTGCCGCTTCTGACACGTACTATTCGGACGGACGCCCTATACCCCGGTACAGGTCTCATGGTTCCTCAGGCTTTTTGCTTCGTGCTTCCGTTGCTGCTGTGCTGTGTTCGTCACTTACTTGTCATTGCATACGTGTACGTGTTTTCCCTCGCGACACCAAAGAAAGGAGAGGTCGCAACAAAAAAGGCAGTCTACTATTACGGGGGACCGTAGTAAATAGGACCAAATATGTTCAGTAAAAATAGGAAGTATGTAGGATTTTGTGTGTACCGTAGGTCCTGTTTACTATGGTCCCCCCTAAATAATAGTGTCCCGTATTAAGGAGGTCACCACTTACTTACTTATTCGGAGACGCTCCGGTTCATTGGTCAAATCTAATGCTGACGCTTTGAGGTGTTTGAGATGGGCAACACAGCGAATGTTACTTGCGGCCCTGCTGCTCCAACTTGTGGCACACCCGGGTGCCCCAATCCCGATCTGATCCCTGCCGCTTAGACCTAAACCGTGCCATCACCCCACCCCAGGTATATTACGATGATTGTATTGCACAAGCACAAATCACTGGCCTGCGAAACCATAGAGCAACAATGCCACTTGGACCTGAGCCCTTGGAACTGACCGTGTGCACTATTAATACGAAGTGCTGCTGTAACAGTTACTACGGTAGTAGATAGTTAGCCTCGTGTGGTAGTAGTCCAGAATCCAGTACAATGTTAAGTTCATGCAGAAGAAGCACAGTATCATGGCAACAACCCGCAAATATTTTGGTGGAATACGACTGGCAGAAAAGTGTATGAGGGATACTATACAGTAGTACTGATTTACGGAAGGATGTTCGGTTTATATAGGAACGGCATCTACGCTCTTTTGTCAGAAGGCAAGCATAATAATACACCTGATAACATGGCGAGCCGCTCTCTACGGTTATACTGCAGAACAGCAGCAGCAGCAGTGGTAGCACAGTATCCCTTTCTTCATGGTGCCCCCCAAATCATACGAAACACTATATATAATGAACACTTATTGCTGTTCATGGACCGATCATACCGCTCACACCAAAGAAACGTGCGCTTCAAGTAATAATGCTCCGATCCGGCAGAACGAGCCAAAAAAATCGTACCACATATTGTCAGGAATATTGTGTACAGGAGTTTTCATTTGAGAATGAATGCCAGTTATTATGCTTGTGTCTTCGGGATCTCTGTCAATATAAGCGTTAATCGTTGTTTGTCGTGTTCAAAGAGCACCACGAGACGACATCCAACAATTATTCACACGCGGTTTCTTCGAAACGATGCCTTGATTGATTGAGTAAAAAAAAAAAGAAATTCGCTTCATGGTCGCGCTGGTTGTGGTTTTCAACGACGGTGAAAAAAGAAAACAGAACACGTTCAATTCACATAACCGAGGTGAACAAAAGCGAGGTAAAATAAAATCGCTAAAAAAAAGCGCGGTCAACAAGAAGAAACTCTGTTACGGGGGACCATAGTAAATAGGACCAATTATTATTATTATTGTTATTATTATTATTATTATTATTATTATGCTTGCCTTCTGACAAAATAGCGTAGATGCCGTTCAAATATAAACCAAATATCCTTCCTTAAATCAGTAGTATCCCTCATACACTTACTTCTCTTCCTGTCGTTTCCAAATTCCCATTCCCCACAACATTTCATTTTAGCTACCAGTACAGTATATTCTATTCCTCATCGACGTTCCACCCCCATGTCATTGGCTGTAGGTAAAAATAGGGAAACATGAAGGTTTTTGTGCGTACCGTAGGTCCTCTATACTATGGTCCCCCGCGATAGACCCTGCCTTGCTACTGTACCAGGTAGGATATATATATATATATATATAATATTATTTATTTATTTTTACTCATCACTTTCACTTTCCAGCCTAATTCGTAGTAAATGCCGGTAGAACGTCTTCATACTTGAATCAATATATAATGCATATATATGACACACATACATATTAAACTCGGCTGGAAAGAGAGGTAGAGCGCGAAGAGAGATAGGCGGAGAGAGGGAAGGAAGGACGGAGGAATGGAGGGAACGGAGACAGGGATGTGGTCGGCCACACTCAAAGGAGCCAGGGGGCGGGGGGGGGGGATAGAGTGCATCACGCGAGGAGGCACGAGCGGCCAGCGTTCGCCGTATAGGTTTTAAAAAACCGTTTTTTTTCGTCCGTGATCGCAACAAAACAGAAGGGGGTCTCTCCTGTAGATTTGAAAACGATACTATTACGGGGTCCTTAGTTAATAGGACCTATGGTATAGATAAAAACCTATATATTTGCCTATTTTTACTAACAGAATTTGGTCCCGTTAACTATGGACCCCCGTAATAGGGTGGGGTGGTAGTCCACGGATAGCCGCAAAGACGCGTTCTACGATGGAGGTGACATATTTCCGCTAAAATGTTTTCTGAGTTTCGACGAGGTTCCTTAACCCCTTATAGTACCGCAGTTCCGATTTGGGGACAAACCAGTCTAATTCCAAGTGATTTGTCCCCAAAACGGGACTGCGGTACTACTAAAGGGGTTAACCCAAAGTCGTCGGAATGCCATTTTTGCTTCGAAAAATGACGTTTTGGTATACTTGGACCGCGGGATTATATTCGTCGGATGCAACTCGATTTTTTGCGGAAGTCAGTTTTCGGGTGCGGTGTGGAGCTCCTTAAGGTCAGGTGAGGAGAGCCTCAGAAAAATTGACGTGGCGGACCTCTTTATCTACCGTAGAACGCTTCTAAAAGAAAGGCGTGGTGGAGGAAAAGGCGGAGGGGACAGCACAACATCACACAGGCGCGGCGCTAAACGAGCTGAAACTTGGCGAAGATGGTTAAGATCATCATGTTTGAGCGATGATGGCCAACCGCTATAATAATAGGTGGTGACGTTGGGGTTTACTCGTCTGACATTTTTTTTTTTTTTTTTTTTGTTTTTTGGGGGGGGCGTAAATTCGGAGCTTATTCTGCGTGCAAGTCGGACCCAAACACCCTTTTTTTCGGATATCGGCGTGGAGGCGCAACTTCCTACTAATATTATTAATATTGCGGGGAACCATACGTGGTAAGCAGGACCTACGGTACACACAAAAACCTAAATATTTACCTATTTTTACCAACAATTTTTGATCCTCTTAATATTGTCCCCCGGTAATAGTTTTTAACCAACAATATTTGATCCTATTAATATGGTCCCGCTTGATAGTACACTATTACGGGTGGCCATTGTAAATGGGACCCACGGTACACACAAAAACCCACATATTTACCTATTTTTACTGACAATATTTGGTCTTATTTACTACGGTCCCCCCCGTGATAGTTTGAGGTTCTAAACCACATGTGGGACGTGGCCGGGCGGCGTGCTGTTGTACGTGGCTCGGGATTTCCTGCCGGCAGTGACCTGAGGTTATTTGGGTATCGTTGCAGTCCACTCCTATATTTATTTTTATATATTATGAAAGAAGCATGACAACAACAACAAACAGCCGTCGACATATATTAATGGTAAACTAGACCGCACCTGCTCCTCTCGGGGGTCAGGTCGGGTCAACGTGCCCGACTGGGCTAAAATTGACACACGACACGAAATGGGAACGTGGAAGTGTGGTGAGCTTAAGCTTTATTTTTACCAATCCGTCGGAGGATTAAAAAAAAACTAAACTAAAGTAAACTAAACTGAGGGTTTCTCCTCGAAGCGCCCGCGTTAACATCGAGGACACCAGCAATCCTGCCGTGGATTTTTTTGGGGGGGATTGCTGATTGGCTGCAAAGCATTTCTTTCGGGAATAAGGCCTCATAGCCTCGGCTTTAGTTAGTTGTTGGTGGTGCGCTCGCGCAAGTCCCACACGATCCGGAAGAGATGACTCTCCCGGGTGTGGCTATCTCCACCGCACCCGCTCCTGCTCGGGGGTCAGGTCGGGTCAACGTGCCCAAACTCCAGGGGTAACATCAGCCTGTTCTGATGTTGCAACGATAGGTGTGGGTTGAATTGACACACGACACGAAATTGGAACGTGGAAGTGGGGTGAGCTTAATTAACCTTTATTTTTACCAATCCGACGGAGGATGAATAAAAAAAATGAATAAAAAAATCGCAGTCCATCCATGTGTGCTTGCAGTATATTGGGTACATATATACCGTTGTACGTATAAAGGGCTGGCACTTATTTTTACGTTGACATTGTCGAGACAGAGACCCAATGTATGTATGCCTATTAATAGATAGACAACACAAGGTGTGAAACAGCAGTGCGACGAGGTACCACAGGGCGTGTCTTAACCCCCCCCCCAGAGAGCATTGAACGAACCTTATGGAACATTTGCCACATGAAATTGGCGCTGATTGTAAACGAGTAGATTCAGTACCGAGAAAAACAGCAAGACTCAAGTACCAGGTGTTAATATCAGGTATTAATAGTATAATATCTTGGAAAAGGAAGAACAAGTGTTGTTGTACCCAATCTCATGAAAAAAAAGCATATCAGCAGCAGCAGCAGCAGCAGCAGCCGTCGACACCAATAAAGTCGACTTTCTTGTTTTTGGGAGGACCGAACGGACAGGACAAAGTAATAATACCATCTCGTTTGACGACGATGATGTAGATGGACGAGGTCCTATCACGACAAAAAGGTCCGAGCTCACAGATCGCAAAATCTACTCAAGTCAGTCAGGTGGACACCACCGAGAGATGGGCGTGGGCACCAACTTGCGCACGACAGCAGTGACGACGTGTCGGTCACGTCGTGACGTTCATCCATGTGCAAAACGTACCGATCGGACTGATCCGGGGGGCGAGGCCCAGGATTCTGCATGGACCTAAGCACGTTTTTTTACACGGAAACGGAACGAATGACGCACTTAACTAGCAGCCTCGTCCCGTTCCGCTCGTTCCCATGCTCTTCGGAGGGGGTCAAGACACGCCCTCACCAGGGTTGCGAACCGAAAACGACGAAAACGAGTAATAATAATAATGGGTCGGTCAGTTATTATTCGTTTTTTTTTTCACCGAAAAATCGGTCGGTTTCGGCCGTTTCCCTTTTCTACAAAATAAAAATCAACAACCGAAACCGAAAATAATAAATGTCGGTTTTCGGTAGGGAAAAACCGAAGAAAAAAAAAAAAACGTCTCAAGGTCGTTGGTCAACCAACCGGGTATCACAGTAGTAGTAGTAGTATTAATAAAATTGTAGGCACCGGCCTGCCGGGTCAATACCGAAAAAAACAGTGGCCAAATCTTCTCTCCGACCCATGCCGCAAAAAAACGGTAAGAATACAACAGAAGTCAGAAAATTGGAAAAAATATATATATATATTTTTGGTGTGGTCAGCCTTGAGCCGATTTTCGACCGCCAACAACTGGCAAAAACAAAACACCGGTCGGTGTAAAATACGGACACGTTCTTGTCGGACGCGCACTACATAATGTATGGAATTTTGCTCGCCAGGTAGTACCAGGTATATGCTACTACGTAAGACTCCAGTAAAAACTGGAATTACATACTGGGCTGTTCACGGGTAAGGTCAGACCTTTTGCGGGTCGGGTCAGGTAAAGGGTGACCTGAACCTGGCCCGTCCATGAGCTTCGGAAAACGTCCTGACCCGACCCGGCCCGACTCGACCCGTGATGTTTTCTTCCAAGACCTTCTGGCCCGACCCGTACGTCGGGCCATGACCCGCGGAGGGTCCTGACTAAATGGACGGAGTGAGGTAAAATGGGTGATTTATTATGTGAAATGACGACGTGCAAACATGCTCCCCTAACCTGTAGTACACACACCCCGAATGCTGTCTGAAAAAAAAACTGCAGCATGCCAGCCAGTATTAGTAAGTAGTAAGTCAAAAGCCTATAACCTCGCCCAGAGGCCGTACGATTACGAGTACAATAAACCCACAACCATACTCATTACTCATTTTTCTTTTTATGCTACACAACGCAGGTGAGAGCAGCAACGAACGATGCCCTCCCCCGGAAAAAAAGCAAGTCAGCCGTGAAATCTTACAGCATACACACGAACGAGCAACCCCCCCCCCCTCCCGCCCCGCCCCCCCCCCCCCCCCCCCCTACCCCGATCCGGTCACGCCTGCTCTGGATGCCATCACAATTTTTCGCCCACGTTATCACAGCAAGACAGGGGTGAGGGAGGGGGGGGGGGGGGGGGGGGGGCGCAAGACCGCCCCCCCCCCCCCCCCCCCCCCCCCCCCCCCCCCCCCCAATCCGTTTACGTGAGCGTTTTCAATCGTGTCGACAATTCCCAGAGAGGCTGGGATTCCAACGGGTCGGGATCGTAAGCCTCCAGACGGCCCTCTGGTAGGCTCCCAGCTCGCTACGAAATTTTAATTGTAATAGTAAAGCCGCAGCGCGCCAAACTGTTTCCCGTAGGCATGGACGTGTGCGATAACAGCGTACATCACACACCACACAGTGGGAATACATGTTCTCAGGCCGCCACCTATTGCTCGGATGGGGGAGGTACTCCTCTCCTACTCGCAACGAAAACGTACGCGGCACTTCCCCCCTTTTCTGCCTCGAGCCGTACGTACAACATGCACAAAATAATCGCGAGTCAGTTCCGAAAACCCCCTGCCCTTCCCTCCCCTTCCCTCTCTCCTCCACTTTCCTGACGACACATAACCTCCTCTTCCTCGCTCCTCCTCCTCCTCCTCCTTTTTTTTTTCCTCCTACTCTTTCGCGCCATAAGAGACCAAAAGAGCGCATCCAAAAAAAAAAAAGAAAAAAAAAAATCGTCCTTTCCAACCCCCACGACGTTTGCTCTCCCCTCTGCAAGCGACAGGACAGAAACTCAAACGGTCCCCTCCTCCTCCACCTCCCAACGGCGATGCACCATCACCGCCCAAAGCCGCTGGCACCAGAAAAAAAGGCGCCCAGTTAGCTAGTAACGCCTCAGTATCCCCCCCCCCCCCCCCCCCCCCCCCCCCCCCCCCCCCCCCTCCCTCCTACATCTCTACCTGGTCGGTGAAAACCCGACGTGCTCCATCCCGGCATGGTAGGGATGCGAGGGTCTATGGTCATACGACTACGGCCACGCATGGCATGAGTATCCCGCACCCCCCTCCCCTCCCCACCCTACCCCCCCCCCCCCGCCCCCCGCCCCCCTCCTCACGCTTTCCCGTAGCGCTTCGTGAGCGTGAAAAACGGAGCGCGCCCGCTGCCTTCTTCATCAGCATCGTCACCGCCGCCGCCGTACCCAACCATCGTCACCACCGCCAAGGGTCAGCATCAGTACGACTATATATACCCTACACACCGCAAGCCCAACACCGAAAGTATCGCAGCGTGGCACACAGAGTACGCCCTCGAAGAGTGCGCAGGACACACGTCATGGGGTGGGGTAGTGTGGGTTCTCTTCTTTTTTTTTTCGTGCTCGCTCGCTGCAGGATTCTCTCTTCAACCCCACCTCACCGGGTTTGGCCATATTTTCCTCCTCTCCATCCTTGCCGCCGAAAAAACAAAAAACAATAGCCAAGCCGGCCCTCGGTCATGTTTTTCGCTCGGCTTCCCTACGGATATAGCGGGGGGGATGCAGGAATGTAGACTATAGGGTTTTCCTCCCTCATGCGTTGTCTGGTCCAAAAAACACCACGATAACCCCCCCCCCCCCCCCCTGCCCCCCGTCAAAAAGCATGCCGCGAAATCAACCAAGAAACCCCAAATGTCTGCCCACCTACAAAAAAGAGGGAAAAAAGCCCCTCCCCAGCGAATAAATACGGAAAACACAGGAAAACCAGCCATAATGCGGGCATAACCGTGGGGGGGGGGGGGGGGGGGGGGGGGGGGGGGGGGGGGGGGGGGGGGGGGGGGGGGGGGGGGGGGGGGGGGGGGGGGGTGGGGGGGGGGGGGGCAGGAGGAAGGGGCAAAACAATCATCCACCAGAGCAAAAACAAAACGTCGGGTCTTTGGTAAAGACCCGACCTTACATTTTCCCCGATCTCTTTCCTGCTTGGTGAGACCAAACGAGCATAGCAGCAGCAAAAACTTGTGCATCAGGCATACATAACGCGGTTATAGCGCCTGGACACTTTTGTTTGCTTTTTCCTCACCCCTAGTAATCAACCGTACCGTACACACACCTGCTGAGTTCGTTTCCACTTCTCTCTCTCTCGCAACCCAAAATATTTTTCGTGCGGCAAAAACCACCACACTTACTCCGCTCCGATACACACTCCGACAGCCCCCCGCCCCCCCCCCCCGCCCGCCCGACTCGACCTTTAACACAAAAGAAAAAAAAAAAACAAAAAAAAAAAAAAAAAAAACGAAAACAAAAAAAAAAGGTTCGGGGGGAGTTGAGACATCAGTCAAAATCACTTGGGAGTCGGGAGTCTACGCGTAAAAAACAAGAACGCCCGAAAACATACGAGTGGGTAAAAAAAAAAAACTTCGCAATGACCATGGCGGGCCCATCGCGTAGCTGTTAGTATCCTTCGTACCCGCTACGCTTTGGTTACTCGCCAATATATAACCCTTCCCACTCCATTCCCGGGATTCTCTTTTCCCCCCAGCGGTTTTGCAACGGAACCCCCAAACTACGTCCTCATTTGCGAAAAGACGTGGACCAACAAAAATCCTCGGGAATCTCCGAACGTTCCTTCCTCCCGGCCTCTTCCGGCCTACTTTTGCCAGGGAACCCCCGGCTATTTCTTCCCCTCCGTATGCGACAGACGGGGAGCAACGAAAAGCCTCGAGGGGGGGGGGGGGTTCGCACGCATTCTTTTCTCTCTGCTGCCAGCTCTCCCTCCTTCCCTCCCTCCTCGCCAGGCTCCTCTTCCTCTTTCTCCCCCCCCAGCAGAATTTTCTTCGGTGACAGCCTCCTCCTCCTCCTCCTCCTCCCCTACTGCCACCCATCCTTGCTTTGAAAGGGAAATAGAGAACGTCGACCTCCCCCCCCCCCCCCCCCCTCCCCCGGCCCAACGAAACCACCAGACAAACAACAACAACAACAAAAACATGCATCACGAATCGAGCGCGCCCAACGCGCTCACAGAGCAGAGCCAGAGCGTATCACGAATAGCAGCAGCATCAACCGCCGCACCGGCGAAGACATCCGCCGCCGCCACTGTCCCGCCGCGGCGCGAATGAAGCCCAAGGTTATATTCGCGCGCAAACGGAAAACAGCGATCAGGACGAATCTAGAACTCAGTCCCGCAACCCATCCTCTCCTCTGCCCCCCCCCCCCCCCCCCCCCCCCCCCCCCCCCCCCCCTCCCCTCGCCCCGATTTTTTTCCACAGCTACGAGCAAACTCCCATCTGCCTCCCCCCCTCCCCCTCCACTCCGCTGCTGATCCTGCTACGAGCTGCGCTGCGCTACGCCGCGCTAGACCACGGTGAACTGCACCACGCTTGCGCTGACCCGAGCCGAACGAAGCAGCATCAGCATCGGGCCCACACCAACAAAACGAAACGAAACGAAACCGAACCGAGCCGAACCGAACCGAACCGAACCGAACCAGGTTGGGGGAGGGGAAAGCGGGGAGGAGGGG
The DNA here is from genome assembly GCA_031763025.1 of Macrocystis pyrifera. Classification (NCBI taxonomy): domain Eukaryota; class Phaeophyceae; order Laminariales; family Laminariaceae; genus Macrocystis; species Macrocystis pyrifera. Next base: position 3,574,304 of record JASSKH010000021.1, on the reverse strand, counting down.
AGAGGAGGGGAGCGCGGGAACCATTTTCTTCATTCACCCTGTTGGCCTCGTCGTCTTGTTTGTTTTTTTTTACTGTGTCGAATCCGCCTCTGCCGTGGGAGCTACAGATGCAGCCGCTGAATCGGCGCCTGTACTCGCCGTGTCCCCCTGCTGCTCCTCTGGCGCAACGGTAGCCGAAGGAGCCGGAGACTCCTCCGGTGCGAGGGTCTGGTGGGGTTCCCCGTGGCGTAAATGAGGGGGGGGGGGGGGGGGGGGGGGGGGGGGGGGGGGGGGGGGGGGGGACAGGGGGGGGGGGGAGGGACGGAGGGGACAGGGGATGGGAGGGGGAGGGACGGAGGGGAGGGGGGGGGGGGAGAGGGGGGTGTTCACCTTGTACACCAGCTGATGTGATGGAACGTGACGTCATCATGAAGCAATTTTTCGTAAAATCTGTTTTTTTTTGCTGGCGGCCGTGTGGAGGCGTTTTTTTTTTTCTTTTTCTTTCAGCCTTGTCGCCGAGTTGTCTCTTCGAATTGCTGCTGCCCCTGCTGTTGCAGGTGTTGCCCCTCCTGCCTCCCCCCCCACCCCCCCCCCCCCCCCGCTCTGCAGCTGCTGCTGCTGCTGCTGCTGCTGATGGCGTTGCTGCCACGGCCGTTGAGGGCGTAGTTGCTGCTGTTCGCCCAGCTGCGGCTGTTGGCGGTGCTGCTGCTGCTGCTGCGGCCTAGGACGTTGTTGGTGGTATTGCCGTTGCTGCTGCTGCTGCTGCTGCTGCGGGCTGACGTCCGTGTAGCTGCTGCTGCTGCTGAGGCAGCGCCTGCACAATTTCTCGACTGCTTGACGACGGCACGATATCGCGACTGCCAGCCGCCCGCTGTCGGACCTCCGCGAGAGTCTGAGGAGGGGAGGTGCTGCCGGCGCGCGGGGGAGAGGTGCTGCTGGCGCGCGGGGGGAAGTGCTGCTGGCGCGCGCGCGGGGGGGGCGCTGCTGGCATGAGGGGGCGAGATGCTGGCATAGGTGGGGGGAGGGGGGGAGGTGGTGGCGGTAGTGGCGGCGGCGGCAGTAGCCTCAGGCCGGCTTACCAAAGTCGTAGTAGTAGGAACCTTGCCGACTGAGGGTCGAGGCTTTCGAGAGGACGGTTTGTACTGCAGCTCTCCGGTCAGGATAGCACCGTCGTGGACGGACAGGCGGTGGTACGTTGTCTGCAGCAGCAAGGAAACAAAAGGAGCAACAAAACAGTGAAAAAGAGAAGAGAAGGGAGAAGAAAAACAGAAAAAAAAAACACGCCCACGAGGGAAAGGATTCGCGCACATTGGAAGCCACGGCATGGGGGGGGGGGGGGGGGGGGGGGAGGGAGGGAGGGAGGGAGAAAAAACGGGGAAACGTACACGCCGACGAGAGGGGTTTGGTGCACGGGATGGAACGCACGCACGGGGGACGGAGGGAAAAGGCGAGGGAGAGGTGGGAGGGAGGGAGGGAGGGAGGGAGGGAGGGAGGGAGGGAGAGGTGGGAATATGCCATGTACATGGAAGGGATTCGTCGCGGCAGGCCATTGGTGGTTAGCACCATTACGACCGCTCGCCTCCGGGAGAACATCTGCCGGCAGCAATAAATCGCCAAACACGCGCCATCGACGCATCAGCTTGTCGAGACTCTTAGCTTGCCAAATCGCTCCAAGGTCTGACAATTTTCTCTTAGTTCGCAAAACCTGAGCAACCAAGCCGCGCATCAACCTCCCCTTTGTGTATTTTCAATCTCGCTCACTATATCATGCACCATGCACCACATTGTAGTTACCGTTACGTGGTAGAATATATGCACAAAAAAAAACAAACAAGACTATTAGATAGACCACATTTTCATATGTCGACTTACCTCTGCACTCCAAACACGCCACCCTACTGCACACCAAACCCAGTTCCCATTTTCCCTTATCTCCGCTCTCTCTCCCCCCCTCCCTAATGGTCAAACGACTGCGGTCATGCATGATAATGAGTACCCCCCCCCCCCCCCCCCCCACCCAAACACACCACGCATGACACATCGAACCGAGGTCAACTTTTTATGTTATGTCTTTTACTTACCCCCCCCCCCCCCCCCCCCCCCCCAATTCCAACCCGCCACGCCATGACACACCAAACCAAGGTCTACGTTCCACATTTCGCCTACCCCCCCCCCCCCCCCCCCCTAACACGCTACGCTAAGATACACCAAACCCAACGTCAATTTTTCACATTTTGCCTCACCCCCCCCTCCCCCCGGCATTGTAGGGATGCGAGGGTCTATGATCATACGACTACGGACATGCATGATAACGAGTACCCCCCCCCCCCCCCCCCCCCCCCCCCCCCTCCCCCCCCTCCCCCCAACCAACGCGCCACGCTATAATATACCAAACCCAGATCGCATGTATTTTCACCTGTCGCCTTACCTCCTCCCTCCCCCCCCCCCCCCATCCCACACATCAACACGCCCCGCTACACCCCAGGTCACGAAGTTTTGGCCATCTCCAACGATCGGGCACACCACCGGTGAGGACCAAGACCATTGTCTGAGGCGTTATGGATGAAAACAGGGGTGTGAGGGCGGGGGGGGGGAGGGGGGGCACTGTCCCGTCAGCCCAGGCTCAAAATCCCCACCCTGGAAAGCCTACGCAGGCCCGCCCCCCTCTCCGGGCCGTGCCGTGCGGAGGGGGCCACAGGAAGTGCCGACGGGTATATGATACACCAGCAGGTATGCGAATATCATACGAACGCCCGTCTTGGGGTGCGGGGCACAGAAAGTACTATACCCTGGTAAGGATAATGCGAATACCACAGGAACTCTCCCCGTCGGGTATACAGGCCACGTAAGGCGCTACGAGCACGATGCGAATATCATACGAACTCCCTCCAGCCGTGGGATGGGAGCCACAGAAAGTACTGGCGCCCCGTACCGTAGCGTGACGCGAACATATCAATACTTATATGAACTCCCGGAGCAAGACGCAGCAGTTACCGACGACCGCAAACCGGGTACAGAGCACCAGGTACCAGGTACAGCTTGGAGTAGTTTTTTTACACGCTGGTTTGCCTCGCCGCGACTGTCTATTGGACACGTGTTATACGTTCCCTCTTTCTGGCGCAGAATGCAAGGCGTTTTTTCTTGAACCTCGCGTCCCTGACATCCCCGCCTCCCTACGATGTAGCCGTGCGTCGTACATCTGCATGAAACCGCCGGACACACACCCTGCTGCCCACGTCGAAGTGGACGCCTTAGGCCTGCCCATCAGAGTGACTTCTTGACGATCCCTTGGGCGTATCGATTCTGGCCGAGTTACCTCGCTCCGTTCGCCGGTGGTGCTCCCCCGACTATTGCGGGAGGACCACATTTAACAGGACCTACGGTACACACAAAAAGCTACATATTTCCCCCATTTTTTACCGACAGTATTTGGTCCTATTTACTATGGCCCGCCCCCGCAATAAATACTGCACACCATAGCGGTTCCACTTGATACGTAGCGTTTGCAGTGTGTAATGCCCCGGAGGTTTTCTTTCGAGCCATTCGACAGAGAAAGAGACGCCGGGGATATCAAGAGACAAAGGACGGTGTACGCCTCGGTCTCGAGACCGGCTTTTGCTTTTTCCATTCCCGCGCAAAATATTACTACCACCAGCGGCAAGGCCCACGCCTGAAACCAGACACGACAGCAAAGCTCCCCGCCTTGCTGCAATGCCGCAGAGTTGTTCCCGGTAGGCGTGGAGTAGCCGCCGGGCTAGTCCACGCCGGGCTAGTGCACCTTCCGGGTTGGAATTCATTCGTGAACACACGTCGGCAGCGTGCGCGCCACAAGGAGGTTTCGCGCTGCCCAAACTATTTTTGGCCGCACGCGAAAAGCCCGCTGGGGGTGGGGGGAGGGCAATACTCGAGGCACCTCTTTTTGTTTTCGCTCACACAAGCCGAAAACCAAACCATGTTCTAGGGCGTGTCCTGTAGACACACTTTGTTGTCAAAAGTGTTTTTCGGGCGTACGTCCATGCAATTGTCGCACGTTTTTTCGCCTCCGGTATTCAGGGAAAGCGCGCCGCATCATGTTGCTTCCCAAAATCACGTTGCGCTTCCCACGGAACAGCGCCGAAGCCCCAAGCAACACCGTACACACTCTGGCCACATGTACCTACCTACCTACCTACCGCCATACGAAATGAGTCATGTCAAAACTCCCCAAAATTGCATCTCAGAGGCCCTTCCTTGCCCCAGCGCAACACTGAATGCCTAATGCTGCCATTATGACAATTTGAAACCTTTTTGTCTCAAGCCGGCGCCCCCGACAAGAGCACACCGTATGTAGCGTTGCGCACTGACTGGATGTTTTTCGAGACGACGCTGTAGTAACGACCCGCGACAAGCTCCGCGATAGGCCACAAGAGCCTACTACTACACACCCGCGCCGTCCCTACCGAACCATTTTTTTTGTTTTTTTTTCTTGCGCAATTCGAGACTTTTCGGCGTGACAAAATATAGATAACGATCCGTGACATTCCAGTTCTAACGAATCGTGTTTTTTTTTTATTGTTCGTTAGGAATGGCCCTTAGGGTACAGCAGCAGCAGCAGCAGCAGCAGCAGCAGCAGCAGCAGCAGCAGCAGCAGGAGTGTCGTGGGTGGATGGTGCCCACCAGGTGGTCTGGTGACAAACAACTCAAGTTGGGTGTCGAGCCTTCTTGCCCCCTCTGTCCTGGTCATGTGACGTTTCCATCTTGGTCCATCAGCTGGACATACCACAGGCTCAATCGGACCGCCCAATTGCAACTTTGTCCCGGGGACTCGTCCAGCGCCCCGAGCGCTCGTTTGCGTCGCTGTTCTTGACTTTCCTTTCCTTCTCTTTTCCTTTTTTTTTTCTGTTTCTTACCCCCCTCGTGTTTTTCGTTTTCATCTTGATTTTTTTTTTTTCGCGTGTACATACAAACCTTTACCATGGGTACGTTCCTGGTGTTATCCTGCTGCAAGTGATACGGGAACGGTTACACCACAGCTCGTCAATAATAGTATTAATAGTACCGTTTCCCGTATCATGCTGGTACTGCCGTGCGCACTATTTCCTACTTGTTTGTTTTCTCCGATCGAGATGCATTTCTGCTACAGCCTGTTTTGCCACCACACGCAGGGTTTCAGGGAAAGGCGCCATTGACATCAACAACAGCGCGAGATCGGCATCACCGTAAAAAACAGCAGCATGAATTTTTTCCGACCACTACTCGGTTCAATAAGCAAAAGCAAAAAAAAAAAAACGAAACAATTACGGGGGGTGGATAATAGTAGTAGACACGAGACCTAGTTTGTGGGAGAAAACAACAGCCCAGACAGGTAAGGTGTACACAAACACCAGCACCTGGGGTACCACCAGCTACAGTAGTTTTCGTGCTATTCCCATTTTTTTGCTTCGGGCATTCATTTTTGCGGGAATCCGAGGTCTTCGCGTAGGACAGACGATACTCGTATATTATACCGATACATCAAACCCAGAGCATTCAGGATCCTATTACGGTAAGGGACCGTAGTAAATAGGACCAAATACTGTTGGTAAAAATAGGTAAATATATGGGTTTTAGTGTGTACCGTAGGTCCTATTTAATAGCCTGCCGTCAAAGCAGGCTGCGCAAGACCCGTAGGGAAAGCGTGATGCGGTAGAGCGCCCACCCCGCAACATGAGAGTGAGTCTGCACTCATGCACCCCTGTACATAGAAGCATCACATTTTGAGGGGGGGGGGAAACAAAAAAAAACTCTTAGCCCACCACGGCGTCCTTGCCGAGGGGCCAGCCAGCTGAAGGAGGTTCACCAACACAAAATCGTGGGGAGATCTGTATCTACAGTATCACGGGGTCCATAGTTAACAGACCTATGATGTACATAAAAAACCTATATATTTGCCTATTTTTACCAACAAAATTTGGTCCCGTTAACTATGGACCCCCGTAATAGTAAATATTGTAAGCTGCGCGCCCCCTCACATCCCAAGCACAAGCCGTATTCATACGTTTGTCCCCGTTGAATTCTGCGTCATATGTATATATACCTTTCGGGGGGGGACATAGGAGCCTCACGAAAATACGGTGTAAGAACCTCCACCGTGAGACGCCTCAGCGTTTAGACTCCTGCCAGTGAACAGCAGAACTACGTACGCGCTCTTGCATCCTGCCCTGCAGGATAGAGAGCGTTTCTACTGGACACTTCAACACACACACACACACACACACACAAAAAAAAAATGGTCCTCGCCATCCAACAGTGACGGACGAGAGTGGCGCGCGAAACACCTGCATCACAAAACAACCGGGAATCGATCATGCGCCCGACGTAGGAAGCCCCCTCTGCTCGTCATGGACCACACACGTACACGCGAAAAAAAAAAAAAGTGCATACATACACCTGGTACCGTGGATCGGTACCTGGCACGCAACAGGGAAAACATCTGTCCTGAAAGGCGTCGAGTAGGAATCGATGGTTCGCGCGAGATGTGGAGTCCTTGATAATGATCAAACGTGGGTGGCGATGGGTCAGGGTATCGAGTGAAGCCTACCGGCGGAGCTACCCATGTGTCGAGCAACAAAGCGGCAGGGGTACGACAATTACACCCGCCAGTAGTTTCTCTTCACGTACGCCGAAGAAACACGCCGTAACGTCCCAGGTACGGAAACCCACTGAATTGAGATTCGAGAAGGGCGAGCAGACAGAAGGAAAAACACAAAGCAGCAAATTGCTACAATCCAGCATACTGATTGATTTTTGACCGGCAGTACTAATCGCTGCTGAATGAGTCAGTCGGTGCCCAGCCCCTACACTACTTGTCACCAAGTGAGCAACTACTTGCCCGAGAGACAACTACACTACAGGAGAGCATACCTGTAGCTTCAAGACTAGCTAGCGCATGAACCTGTTGTGGGTCACGATCCGCGAACAGACACACTCCAAGTCATGTTTCGGGCGGAAAAAAAAGCTCGTGTGAGGAAAGCTCAGCCAACAAGGCGCCACCTCTCAGAGGCAAATGCTCTACCAAAGGGTCAATTAGAACGGCTCAGGTCTGAGGCGGGGGGGGGGGGGGGTCAGGGAGCCAAGCGGGAGCAGGGCGGGAAAAAGCGCCAACCAGTGAAATTCTCCCACAAGCGCGTGTCTACAAATAAGTCGTCACACATATTTATACGTAGACAGATCACCGATCCCGATTTTTTATGATCTACCGTACATCTCGAAGGGAAGGTATACCTGGCACACTCCTGATGTGCACGACTTATACATGGGCCATGTTGACCGGTTGGAACAGTATTTGCATCAATCAATAAACCCCTTTCAGGACTGGAGTCCCGTTATGAGGACAAGAGTACTCAAAAGAGTTTGAGCGGATTGTCCCCAACACCGGAAGGACTGCAGTCCTGAAAGGGTTGTAGTGTTGGTAGCGCCCGTTTCCCGGGGAGGGTAAGTAATCGTATACAGTACAGACCCTGCACAGCGCCACACAACGCAGGCTAGGATTCTAGATAAACTTACATCACAATTTGCCCCGTATACAGTCCGATACGCTCATATATTCCGAGGTGATGATCACACACCATGAAAAAAACAAACAAACAAACAAACAAACAAACGATAAACAAATAACACGAGCTTCCAAGATCGACAACTTTTCGGTCGAACTCACACATACCAGTAGAGCTCTCGACAGCTCTACTGTACCGTGTACTCGGGGTGCTCTTTTACAGGAGAAGCAAACGCGAGAGCTCCAAAATCGACAAAACCTTCGGCCGAACTCACAAGAGATGAACCGACAGCTCTCATATACGTACTTGGCGTTTGCAACCCTACAAAATATGCAAATATAATATATATATATATATATATATCTCCCATCGTCCAAACAAGGTGTCCCCCCAAACGTGATGGTACAACTGCAGGAGAACAACTAACCCTTCCGGGTAGAGAGGGATGTGAGTCAGCACGACTTGACCTTTTTTTTATTCATAAAACCGCAGAGTCCCGTTCCGGGGACAAGACCACTCTATTTCTAGGTAGTTCGGGCCCACAACGGATTGCAGCCCTAAAAGGGGGGTACATAGTTAATAGGACCTGTGGTATACACAAAAACCTATACCACAACGGATTGCAGCCCTAAAAGGGGGTACATAGTTAATAGGACCTGTGGAATACACAAAAACCTATATATTTACCTATTTTTACTAAACAAAATTTGGTCCCGTTAACTACGGACCCCCGTAATAGTAACAGGACAAGTCACCCACTACACTAGATATCAGTTGGACCAACACAATAGGCAGTCGTTTCCCGGAGGTGCGGACTGTCCGACTTTTGGGTTTTCCATGCTTGTAGGAAGGATTGTTGGATGCTGCATACATACATACATACATACATATACGTTTCCTCTTTATAGGCGGGCCCACCTATCTCGGGGTGGTTTGGCTCTCTCGCTTCGCTCGCGTGACTCAAGTGGGACCGGTCGTTCGGCTGGCTTCTTCGCCAACCCACCTACAGTCATCGGCTGACGGCAAATAGCGACTGGCTATATCAGTCGTCAAATCCCGCCCAAGTCAGACCTCTACCTCTGGACTTGAGCGGGAACTAATTCAGCAAACGGGTGAAAAGATTAGCACACCCCCCTAGTACAGGGTGAACTCCAGAGCCGATTGCCTCCATAAGCGAGCAGGAAAGGGGCGCGCCGCACGCGCACGCAGCGAAAATGGCGGCTCACGGGAAGATATCGCCGAGATATTTCAGTAGACGCGCCGCTCGGTGTTTGCATTCTGCCCGTTGTCGAAAAAGAAGCTTGGCAACTCGTCCGGGGGAGGATCGGGGGGGGGGGGGGGCACTCGATACCACGAATGGCCGTAGTCAAAACACCCTCGCATCCCTACAAACGCACGGGATGGAGCACGTCGGCGTTTCACCGACCGGACATGAGCATTGCTTGCACCAAGCGCGACGCGCCCTGAGGTGTTTGGCTAGTCGCATGAAAGATGAGAGCTGCATCGTCCTATGAGGGGGGGGTGTTTTATCCTTATCACCCGGTGTGATATGGTACTGCAACACATCGGACAGATGTACTGACCAACCAGACAATTGGATAGATATTCAGACGATAGATGACCTAGATGTTCCAGGGCAGATAGATAATCTATTCCTGATCTGTATCATCTATAGCTCATGCTGCCGGTGGGCGCCCGCACATCTGCATGATCTATACAGACTTCTCGAGTTGTTGGATCTGTAACACACACAGATCCTGTACGGAACCTGAGAACGTCAGGTTGTAGGGTCTACAAAGATCTACATCTATCCGTAGACGATACATCCGACGTGTGGAACACAATTAGTGCAGAACGAAATGACGATTTCAGCAGCATCCGCACACGAAAGCGGCCCGGGCAACCAACACACAGAGACAGG